>CM064577.1:46811490-46932631 GCA_032716605.1 Paralithodes platypus | reverse complement strand
AAATATTGTTCAGAATTTTCACAACAGGAAATTACTATTGTTCAAACATTTGCATAGGAGGTTAATTTTTCGGAGAGATACTCGCGAATATTTCGCGGACGGCGCTTTCATGGCAATCTGATACATTTCGATTCCGCGGTCCTCCAATGACCCTCGGCATTCTAGAAAATATTCAGAAACACCTCGGCAGACAACTCTCATTTGTTGTTATTAAAATAAACAAAATATAGAACTATATATTATACCTTTAGAGAGCAAATTTGGGTTTAGCAGGGATATTTGAGGTAAGGTTGGAAATGTGAAGGCAATAAACTCTTTGGAATGTGGCCCAACTGGCAAACTTGTAGTACCATGTGCCTCCGGCCATATTCGACCCTATGATCAATCTGAATTATTTGTAAATGTTGCCTAAGAAGAATAATCAAATTATAATATGCGAGTCCCTTGTTTTTGTAACTTTCCACATAGATGTAATTATTTATAGGGAAAAGCACAGATGATGCCATATAAGGTGTTATGAAACGAGAGGGGTACCACATCGAGAACATTTTTGGAGCGTGGTTCTCCGAAATATTTACCTCTATGGAGAAACAATATTGTTGACACGTTTTAACATCAAAGCAAGAGTCTCGTTTTTGACTAGCGGAATAATGTTGTGTGGGTTAATTAGAGTCCTCTGCCTAGGGTTCGTTGGGAGGCCTCTCGAATAGAAATCTATCCGATGCGCCACGAAGGCCTACATCGAGAAATGTTTTCGAGAGTGTCACCCCCCAACAATTTAGCTTTAGTGCCAATCTGGAAACAAAATTGGGCTGTTTTAGGTATAGGGATGCTCCGTGGATCAATCTGTCCGGAGTTAAATTATCGGGGAACACTATCTAACAATTTTCCCTAATATAAATAGTTATAAAAGAAATCGAGTTGTCAAATATTTTTCCACGACATCTTTCACCCACAAAAATTTAGGTAGAGACCAACAGAAGATGTGTCCTAGTTTCTCTCTCTCTCTCTCTGAATGTCAAAGATTTTGTAGTTACCCGTTTTGCCCATAATCAGCAGCAATTAGTCGCGCTACCACGCTTGTCCTGCTTAAAGAAATTATCGAGTTGTCCAATTATTTGTACCACGACATCTTTCACCGACAAAAATTTACGGAGAGCAAGATATTTTTGGTGGAGTCCGTCTGACTGGGGTACCGTGTTGCCTGTGTTGGTGCACCTGTGCCAGCGTTACCACATTAAGAGACCGTATTTCGGGCCCATCAATTGGGTTATGGAACGATCTTTCCAACCCAACACAAACTTTAGGAGAGAAGCAATTGTAAAAACTATAACAAATTTACAAAGAAAACATGAACAATTCCAATTTATTTTTCCGCGATTTAACATTATACGAAGCATGACCTACGCTATACGACGAATTATAAGTACGAACTCTGAGTCAAAGACAGCAGCAAATGAGCGCGTTCACGCTTGTCCTGTTAAAGAAATCCGAGTTGTCAATTATTTTTCCACGACATCTTTCACCCACAAAAATTTAGGAGAGAAGATA
Organism: Paralithodes platypus; assembly: GCA_032716605.1. Lineage (NCBI taxonomy): Eukaryota > Metazoa > Arthropoda > Malacostraca > Decapoda > Lithodidae > Paralithodes > Paralithodes platypus. The sequence continues at coordinate 46,931,080 of CM064577.1, read as the reverse complement.
TTTTTGGTGAGTCGTCTGACTGGGGTGACCGTATTCCACGATGGCCGACCTTGAGGTTTTGCATCCCATCTAATTTTAGAGTGAATATTTTGTTCTTGTGTGTGAAAAAATCTGCTATTTTTTATTATGTAATATAATAAAAACAACAAACAATAATTCTTCCTACCCAACAATTCCTTTGAGACCGCTGGTGGACGCTTCTGCAACTAGCGGCCAGAAGCTACGACTGTAGACATCACTATACCCAACACCTAAGATTATGTACAGTTTATCTCAATTTGTGTGTGATTCTACACATGTTTATTATAAAGTATATGATATATGATAAGGGAAAGTCCATATGCAGCTGATACTGACTACAACACATATAAGCTGATTAATTATCATAACAAAATTGGCGGGAAAATACCTGCTGACTTTGTATTGTAAATATACATTATTTATGAATATGGGTGATTTTATAATATATAAAAACAAATACAACAAAAGTATGCATAGACCAAAGTTTGTGTCAGCTACAGAAATTTCGATTAACTGCATATATTATAGAATTGTTGAAGGAGAGGGAGGGTGGATAGCACCGCGATGTCGCCCATTTCCGACAAGGCGTCGCGGTAAACCTTGCGCTCAGTGCCTCTATCGGCCACTGTAGGCATTTATTGGTAGGGAGAATTGTATTTTTGTCCATTTTACCGGCGAGTGGTGACGGCAATTCTCCCGCCACTGGCGGGTTTTAAGTATTCCGTACTCAGGGTACGATTTTTTGATAGAAGCAATCATAGTTGATTTCCAGTGGTGAAAATTTGAACATGCTCACCGAGGCTATGCTTCGTATATTGCGTCGTTTACCGAGGCGATGCTTCGTATTTTGCGTCGTTCACCGATGAGATGCTTCGATTGCGTCGGTGAACGCGGCAATGCTTCGTATATTATTACATCGATAAATGTTGAAAAATAGCGACAAAAAATTAGCTTTCTTGGAAAAGCATGTGATTTTTCACACAAAAATGTAGGCGATCTTCTGCTTTCCAAAGTCAGTTGGTGGGATTTGGGATCGATCAGAAATACTTCGATTCGAGAGCTCCGACAACCCCAGGCAGACGACTCACCAAAAAAGAAAAATCTGCTATGCAACTTGAGTCGGTGGTGAACCTTTTCTCCGGAGGGTCTAAATTTGTGCGTGTGAAACATTTCGTCGTGGACAAATTACAAACAATCTTTTTTCGAGAAAAAGCTAAATTTTTCGAAGAGCGACTCTCCATCATTTCTCAATGACGGCAGAGGAAATGTTCGAGGGTATTTCACAGGAACATGTACCTCCCCCAATGCTTCGTAAAATGTGTTGGTCACCTAATCAATGCTTCGTACAGTACGTCGTTACACCTACGCCATGCTTCGTATAGTACGTCATACGCCTAGGTCATGCTTCGTATAGAAGTCGTTTTGCAACTGGCCTGTCAGGAATATAAATATTAGGGAGCATTGTGAATAGAGACTTCAATTATTGGCTCTCCGTGTGTGGAAAATGTTATATATAATTTGTTTTTCTTTCGAGAATGGCAGGGTACCGTCTAGTGCGCCTTCCATTTGGGCACGGTTGTTTCGTTCATCTGGACAGGGAGTCTAGGACTCTAGGTGCTTCGTTCATAAGGGTATTGTCTAGTGCTTCGTTTATGTGTACAGGTTACCGGCTAGTGCTTTGAACCAATGCTAGTTATTATTAGGGATATTTCTTGATTCAGGTCAGTCAGTAACTGGCCTTCGGACAGGAAGCATCTACCTAACAACGAGGACACACCTTCGAGGTGTTCCATTCGTCCCCCATGGTGAAATTTCTGCCACCAGCTCCCTCTATTGCGATTACGGCCGTCGAACACAGCTTTGTTGTAAGTATACTGCATATTTGCATTTCTTCGTACTATGTTCGAGGGCATCTCACCGGGAAAATGTACCTCCCCCCGTGCTTCGTAAAGTGTGTTGCGTTTGAACCTGCTAGGACTTCTTCGCTTCCATACTGACCACCCTATTTCTTGGTACTGCTTTCAGCGTTCCTACAACCCTCTTCCCCTGTTGTATCCTCTCCCGCACTTCTTCATCCACAGTCCCATCTTTCCTCAACACACTGCCCAGATAATTAAAAGAATTTATGAAATCCATAGCCTGACCGTTCAGCTTCACCTCACACTCTGTGACTTCACCCCTTTCGAAGACCATAACCTTGCTCTTCCCCGCATTTACCTTCAAGTTCAGTTTTTCACACACTGCTCCAAACTCATTTACCAGACCCTGCAACTCCCATTCATTATCACTCATCAGAACTGTATCATCCGCAACCTGCAGTATAGGTAGCTTCCACTCAATTCCCTCCCTTTTCAGCGATACACCAACATCCACTGCTCTTGATAGTATTTCTTTCATGACTCCATCCATATATATATACAGTAAACAACCCCGGGGACATCATACACCCCTGTTTCCAACCAATATTCAGGTCAAAGAACTCACTCTGCTCACTCTCCACACGTACTGCCGCCTTTGCACCCTCATACATGCCCTGCACTGCTTTCAGCCACTTGCCATCTACTCCGTATATTCTAAGTACTTTCCACAAACCTTCTCTATCCAATCTGTCATAGGCCTTCTCCAAGTCCGTAAAGGCAATATACACCTTTTGTTTCTTCTCCAGATATTTCTCCACCACACACTTCAGGGTAAAAATCTGATCTACACATCCTCTTCCCTTCCGAAAACCTCCCTGCTCGTCGCCTATCCATTTCTCCGTTCTCACTCTCACTCTCTCAATCACTACCCTACTGTATACCTACCCTACTACGCTTAGAAGACATACTCCGCGGTGGTTACCACACACTCCTCTTTCCCTTTGTCCTTATATAGAGGGACTATTATGCCAGTCTTCCAGTCATCGGGTGCACTCCCCTTCTTCCATGCTAGTTTGCACATCTTCCATACCCGTTCGATCACTATCTCACCACATATTTCAACATTTCCCCACACCCTCTATCTGTTCCTGATGCTTTCCCCAACTTCACTCTTTTCATGGCTTCCCACACTTCTGATCCCCACCTCCTCCTCCACTACTTCTCTTCTCCCTCCCATACCATATCCAACTATGTTTGCTGGCTCTTCATTCCTTACATTTAGCAACTCATTGAAATCCTCCCTCCATTTTTAGACTCTCTCTTGCTGCTCGGTTAGCATTCTCCCTTTCTTATCTTTCACACCCTTAATGTTTCCCTTGCTACCTTCCCTAACTTTCTTGACTTCTTTCCAGAACAGTTTCTTACTCTACCTCCATTTTACACTCCGATTCCTTCCAAATTCTTCATGTACTGTGCTTTTACTTTCCTTCACTATTCTCTTCACCACCCTTTTACTCTCCAAATACCTGGCTCGTTTCTGTCTCTCGAAAGCTTCATTCCCTCTACTACCCAACCACTCTCTATATGCTTTTTTCTTGTCTTCCACAGCTATCTTTATCTTCTTCTGTCCACCATGCTGTACCTTTCACTCCCCTCCCTCTTCTCCTCACTCTACACACCTCCTCACATGCTGCACAGATCTCATCCTTAATCACCTTGCTCATTTCCTCCACTTCCTCCATAGCTTCCAGGTTATACCCACCTAGTCGTCTTTCTACTGCTCTCCTTTTAATCTTCCCTGGTTTCCTCCTCGAGTAACCTCTCCACCCTCCCCACCATTCGATCTTCCTGTTGCACCCTCTTCCCCCCCACCCACCCACCCACCCCCAGTTTTCTACACCCACTTCTTTTGTATCCTAACCTTAGCTACTACTACATAATGATCCGACAGACTCTCTCCAATACCCCTATACACCCTAGCATCCATCACAGATTTCTTCATTCGTTCATCGACACATACATAATCAATCAATGACTTTCGGTCCACCACTGTCTTACCCTTACCCTTCATTGTCCACACCCGTTTCCACGTGTACCTGTGGATCATTCTGTTTCGGAAGAAGGTGTTGGCTATCCACAGCCTCCTCCCCACACATACGTCCACAAGTGCCACTACCATTCCCCTTCACCTCTGATGGTGCCCCCCACCCTCCCACCACTCCCTCAAATTTCCTATCACCCACCTAACCATTCATATCTCCCAATCATAAATATTCTTTCGTTCTTGTCAAATTTCTCCAGGCACGCCTCCGCATTCATCCAGAACTGCTATTTCTTGCTTTCAAGTTGATCCTCTGTCGGGGCATACACACACACACAATCACCCACGTTTGTATTCCTACTTTCATTCTCACCCACCCAATCCTTGAACCCACAGAGCCATACTCTCTTACCCATTCCTTCCATTTCTTACTTACAAACAAACACGGACCTTCTCTCGCTGTTCCTTCACTCAACCCAGCACACACACCCATTCGACACTCCCACTCTCTCACATCTAAACCTTTCCATTTGGTCTCTGTCATGCCACATACACCCAGCCTGCCATCCACTAGCATTTCCAGAACTTCTCTCTCATTAATTGCGTTATATATTGTGAAAAACAAAAAATTAAGAAAACGAAAATTGTATTATGTACATCATATCAATATTCAATTATAAGAAATTGTCTAAATAATGTAATTTCCCTGTTCTACAGGCTAAAGCGAAATGGCATCAGACCAAGACGATGTTAGTAGCAATGGTAGCTGGGCAGATCCGCAACTTGATATTGTTGCGGAAGTAATGCAACGAAAACGGAAGGGTAACTTGTCTTCAGAAGAAGAGAACCTACTTGCCGCGACAGAGGAAACACGGAAGATGATGCAAGTGAAACGAAAACAAATAAACTGCTCCAACATTAATTGTAAGTATCATGTATTACATTTGTTCATACAAAGATGACCTCAATGACAATATTGCTCAATAGTATTGGACCTAATAATAAAAATCATTTTTTTAAGATACGACCATCAACGAAATGCTGGCCCACAAAGAAGAAGAAGATCAAGCAGCGATGTATGACGGTATAAATGAGACGGAACACATCCAACTACGTTTGGAAAAAATAAAGGATATTTCAGACACTCAGTTGTCTGATGGTCATGAGGAGCGCTCGGTATCTCCGATATTTCATAATCGAGACGAACCAGAAGACGACCCACTAGCAGATGACTTGCTACTTGAAACAACTGGTGAGCTCGTACCTTTATTTTTTTCTTAAAATGTTCCCCTTGTGTAATACTTCTATCTAGCTATCTATTTATTGCCTGACGCTGTGATCCCCGAAGGGGTGGTCACTTCCATACTGACCACCCTATTTCTTGTTACTCCTTTCAGCATTCCTACAACCCTCTTCCCCTGTTGTACCCTCTCTCGCACTTCTTCACCCATAGTCCCATCTTTACTCAACACTCTGCCCAGATACTTAAAAGAGTTGACGATCTCCATGGCCTGACCGTTCAGCTTCACCTCACACTCTGTGACTTCACCCCTTTCGAAGACCATAACCTTGCTCTTCCCCGCATTTACCTTCAAAATGCGTTTTTCACACACTGTTCCAAAACTCATTTACCAGACCCTGCAACTCCCATTCATTATCACTCATCAGAACTGTATCATCCGCTAACAGCAGTATAGGTAGCTTCCACTCAATTCCTTCCCTTTTCTGTGATACACCAACATCCTCAGGCTCTTGATAGTGTTTCTTTCATGACTCCATCCATATATACAGTAAATTACCACGGGAACATCACACACCCTGTTTCAAACCAACATTCAGGTCAAAGAACTCGCTCTGCTCACTCTCCACACGTACTGCCGCCTTTACACCCTCATACACGCTCTTCACTGCTTTCAGCCACTTGCCATCTACTCTGTATAATTCTAAGTACTTTCACAAACCTTATCTATCCACTCTGTCATAGGCCTTCTCCAAGTCCGTAAAGGCAACATACACCTTTTGTTTCTTCTCCAGATATTTCTCCACCACACACTTCAGCGTAAAAATCTGATCTACACATCCTCTTCCCTTCCGAAAACCTCCCTGCTCGTCGCCTATCCATTTCTCCGTTCTCACTCTGACTCTCTCAATAACTACCCTACTGTATACCTACCCTACTACGCTTAGAAGGACATATTCCTCTGTGGTTACCACACACTCCTCTTTCCCCTTTGTCCTTATATAGAGGGACTATTATGCCAGTCTTCCAGTCATCGGGTGCAGTCCCCTTCTTCCATGCTAGTTTGCACATCTTCCATACCCGTTCGATCACTATCTCAACACCATATCTCAACATTTCCCGACACACTCCATCTGTTTCCTGATGCTTTCCCCAACTTCACTCTTTTTATGGCTTCCCACACTTCTGATCCACACCTCCTCCTCCACTACTTCTCTTCTCCCTCCCATACCATATCCAACTATGTTTGCTGGCTCTTCATTCCATACATTTAGCAACTCATTGAAGTACTCCCTCCATTTTTCGACTCTCTCTTGCTGCTCGGTTAGCATTCTCCCTTTCTTATCTTTCACACCCTTAATGTTTCCCTTGCTACCTTCCCTAACTTTCTGACTTCTTTCCAGAACAGTTCTTACTCTACCTCCATTTTACACTCCGATTCCTTCCAAATTCCTCAGCTACTCTGCTTTTACTTTCCTTCATTATTCTCTTCACCACCCTTTTACTCTCCATATACCTGGCTCGGTTCTGTCTCTCGAAAGCTTCATTCCCTCTACTACCCAACCACTCTCTATATGCTTTCTTCTTGTCTTCCACAGCTATCTTTACTTCTTCTGTCCACCATGCTGTATCTTTCACTCCCCTCCCTCTTCTCCTCACTCCACACCCCTCCTCACATGCTGCACAGATCTCATCCTTAAACACCTTGCTCATCTCTTCCACTTCCTCCATAACTACCAGGTCGAACCCACCTAGTCGTCTTTCTACTGCTCTCCTGTACTCTTCCCTGATTTCCTCCTCCTGTAACCTCTCCACCCTCCTCACCATTCCACCTTCCTATCGCCTCCTTCCAGCTCTTGTCACCCACTTTGTTTGTATCCTAACCTTAGCTACTACTACATAATGATCCGACAGATCCGCTCCAATACCCCTATACTCCCTAGCATCCATCACAGATTTCTTCATTCGTTCATCGACACATACATAATCAATCAATTACTTTCTTTCCACCACTGTCTTATCCTTCATGATCACCCGTCTCCATGTGTACCTGTGGACCATTCTGTGTCGAAAGAAGGTGTTGGCTATCCACAGCCTCCTCCCCACACATACGTCCATAAGTGCACTACCATTCCCCTTCACCTCTGATGGTACCCCCCACCCTCCCACCACTCCCTCATCTTTCCTATCACCCACCTTACCATTCATATCCCCAATCAGAAATATTCTTTCGTTCTTGTCAAACTTCTCCAGGCACGCCTCCGCATTCATCCAGAAATCCTCTTTCTTGCTTTCAAGTTGATCCTCTGTCGGGGCATACACATACACACACATTGTCATATTGGGCCCAAATTGGCAAATGAGTTTCAATGCGGATAAATGTAAAGTGCTACATATCGGATACCTAAATGAGAAAGCAAACTATTCGTTGAATGGCACTCAGCTTAAGAATGTAAACAGAGAAACCGATCTGGGAGTAACAATATCGAGTAACCTAAAACCGAGTCAACAATGTTCAGAAGTTGTTAAGAAAGCAAACAAAATAATTGGCTTTATAGGCAGATCATTTGAGCATAAATCCAAAGACGTAATCCTAACCCTTTACAATTCCTTAGTCCGCCCTCTTCTGGAATACTGCGTTCAATGCTGGTGCCCTTATTACCAAAAAAGAAATAAACAAGCTAGAACGAGTTCAACGTAGAGTTACCAAAATGATACCTAGCCTAAAGAACAAACCATATGAAGAGCGTCTTAGATAATTAAATCTATTTCCTTTAACCCAGCTCAGATTAAGAGGTGACTTAATTCAAGTGTTCAAAATCATCAAAGGCATCGACAATATGAACTGTAGTAAGTACTTCACTATCGACCAATCTAATTACACGGGGAAACGGTTGCAAAATTATTGGTAAATCTTTTAACTCACACGAATCTAAGAATTTCTTCTTCAATCGAGTTGTCAACTTGTGGAATGGGCTTCCCCGAGACGTTATAGACTGCAGCACCGTTGATTCATTTAAATTCCGGCTAGACAAATATCTCTCATCAAACCGACTGACTGCGTTTGTAAATGAATAACTTTATTTATCCTCCCCTCAGTTACTACCAATATGTCCCCTACTAACTTCCTAGTCCTGCCACGTTATTGGCAGGGCAGTAGTTCCCTTTCCAATGTTCCCTTACCCACTCTAAACCACTGTTTGGACACTGATCCTCAGTGTTTTGGAGGACAAGCAGCCTAGAAGGGTCACTAGATCTGTTGTTGCTTGATTTCCTTTGTACTCCTTTGTACAATCACCCACGTTTGTATTCCTAATTTCATTCTCACCCACACAATCCTTGAACCCACAGACCCATACTCTCTTACACATTCCTTCCATGTGTAATACTTGCGATGTGTTGTATGTTTATGTTCCTAATAAATTAATTGTACAGAAATCTAGTATTTCAAAGAATTTTCCTTTCCTACACAGAACTAACAGAAGAGAGGATTGATGAATTGAAAAAGCTGGTACTTCAAAGTATACATGCCCGAATACATGCGACGAAGCACCTCTCTCTACAGCATAGACGACAACTGGACGAGGAGATCGATCGTGTCCGCAAAACTAAGACTTTACGGACTATTAACTGTTTATATGACCACGAAATAGAAAAGAAAACAAGTGAACTAGATGAACTGAAGAAAAAGAAAGACCGAGAAAAAAATACTATACTCCTGCAGTGGCAGTGTGCAAGAAAGCTTCTAAATGCAAACAAAGGCCGAAATCGTAAATATCCCAGAGTGATCTGCAAGACAACAAAGACACCGGGCAGACCATGCCCAGTCGCCGGTTGCTACAGCGAATCGGTCAACTTACGGAAGCACATGGGCATTTGCCACTCGTACCTAACTAACGACGATAGAGAGAATGTTTTGGCTGCAGCGAGAAGGTCCCGGCCACCAAGAAATGCAAACAAAAAAACCCTATATAATTGCCCCTTGTGCCCAAAATCAGTTAAACGGATCGATATGCACTTAAGAAATTTTCACAAAAAAAAACAAAGACTCATTGGAATACCAGGATCTCCTCAGACACGTACGTAAGGTTTGCTTTTCCATAATTCAATTATTTTTCTTAATAATATATAGGCCAAATATTAAAGAAATAAAAGCTCTTCACTTTAAAGTAAAGAAACCTTGTAATGCATTTGTAAATAATTATATGCCAACTAAAACAGTACAACTTTTATTGTATATATTTTGAATCATTAATTAGACATATTTCACATGAACATTGAACTATTTTGCAGAAAAATAGAGCAACGTCACCTGCCGAAGTCACCAACCAAGTTATGCACGCACACCGACGTCTGCCAAGTTCTAACCCTTTCCTCAAGAAACCTTCCGGAGATGGAGTATGTGGAACGTCAACATCCCTTGATCCTAGGCTTTTCACTGGGGTGCATCACCGGTGTATTTTTCTCGTTGTGTGTCGCCTACTCTTGTCGAGCTTATCGCTTAGGCCTAAAATGCCACTCGAGGCACGATAACGACATTTGGAAAAAATGGGGAGAGTGGCGCCCCAGCTGTCTGCTGCGCCCCTCTCCGGTGTTTATCGAAGGTGGCGTGAAAAAAGAATCTTGGGTAGCTCACAGGTGGGCACTGTTAACAAAGAAACTTGCGAAAAACTCTGTGGCGTACAACTTGATTCGAGTCGTCGTCTGACAAGACATGATTATTTGCCACCGTCTACCACTTTCAGCACGTTCCACAGTAATGACGCCAACCTCCGACAGCAGAGACCTTATCCTGATCAAACCCTGCTGGGTGCAACCGCAATAGATCCCATCACATACGCCTCTGTCGAATTCTCTAACACGAATGAGAAGTCTCCTATCACCCGGAACTCTATCAAGAAGCCTGGACCTTCAGAGGGCTGGCATAAGGGTGCTCTTTATACAAATACTCAGCATCTTACTCGTCAGTGCGAGCACATATATGACATCCCGAAACCCTTAGCATTTGTTTCTTGCCACTCTAAATGTCTCTGTCAAAGAAGAGCATCATTACCCTCTCTAAATATGTCCCACCTGAGTGAGAACTGATACTATCCTTACCCTACTCTCGCCGTAAGGTCACTTTCTCCAACCCCGCTATCGTTGCCCGTAATACCCCTTCAGCCATCGACGTGATCAAATATGCCTACGTCATTCGCTTCGAGAGCGTCATCCCAGCTTTCAAAGCTACCTTCGCCGGGAACGACACATCCAACGACACATCTGACGACACATTCACAGACAATGACACATTCACATTCACCGACACATTCAACTACCCTACGATCACTGCCTGCGCATCACCTTCCACCATCGATGAAGATACTCTCGGCCCCTCAACGACCACTGCCTGCGTTACCCCTTCCAGAGACACCTCTTCAACCATCGATACAGTCACCTCCGCCACCAATGTATCCACTGTCTCCGCCAACGCATCCGTTTTCACCGCCATCACACATTGATCCCCTGGCGCACCTGCACGTCACATATTAATAGCTGAGGATGAAAATGGGTATGCTGTAATGTTATACAAAAAAACACATGTAAAGTTCAATCAAATGTATTGTATTATGAAAAATATCACAGATTTCTTTTATTACATACACTTTGTGTTTTTATTGGGGTGTGGTATAATACATTCCAGGTAGGGCTAGGAGGAGGACGACAACATTTACACCAATGAGAATGTAATCCCTAAGTCTGTTAGGATAGGCCTTCTTTTTGTTATCAGAGCCTGTTGAGCCTCCGCTCCCGCTGTTCACCACATGGATCTGTCAACACTTTCAAAATGCCATCATTGCCAATTCAAACGATTCCGACTATATATGAGGATGTGAGGCATTTAATGGGTAAATTCCCCCGAAAAGGTATAGGGAGACGGGAAATTGATTGGAATGTAATGAAACTCTACCTAGAAAGAAAGAACTCGAATTATGGTAGATTCAAAACGACTGAAATACAACGACAATACAAATCAAGTCGGGAGGAGAACAAAAATAAACAAAACCATTAAATTTGGTATTGGGACACGGCAAACCAAACGCAAATATTAGTATTTAACGGGGTAACGGGTAAATGGCCTTACAGGGATGTTTGAAGTAAGGTTGGCAAAATTGTCTCCCCTCTCCGACCCTATGTTAATTAATTATTTGTACATTTTTTGCCAAATAAGAATAATAATATTAATAATAAAAATGTACTACTCTAAATACTAATATACAGTATATCTATATTTATTGTTTGTGTAACTTTCCACGTAGATGTATTTATTTATAGGAAAAACCACAGACGGTCCAGTATTTCACTCTAAAAAAATATTGTTAAAATATTTCACACTACAGCAAAGTCTCTTTTTTTGAATAGCGGAATAATTTTAGGGTTAAATTTAGAGTCCTCTGCCGAGGGTTGTTAGGAGGCCTCTCGAATAGAAATCTATCCGATCGTCATTAAGGCTGACATCGAGAAATGATCGTGAGTGTCTGCCCCCCAAAAACAAAACAAAATCACCTCTCTCGAAAAACAATATTGTTCAATTGTTCAAATATTTCATAAGAGGTTAATCCCCCAAAATTCACCTCTCTCGAAAAAATATTGTTCAGATTTTTCACAACAGGAAATTAATGTTGTTCACATTTTTCATATAGGTTAATTTTTCAGAGAGATACTCTCGAACATTTCTCGACGTCGCTTTCCTGGCAATCTGATATATTTCGATTCGAGGGTCTTCCAATGACCCTCGGCATTCTAAAAAATGTTCAGAAACTCCTCGGCAGACAACTCTCGTTTGTTTTTATTAAAATAAACAAAATATAGAACTATATTTTATCCCTTTAGAGAGCAAATGGTCTTGCAGGGATATTTGAGGTAAGGTTGGAATTTGAATGCAATAACTCTTTGGCATGTGGACCAACTGGCAAAATTGTATTACCATGTGCCTCCGGCCATATTCGACCCTATATCAATTAATTATTTGTAAATGTTACCTAATAAGAATAATAAAAATTTACTACGCGAGTCCTTGTGTTTGTAACTTTCCACATAGATGTACTTATTTATAGGAAAATCCACAGACGATGCACTATAAGGTGTTATGAAACGAGATAGGGTACCACATCGAGAACAATTGGAGAGTGGTTCTCCGAAATATTTACCTCTCTGGAAAAAAATATTGTTGACACTTTTTCACATCACAGCGAAGTCTCGTTTTTGAATAACGGAATATTTTTTTGTGGGTTAATTAGAGTCCTCTGCCTTGGGTCGTTGGGAGGCCTCTCGAATAGAAATCTATCCGATCGCCACGAAGGCCTACATCGAGAAATGTTCGAGAGTGTCACCCCCAACAATTTAGCGTTAGTGCCAATCTGGAAAAAAAATTGGGCTGTTTTAAGTATAGGGATGCTCAGTGGATCAATCTGTCCGGAGTTAAATTCTCGGGGAACACTATCTACAATGTTCCCTAATATAAGTATTATGGACAAGCCAGTTGCAAGATGGTGTTTCCTAAGGAATTATCCTATCCATAAAACAGGCAGAAATAGAGCAAGCTTTACCAAAACTTTGCAATTAAATTATAATTTGATTCTGATTTCCAATATGCATTCAAAAAATGAATAGTTCAAATATTTTAATGACTATGCCCAAATCAAGCAAAAATATCCCATCCGTACTCCTTACGGACTGACCTGAGTCAGGTAATATTCCCTAAACATCTCTAACATTGGTTCACAGCCAACTGCTGAAGCGGTGGGAGATAATGTTCATTCCATTCATCCTTTATTATCATATCGTCCTGACATCCCAACACCAGCTGGTATATATATGTGGGACCCTTGCTCCAGTTCCGTAGCCCAAATAGCTAGCTTTTTAACACATTCTTTGAAGAAGAGACGTCTATTTTTCACAGTGTCTCTTTCTAACCCGTATATCATTCGATGATTCCACATCATACTGACCAACTTCATTATGTTCAATGGGGCCACCAATCCCAAACTGAGTAACGAGTATAACTAGTTTAGGTGAACCACTGTAAGGGACCCTCACTCGGGGAATGATATCTCCGGGAGACTTTCTATCATCGCGTACGGCTCTAGATAGATAGATTGCGTCTCTCTCTCTGTACACATCACCATAGGGGTATAGAGCTGCTAAATCATAGGCGAGCCCGAATGAATCACACCCAATAGCGTTCACTCCAAAAACAATAACCGAGGCAGGTGAATTACACAGATCATCGCACGCCAACCCCTCAAGATTGAGGAGCGACCAATTGTCCATCTACAATATCGCTCCGCCTGGACTAGAATACACAACATATACACAACACTGCTCCCCCACCCCAACCCAGTCTCTCAAACAACTTCTAACCCGTGCTCCGCCCATACAGGGCAGCCCCCCCCCTCCCCCCCATTCAGTGAGGGAGGGAGGGAGAAGACACGTCGAAATATGTTGCTCTGACTGTGTAACTTTGGGTTCTTCCTGACCGCTCCTGCGGAAGAATTATGGGTCTGACATATGTTTTAGCCAGTTGACAAAAATATAGGCGGTTAGGAAATAAAAACAACTATTACATTATCTTTGTTGTTTTGAAAATCATTAATTGTTTACACATTTTTGTAAGTCGAATCTGGGAAGAGTTTTTGGGCTACATTGGACTCTTTATATTGAAATATCATCTTCGACGACGCTGGTCATTGTTCCTCTCAGAGCAACGAACGCAGACCTCGCAGGTAGACCAATCTTTCGGTAACTTGAGTGAGAGGAAACAATGACCAGCGTCGTTGTCATGCGACAGGCATCGATAAATCTTGGAGAAATGTGCGATGGCGTACCTCACCGAAAATCTTTTCTCTCTCTAAAATCTCTCTTCTCTCCAAAAAAAATAGTGTTCAAATTTTTCACATCTCACAGGTACACCAATCCATAGAGTACATATGACCTGGAGGCGAAAGCGTGAATTAATGGGACCGAGGATAGTCAATATAATGTCTTTGTGGGGACCCTCCCCTCCCATTGTGATCGTGCTGTCATCTCTCGAACGTGCGGATCCCTATTTACAGATGTGTGGCGTCTTCTTTCGCCTCTAGGTCTTATTATGTACTCTATGGACCAATCTCTTGGCAGAGATACTCTACGACGTACTATACGAAGCATGACCTAGGTGTAAACGACACACTATATGAATCATTGGGGGAAGTAAATTTGCCTGTGAGACGCCCTCGAACATTTCCTCAGCTGTCATCGTAAAATGATGGAGAGTCGCACTTCGAAAAATTTATCTCTCACGAAAAAACATATGTTCGTGTATTTTCACACAAATATTTAGGCGATCTTCTGCTGTCCAACGTGAGTTGGTGGGCTTTGGGAGCGATCGGAAATACTTCGATTCGAGAGTTCCGACAACCCCAGGCAGACGACTCACCAACAATAAAATCTACTATTCGACTTGAGTTGGTGGTGAACCTTTTTTGGGGCGGGGGAGGGTCTAAATTTGTGTGTGTGAAATCTTTTGTGGACAAATTACGAACAATTTTTTTTTCTCGAGAAAGCTAAATTGTTCGAAGAGTGACTCTCCATCATTTCTCGATGACGGCTGAGGCAATGTTCAAAGGCGTTTCACAGGAAAATGTACCTCCCCCAATTCTTCGTTTAGTGTGTCGGTCATCTAATCAATGCTTCGTATATTACGTTGTGTACACCTAGGTCAAGCTTTGTATGTGAACAAGTTTCCACAAATACTCTTGCAAATGGCCTGTCCGTAATACTAATTGCTGCAATATGGCGGAACCCTTACTTGGGGTACCAGAGGTTAGAAACTTCTTAGGGAACGTCATCCTGCAACTGTCCTGTCCGTAATGTGAATAGAGACTTAAATTATTGGCTCTCCATGTGCGGAAAATTCTGTATATCATTTTTTTCGAGAATGGCAGGGTACCGTCTAGTCACTAGTGCGTCTTCCATTAGGGTACGGTGCCGTCTATTGTTTCGTTCACCTGGCAGGGTATCATCTAGTGTTTCGTTCATCTGGACAGGGTACCGTCGAGTGCTTCGTTCATCTGGACAGGTCTAGGTGCTTCGCCCATCTGGACTGGGTACCGTCTTGTGCTTCGTTCCTAAGGGTATCGTCTAGTGCTTCGTTCATCTGTACAGGGTACCGGGCTAGTGCTTTGAGTCAATGCGAGATATTCTTAGGTAACAGTGCTTGACCGCGGGTCAGTCAGTAATTATCCTTCGGACAGGAGGCCCGTACCTAGCAACGAGGATACATCTTCGAGGTGTTCCACTCGTCCACCGTAGTGAAAATTTCCGCCGCCAGCTCTCTCTCTCTCGCGATTACGGCCGCCGAACAGAGTTTTGTTGTAAGTATATATATACCATATATTCGTATTTGGTCGTACTATGCTTTATCTTGCACATAGAAGTGTATAGATCTTGTATCATGTCGCGCTTGAACCTGCTCATAGGAGTGTATACAATCTGAATCCTATATTTCAATATATGAAATATAACTTACATAACTTTCATTTCTAAAAAGTGAAAAATGGTGCGCAAATATATTTAAAGTATTGTCTAAATAGTGGATATTTAATCCATCACATCTTGTTTTCATTCGTTATCGAGTTCTGTAATATTTCATGCGATTACCTAATATAGGTAACACTTATAGGTTGTGTTAGTTTGCTTAGGTTAGGTCAGGGGAGTTGCAGAACTTCTAGATTATTAACCGGCGACTACAACGGCCCCTGAACAACCGCCAAGCCATGATTCCGCTGGCACAAACTTTAACCCGGCAAAAAATGTTAGGAAATAATTTACTAAGAAAAAAAAACTTCATAATAAAACTGAACGAAAAAAAATAATAATTTGAATGATTTCAAAACTAGATTTACATTAAGAAAATATCAATCAATCAAACTTCCATAATTCAAATCAAAAGAAACTCGAAAAAAACAAAAATCATGAACGAGTGTATTTCGGTAGAGTCCACAATTTGGACAAAAAGATGTTAATTAAAACCCGAAAATTAAATTTTTACAAACTCGCACTCAATTTAAGCAAATAGTATCGGCAATGTGTTAACAGAAGAAACAATATAGGCCTACTATCGAGCGAAAGAAAAACAATTAAGATGGAAATGATAAACTCGTTAGAAATTCACAAAATATGTTAAGAAAAATTAAAATCACACTGTACGTACAAGAAAGATGTTAAAATTACGCACTTATAAGAAAAACAAACAAAATTACAACTACCTTCGCACCCATGAGCGAGAAGAGATACAGAGGTCGATACAGCCAAAACCTTGGAGGCCGCACGAACCCACTCGTAAATTTATTGTAATTAAAATAATTAACAAGAAATTAACACTAAATTCACTTTAAAACCTCAGATGTATTAAACACTAAATTAACTCAACCTCTTAGATCAACATGCGGGTTTAAGAAACTTAAGAAAAATTAATGAATATTACTGACTTGGGAAATTAACCCCTATAAAGTCTTAAAAACAAATGGTATCACTTAGGAATAACAATTTAATAATAACATCTGGGAATTACCGCAACCCGCACACACTTCTACACACTGCAAAGGTGACAGGAAGAATGAATGAGTGAGTTTGCCCACCCTATCCCGGGGTCGCGGTATGACATGATCCATATGAGAACACAGATATGAAATGACATGATGAGAAATTGGAGTTTCGACTGAACGACATGATAAAGTGACTTCCATGTCACTGACGATTTGACATGTGTTAGAAAACTCGCAATATCTAGGAAGACTCGTTGTATGAGACATATTTAGATAAATGAATTTATCTCGCTAGACATGCGGGAAATAATTGACCGTAATATATAGAGGTTTGATATTCACTGTACACACCTTTAAAATCACTTTGAAGAGTATTGATGGCAGTCAATTTTCTAAAATCTAAATGGAGAGAGTTGAGGAGTGAAACGGGGTCGAGGGCAAAGGTCAGCACTGTTTATCAACACACGCACTAAATCTGTTCAGCTGATCCCGCAACAACGATGCAACACGATGACTCCACACTCTCCTCTCTTGATAAAGTCGTCTCCCGGCAGCAACAGGAATCGCCGTAGACTGGTAGACTAGTAGACTGGTAGACTGGTAGAATCTCAAAGTGTAGAAATGGTTTTTACTTAACCAATTTGTGGCTGGTAGGTAACAGAGATAAATTGAACAGGAACTCAGGAAACAATGAATGCTGTGCTGCTAGATGATTGGTATTGTAGACCGGATAGAACTGGATCAAATGGTAGATAATGGTAGAATGGTTGAGTGTAGGCTTGATAATTCTTCGAATGAACGTGGTGTAGTCGCCTAAATTAACAATTCATGTTAAAAAGGAGCACCGCTGCCTACCATGTTACGTAAGACTATTAGGAGTAGTCAAATGTATTCATAGGGTTAACTCCAGGTAGGAGTATTAGGACGTTTTGAGTTACGATCCTATATTTATGATAAGGCTTAACTATTGAAGCTATATAAGGCTGACTGAAGGTGTCGATGGCCTTAAGAGATGTAGATATATGTTTTAGTTATAGGTTGATTGAAGATAAGTTGATCTCAGCTCTCTCTCTGCTCGTTGATGATAGATTAATCGATTGATACATATATATATATATATATATATATATATATATATTGTTACGTATCTTGATCCTCAAGTGGTTAACTTGATGAATCTAGATAGCACAGAGATATATATTAAGGTATCAGTCAGCTGAAGGCAAAACAAAAGTAAAATCTAATAAAATAATTTCCTGTTGTTGCTTCCTTTCCTTTTGGATCTTAGGACGTAGTATCCTTTATTGACTGATACTCTTTAATTATGAAAAATACTGAAACTAATTAAAGTCATGTAGTATTTATAAAGAATTATTATTTAACCGAAGCTTAGTAGGCTATGGTTATGAACCGAATAAGTTATAGCTAAAGAAGGACTATTAATTTTATAAAAAGTCTTGAAAGATAAATATTAAAGTAAGAATATTTCTGTCTCTTACCCTCTTTGAAATGAATAGATAGTTTTCTTATGTCCTTTTATTTATATTTAATGTAATTATTCTTGGTTCTTGTCTTACGTTAATAGTATTATATTATTATTATCATCAGGAGTAATATCAAAGTCACATAAAAAGTTAGATATATATTTAATAATTAGTTAAATGTATTTCTTAACCACGTAACATTGAGGTTTGATTATGAGTAAATAAAGTTACAGGATCGTTTCATAGATTCGATTCAGGTCTCACTCAAATAATATGAAAAGCAAAATATAATATTTTGAAGCAAAAGAATTTTCTTCAGCTTAGAAAATCACTAGAAGTAATATTAACACAGCCATGTTAGTCTAAGGCGATATTACTAATACGAGACAATAGCATCACCGTACTAAGCACCATTAAGCACTGTAAGCTTAATTCAAAGAAAATGAAAGAACTCGTAAGTATTAATATAAAACAATAGTATTACTTTCATCATAACCCAATTACTTAAAGAGTTGCTTTAGTCCACAAGTTAGTCAACTAAAATAGTTAAGTACATAATAATAGCGTTAACGTTGATTCCCAATCAAATAGTTAAACACATAATAGTAGCGTTCACGTTAATTCCCAATTAAATAGTTAAACACATAATAGTAGTGTTCACGTTAATTCCCAATTAAATAGTTAAACACATTACACACATTAAACACATCACGTTAATTCCCAATCACATATCTCACTAACCAACATAACATAAGTGTTTACACCGAACACACTTAACACACATTTATATAATCTGACAGTCACAATCCCATTATAATACTTCACCCCGTCTTCCTCCAGCTGCAAGTTCACCTTCCCCAACTCCAAATGAGACTGATTTGAATGCCCACAACTCGGGTCTTATATACCAAACAATGATGGTGTAGGAACGAATCAGGAGGCGAGTGATGGTGCGCGCTCCAATCATAGCTCCTCGAATCACATAACAGGTGTGTCGTCCACTCACAGCTCCTGGCGTCGATCATACGTCATAGCATCGGTCATCGAGGTATGGGAAGAGCTGGTATGGGGCGAGATGGTTTGCCCACTCGCTCGTTCGCTCGCTAGTCTGCTTCACCACTTGGGTAGTTTGGCTCCTTGAACTCTAATTCTAACTCTTAAATTAACATACAGGGCTCCGTATGTCAGACCTCCCCCCTAGAAAAGAGTTTAAGGAGTATAGTACATAATATTAAACATAATACATAAATAGATTCACCACCAGATTGGCAACAGCAAGATTATAATGAGGATATAATAAGGATATCACCCAAAGTAGGCAACGTCTCCAGGTACCACATCAGAACATAGCCGGAACGTAGCTGGAGCGTTATTCGAACTGCAAGGCATCTCACAGCTGAAGGCTTAAAAGCGCACTACAAAAGCATGATATTTACCTCGCTACAAGGGAGAGCTAATTGCCAAAATCCTCTCATTAAATTAAACTTACTGCTGTAGGAGGCCAACCTGGTAAATGTAATCTTTAATAGATACGTGATAGGCAATCGGCTAGCACGTTTTGGACCCCCTTAATATGCTTGACATCCAGGGAGTATTCCTGCAGCAACAAACTCCACCTGGTCAGTCGTTGGTTTTTATTTTGGAACCTATGCAAAAATTTTAAGGGGTGATGGTCAGTATATACAGTGATGGCACCAGAGGCAGATTGCACATAGACAGCAAAGTATTGAAGGGATAAAATTAATGCCAACAACTCCTTCTCAATGACTGAATAGTTACGTTGGGCAGAATTTAATTTTTTACTGAAATAACACACAGGATGCAATACTTCACAGTCGTCTTCCTGGAGCAACACTGCACCAACCCCGGTATTGCTCGCATCCACTGCCAGGGAAAAAGATCTGTTAAAATCAGGAGCTCGGAGTACAGGATAATTTGATAATATATACTTGGTAGCAATAAAGGCCTCTTCACATCCAGAGGACCACACAAACTTCACATCCTTACGGAGAAGATCTGTCAGGGGGGCTGTCAACTTTGAAAAATTTATAATGAAATGCCTATAATAGC
Organism: Paralithodes platypus; assembly: GCA_032716605.1. Classification (NCBI taxonomy): domain Eukaryota; kingdom Metazoa; phylum Arthropoda; class Malacostraca; order Decapoda; family Lithodidae; genus Paralithodes; species Paralithodes platypus. The sequence continues at coordinate 46,910,798 of CM064577.1, read as the reverse complement.
CAATCATGCCTAGGTACCTTTGGATATGTTTCTTACTGCTAGGAGTTGGGAATTCTAGAATAGACTCTACCTTTGCTTGAGGAGGTGCAACCTGCCCCTGACCTACCGTATATCCTAGATACTGGACCGTACTCTTTACAAAGGTGCATTTCTTAAGATTAACCACCAGATTGGCATCAGCAAGATTTGAGAATAGCAATCTAAGTTGGTAAAGATGCTCCTCCCATGACTTTGAAAAGATAAGAATATCATCGATGTAGACAACGCACCCAGGTACCCCTTCAGTCGCCAAATTCATGAGGCGCTGGAATGTAGCTGGGGCGTTTTTCAAGCCGTAGGGCATTACGTTACAGCAGAAGGCTTGATTGTTGACTACAAAGCATGATATTTCCCTTGCTCTGGGGGTGAGAGCTACTTGCCAATATCCCTTCATCAAGTCAATCTTGCTGATATAGGTGGCTGTACCAATCTGGTCAATGCAGTCGTCGATCCGTGGCAGTGGGTAGGTATCGTTCTTTGTGACAGCATTGACTTGCCTATAGTCCATACATAACCTATGGCTCCCGTCTGGCTTTGGCACAAGTATGACCGGACTACTCCACTGGCTTAAGGCCCTAGTGATCAGTTCATTAGAAATCATAAAGTCAAGCTCGACCTGCAGTATACTCCTGCGTTGTGGCGAGACACGGTAGGGGGATAGTTTAATGGGAGTTGCATCCCCTACGTCAATGTCGTGCACGGCCAAAGAAGTGAGCCCTGGAGTATCACGGAACACATTGGGAGACTGAGATAAAACAGAGATTAGTTGGTTCGCTTGATCAGAGGGAAGATGACATAGTTTAGATGGTAATTCCCTCAAAGCCACTGAATTATACTGAAAGTTGGATAGGCTACATGACAAGTCAAAGTCTGCATGGATACCTTCAGGCTCTGGAACAGTCTGTTGCGGGTCAGTAAGAGAACTGAAGACTTTGTCCGCACCAGGCTGTTCACAGGTCCTGACATTCACTGCCACAGTGGGAGAATCTGGAGGAGAGGAATCAGGGGACCTATGGTAGGGCTTCAACATATTTATATGGAATACTTGCGTGGGCTTTCTCCTGTCTGGGGTAGTTACTAGATAATCGGTAATGCTCACCCTCCGAATTATCTTATATGGGCCCCTGAACTTGGCAGATAAAGGTTGGCCAAAAAGGGGGAGCAGGACCAAAACCTCATCACCGGGCTTAAACTCCCTCTCACGGGCTTTTCTGTCATACCGTTTCTTCATGGAGCTTTTAGCCACTGTCAAGTTTTGAGCGGCAAACTCACATGAGGATCTCAGCCGGGTTTTGAAATCTGAAACATACTTGAGGAGGTTTTGGTTCCCCTCCTGGCCAACTAGGCTATCCTGCAATAGTTGCAAAGGACCTCTTACCTGGTGACCGAAAACTAGCTCATTAGGGGAAAAACCCAGGGATTCAGTTGGAACCTCACGAGTAGCAAATAAAAGAAAAGGTACCCCCTTATCCCACTCAACTCCGGTCTCTGTACAATACTTACGTAACATTCCCTTTAATGTCTGATGATATCGTTCGAGAACCCCTTGACTCTCTGGGTGGTAGGTGCTAGACTTTACATGCTCGATACCCAACTCCTTCAGAGACTGCTGGAAAATGTTAGAGGTAAAATTAGTTCCTTGATCACTTTGCACCTCATGGGGGAAACCCATTCTGGTGAAAAATTTGAGCAGTTCCTTGATTACAGTTGGAGCAGAGGTAGTCCTTAAGGGTATAGCCTCTGGGTAGCGAGTTGCCATGTCCATGATAGTTAATAAATAAATGTTACCTTGGGAAGTCTTAGGCAATGGGCCTACAATGTCCACTACCACCCGAGTAAAAGGATTCTCGAAAACGGGCAAGGGCACCAGAGGATGTACAGGCACCTTCTGATTGGGTTTTCCTGTCATCTGGCAAGTGTGACACACTCTACAACACTCCACTACATCTGCACGCATTCCTGGCCAGTAAAAGTGGGATCTGATTCTGTCTAGAGTTTTTCTCACACCTAGGTGTCCTGCCAATGGTATACAATGTGCCATTTCCATGATATCTCTACGACAAGGTTTGGGGACTACTACTTGATGGACGTCCCAAGCCCCGTCATCGATTGGTCTGTGTGGCGGTCTCCATCTTCGCCACAATACTCCTCCTTTGAGGTAGAAACATTCACCACCCTCCTTCTCGCATTCCTCTTCACTCACGGACCTGGCAGCTAACTCCTTGCATTCACGATCATCTCTCTGTAGCTCTACCAGGCCGCTAGGACAATTTGGAGGGGTTTCATGGTCATCGTTAGGGTCAAGATGAGCCATAAAGGTGTCAGATAAATCCACCTCAGTCACATCATCAGGCACAGTTGGAGCATCATTCACACTCTCATCATCCCTTTCATCATCTCTTACATTCGGTACATTTCTGTCTGAGGGAACTGCTACTTGAGACATTGAACGTGTGACAGCACACACAGGGAAAACTGTTGGCATCTCCTTCTCGAGCTCACCGGTTAGTGGCTCGTTAACAGGGGAAAGTGACAAAATGGGGTCTGGTCGGACCTTCTCACCTGCTACATCATTCCCCAAAAGGAGAGTTACCCCAGGCACAGGGATATCTTGGGACCTACACAAAGCTATGGTGGCCTCACCCTGTAGTAACTCGCATTCAATTTCGCCTTTTACCAAGTATGCATAAAACTGGCCTCCAGCACCTCTCATTACAACTGGTTCGCCAGGTGGGCACTCAGTGTAAGGATTCACCATGAGGGTGCTAGTAGAACCTGTGTCTCTCAGAATTTTTACCTCATGCATGCAACCATTTAATCTCACGTTGCCAGATGAAATAAAGGGACGGTAACTGTCCTGCACTGATGGTGAAATTATTATTGGCTTAACCCTAGTGGGTTGCACCACACATGCTACTACACCCCTGTCTAGATGATTTACATTAGCTGCTAGGTACTCCTTCTGTCGAGAGTCCTGCATTAAAGGAACTTTTGGTGCTAGGTACTCCTTCTGTCGGGAGTCTTGCATTACAGGCACATATGGAGTTTGAGATACGGCGGCAACTGTCTGCCCCGATCTCTCGGTTCTCTCCTTGGCCCAGCACTGATAAGCTAGGTGGCCTCTCTTGCCACAAAAAGTACATACTTTAAGAGATACGGGAACGTTCCCTCTTTGAGCATTACTATTAGTTTGGGGCCCACCTCTGTTACCATTGCCCTGAGTCGCATTTTTAGTTGGGGGAACATTTCTATTTTGGCTAACTGGGGAAGACGTTATAGGCTTGTGACTGGGTCGGTCAGATTTGTGATTGGGATACTTAAAATTAGAACTAGAATTATCGTAGGGCTTCTTTCCACGAAATTTGTTGTTGAGCACGTATGTGTCAGCCATGTCAGCGGCGTCAGCAAGACAATCTACCTTTTTCCCCTTTAAATGATAGGATACAGAAGAATCAATTTTCCATAGGAAATTTTCTAACAGGACCAACTCCTTCAGATCGTTGTAGCTTGTGACTTTCTTACTCTTGACCCAATGATTGAAAGTTTTAGTCATGGTCCTGGCAAATACCTTATGGGTTTCTTCTACTTTCTTCTGGTTTTTACGGAAAGATTGCCTGTAAGCCTCAGGCTGCAATTGATAGGTTTTTAGGATAGCTTCTTTGAGATTGTCATAATCCTGCCTAACTTCGGCTACTTCTGACAAATACGTGGCTCGAGCCTGCCCTGTCAAAACGGTTTGTAACATAAAAGGCCATTGATCTCTTGTCCACTTCATACCTCCAGCAACTTCCTCAAACAAAACAAAGAAATCCTGCACATTATCCTCAGTGAAAGGTGGAATGACACTAGTCATAGTCAATCCCAGAGGGGGAGCAATTACGGGAGCATTTGTATTGACATTTAGTTGAGCCGTACGATATTGATATTCACATTGTTCGGTCGTTGCACTTGCATTTAGTCTGGCTTGTTCGGTCTTTGCTTCGGCATTTATTCTGGCTTCTTCGGTATTTATTCTGGCTAGTTCTAAGTCAGTGTTTGCTTTTATTCTGGCTAGTTCTAATATTTGATCACCGGTCAAACCAGGCGGCAATTGTTCATCAAGTTGGCTAGGTTTACTAGGGATCCCACCAACTGCTCCGTCACCCTCCCCGCCTTCTACAGGGAACAGGTGGGTTTTTATGGTCTGAACCACCTCTACTTTAGACATGTTTGAGACAGTTAATTGGAGATGTGAGGCAAGCACTTTCAGTTCAGATTTTGACAGACAGTCAATATCAGGGGATGTGGGTTCTGATTCTATGAAAACTCGAGCATCTTCTTCATTAATTAGTTGAGGCATGATTAATATTTGATTGTTAAGTAGTGAAACGTTAATGAAACTGAGTGAAACTGTATGAAACGAATCCTTGGCAAGGTCGCCACTCTTCTGTTACGTATCTTGATCCTCAAGTGGTTAACTTGATGAATCTAGATAGCACAGAGATATATATTAAGGTATCAGTCAGCTGAAGGCAAAACAAAAGTAAAATCTAATAAAATAATTTCCTGTTGTTGCTTCCTTTCCTTTTGGATCTTAGGACGTAGTATCCTTTATTGACTGATACTCTTTAATTATGAAAAATACTGAAACTAATTAAAGTCATGTAGTATTTATAAAGAATTATTATTTAACCGAAGCTTAGTAGGCTATGGTTATGAACCGAATAAGTTATAGCTAAAGAAGGACTATTAATTTTATAAAAAGTCTTGAAAGATAAATATTAAAGTAAGAATATTTCTGTCTCTTACCCTCTTTGAAATGAATAGATAGTTTTCTTATGTCCTTTTATTTATATTTAATGTAATTATTCTTGGTTCTTGTCTTACGTTAATAGTATTATATTATTATTATCATCAGGAGTAATATCAAAGTCACATAAAAAGTTAGATATATATTTAATAATTAGTTAAATGTATTTCTTAACCACGTAACATTGAGGTTTGATTATGAGTAAATAAAGTTACAGGATCGTTTCATAGATTCGATTCAAGTCTCACTCAAATAATATGAAAAGCAAAATATAATATTTTGAAGCAAAAGAATTTTCTTCAGCTTAGAAAATCACTAGAAGTAATATTAACACAGCCATGTTAGTCTAAGGCGATATTACTAATACGAGACAATAGCATCACCGTACTAAGCACCATTAAGCACTGTAAGCTTAATTCAAAGAAAATGAAAGAACTCGTAAGTATTAATATAAAACAATAGTATTACTTTCATCATAACCCAATTACTTAAAGAGTTGCTTTAGTCCACAAGTTAGTCACCTAAAATAGTTAAGTACATAATAATAGCGTTAACGTTAATTCCCAATCAAATAGTTAAACACATAATAGTAGCGTTCACGTTAATTCCCAATTAAATAGTTAAACACATAATAGTAGTGTTCACGTTAATTCCCAATTAAATAGTTAAACACATTACACACATTAAACACATCACGTTAATTCCCAATCACATATCTCACTAACCAACATAACATAAGTGTTTACACCGAACACACTTAACACACATTTATATAATCTGACAGTCACAATCCCATTATAATACTTCACCCCGTCTTCCTCCAGCTGCAAGTTCACCTTCCCCAACTCCAAATGAGACTGATTTGAATGCCCACAACTCGGGTCTTATATACCAAACAATGATGGTGTAGGAACGAATCAGGAGGCGAGTGATGGTGCGCGCTCCAATCATAGCTCCTCGAATCACATAACAGGTGTGTCGTCCACTCACAGCTCCTGGCGTCGATCATACGTCATAGCATCGGTCATCGAGGTATGGGACGAGCTGGTATGGGGCGAGATGGTTTGCCCACTCGCTCGTTCGCTCGCTAGTCTGCTTCACCACTTGGGTAGTTTGGCTCCTTGAACTCTAATTCTAACTCTTAAATTAACATACAGGGCTCCGTATGTCAGAATATATATATATATATATATATATATATATATATATATATATATAAGTAGTTATAATGCTGCCACCACCGATTACCATATATATTATATTGATAGATATAGGTAAAGGGAATATAATTAAAGATCTCTGGTCCAAAAACACTTTGACATATTTAAGTAACAATCTGAAAGATATACAGAAGTACTATAAAGTAATATAAGAGTAAACCCTAACTAAAGAGGGTATCTCTGGGTATATGTTATCACCCTGGATGTTCGATCTATCTGCCTGCTCTCCCTATATCTCACCTTCTCACCACCTCAAAGCCACACCTATAATTCACCTCCCGGTTACAAGAGGGCTACCCGTGGTTACAAGATGGCGTTGGAGAAGGTACAGTGAGTGTCATCTCGGCTGAATGTGTGTGACAGGATATGACCAGACAATACACCACAGGGGCAAATTATCTGTCGACCTCTGTCGACTGCCACATGTGTTTGTAATATTTCATTAATCGATTTTAGGAGTAGAGTTGGTTGTTGGATAGAACATAATAAATGTACAGTCCCCCATATAAATTTAGACACTGTAACTAAAACACCTTAAAATTATATGATAGATGGTTATAATGATTTCATAATAAAAAAGTATAATCCTGAGATGTAATAAATATCACCCCAACTGCATTGAAATACACTTCACGAGATAGAGGGAAGTCTTTTCAACAATATTTATCATGTCGCGCTTGAACCTGCTCGTAGAAGTGTATAAAACCTGAATCCTATATTTCAAAATATGAAATACTGTATATATAACTTACATTTCTAATCTAAAAAGTGAAAAATGGTGCGTAACTCGAAACATAATCGATGGATTTTTATGATTTTTGCACAGTGGTACATTAACACTTTGGCGTGCCTCTGGCCTATCCTCTCCCGCCGACATAGGAAGTGAACCGCGCTCTCCACCTCCCACCTACCCTGTAAAAAACGCACAGTATAGTAAAACGCTCGCCCGCCCTACTAAGCTAGTACTCCAGCTTGGGCCAAAAAGCTTCTAGCCGCGGCCAACATAATAATGCTATCGCGCCTTTTCACCCACAAATATCACCCCAACTGCATTGAAATACACTTCACGAGATAGAGGGCAGTCTATACAACAATATTTATCATGTCGAGGTTGAACCTGGTCATAGGAGTGTATAAAACCTTAATCCTATATTTCAAAATATGAAATACTGTATATATAACATACATTTCTAATCTAAAAAGTGGAAAATGGTGCGTAACTCGAAACATAATCGATGGATTTTTATGATTTTTACACAGTGGTACATTAACCTTTGGCGTGCCTGGCCTACCCTCTCCCGCCTACATAGGAAGTGAACCGCGCTCTCCACCTCCCACCTACCCTGTAAAAAACGCACAGTATATTAAAACGCCGCCCGCCCTACTAGGCTAGTACTCCAGCTTGGGCCAAAAAGCTTCTAGCCGCGGCCAAAATAATAATGTTATCGCTCCTTTTTATCCACACATATCACCCCAACTGCATTGAAATACACTTCACAAGATAGAGGGAATCTATACAACAATATTTGTTCTATCAACCCAAAAATAGTGTATCTATTGTATAATGGTTATATCGTATACAATTAATATTCGTAAATATTTCTGCTGCAAATTGTGGTATGTTTCTATATCAACAACAAAATAGTGAATCTATAATGGTTGTCGTATACAATTAGTATTCGTAAATATTTCTGCTGCGAATTGTGGTATGTGTCACTTTTCTTCACAATATTTCCGAAACCGGCTAAATAACATATTTGTATTATCATACATACTAAACCATAGCTATATTTTCCGCTGAACATGATGGCGATGTTAAGAATATTTTCTCATCAATATTGGATTTTATAGAAGTAATGTATAACGATAGTTTTAGCGTTTATATCAGTGATGAAACGGGAAAAAAGACCAGCTCCAAGATTAATCATAGACGACAACTGAACACTGAGATCGAACGTGTCCGCAATATTAAGACTTTACGGACTGTTGATCATTTTATGACCAACAATTAATACAAACGAAAAAAGCTGAACTAGATAAACTGAAGAGAGAGAAAGGCCGAGAAAAGAATACTATATTCCTGCAGTGGCAGTGTGCAAGAAGGCTTCTAAATGAAAACAAAGGCCCAAATCGTAAATAGTCCAAAGCGATCAGCAAGACAACATTAAATAGACCTGGCAGACCATGCCCAGTCGCCGGTTGCTACAGGGAATCAGCCAACCTACGGAAGCACATGACCGTTTGCCACTCGTACCTAACTAACGACGATAGAGAGAATGTTTTGGCTGCAGCAAGTAGGTTCTCTAAGAAAAGGCCCCTGCCACCAACAAATGCAAAGAAAACAAACCTATATGATTGTCCCTTTAGAGATGCCCTCTTTGGGTCACGCGGAACAGAGGAGGAAATTGCGAGAAATACCTTTGGGGAGGGGGGCTTAACACCTTACGAGCGGCCTATGCGGTTTATTTATGTGTACCGCCCAGCGGGGTGTTTTTAGCCAAAATAGGGCTGTTTACGTGATCATTTTCATGCCTAAATAAGACCCAGAACGTAAAACAAGTACCTATCCCTGAAAGGGCATAAACAGAGCTTTCGAATGACATCATAACGATCCTTGTATGATGGATAGTTTTCTTGCAATAACCGTGCAACGCGAGTGCAAAAAGCAGGTAATTCGGTACTTTCGGTACATAATTGAGTATGTAGCGAGTGAGAGAGGGAGGAGGGAGCTGAGATTTGTGTCAGTAGGTTCGCCGCGGTAGTCTGGAGCAGTCATACGCTCGCTAGTCTCCTGCCACCACTTGTCTCTCTCTCTCAGCCACATTACGTGCTGAAATTGCCACTCGAGTTATGTCGAGCGCCGCCACATAGTCCAGCTTTATTTAACTCGACTTATGTTGCTCGCCGCTAATTAAGGGTTAAGATAATTCAACTCACCCAAGAAGCTGTCATGACCGGAGGACCCTTAATTAACCTGTACCGGCGACGGCTTTTTAAGTTTTTCTAGCTATATTTATACGAATTTCTGTAGTTTAAGAATGTTCTGTGGTATTAAAACGGGTTTTGCGTTAGTTCCAAGCCTGTCAATTGCTGGAGGCACTTTTTAACACCTTACGAGCGGCCTATGCGGTTTATTTATGTGTACCGCACAGCGGGGTGTTTTTAGCCAAAATAGGGCTGTTTACGTGATCATTTTCATGCCTAAATAAGACCCAGAACGTAAAACAAGTACCTATCCCTGAAAGGGCATAAACAGAGCTTTCGAATGACACCATAACGATCCTTGTATGATGGATAGTTTTCTTGCAATAACCGTGCAACGCGAGTGCAAAAAGCAGGTAATTCGGTACTTTCAGTACATAATTGAGTATGTAGCGAGTGAGAGAGGGAGGAGGGAGCTGAGATTTGTGTCAGTAGGTTCGCCGCGGTGGTCTGGAGCAGTCATACGCTCGCTAGTCTCCTGCCACCACTTGTCTCTCTCTCTCAGCCACATTACGTGCTGAAATTGCCACTCGAGTTATGTCGAGCGCCGCCACATAGTCCAGCTTTTTTTAACTCGACTTATGTTGCTCGCCGCTAATTAAGGGTTAAACTGAAGAAATTCGTCTAATAGTAGCCAACATTAAGTTAAAAGGACGTCGCCGGTACAGAAGGGGTTAATGGCACGCTCTGAAACCCTCTCCGCGAGCACACTCAGAATGATGACCGACTCCTGAACGCATGCTCTCAACTTTCTCAAAGAAATGGAGAATCGACAATTCCAAGTAACAGAAAATCTCCTAGGCCCGGTTAGGCGAGCTGTTGCCAATTAAAGCAAATAGTAAGTTTAATGCTATCGATTAATTATTTGAATGTTTCGTATTTTCGTGTTTATATCTGTAAAAGTGATGATTCCACATGTTGTACAACTACCTTTGGGGAGGGGGTCTTAAGATAATTCAACTCACCCGAGAAGCTGTCATGACCGGAGGACCCTTAACCCTCTCCGCCATATGACGCGATTTTGAGCCTATTAGGGATACTTTAAAACCTTTGTTACCATCAGGGGTATTTAGAAACGTTTAGTTTAGTTACTTCAACCTCTGCAGTTGTCTTTGAGTTAGCTGTGGGCAGAAAACTAATTTTGGAGAGGTACTTATAAGAGTGAGAGAACTCTATTTCTGATTGCTAATCTGGCAACTCTGCGTCATATGTGCATGAAAGTGTTAATTAACCTGTACCGGCGACGGCTTTTTAAGTTTTTCTAGCTATATTTATACGAATTTCTGTAGTTTAAGAATGTTCTGTGGTATTAAACCGGGTTCTGCGTTAGTTCCAAGCCTGTCAATTGCTGGAGGCACTTTTTAAACTGAAGAAATTCGTCTAATAGTAGCCAACATTAAGTTAAAAGGACGTCGCCGGTACAGAAGGGGTTAATGGCACGCTCTGAAACCCTCTCCGCGAGCACACTCAGAATGATGACCGACTCCTGAATGCATGCTCTCTACTTTCTCAAAGAAATAGAGAATCGACAATTCCAAGTAACAGAAAATATCCTAGGCCCGGATAGGCGAGCTGTCGCCAAATAAAGCAAATAGTAAGTATAATGCTATCGATTAATTATTTGAATGTTTCGTATTTTCGTGTTTATATTTGTAAAAGTGATGATTCCACGTGTTGTACAACTAATTATTATGTTCTCTGATCGACATTATTGCATGGGGTTCTGTCATATATTCTTCCACAGAATACTTTGGCGTGGAAGAGGTGGGACAGAGAGAACACCGTAAACAGCAAAATGAGGCTGAGCTGTTAGCCATGGAAGATGTGCATACCCTGGAAACTAATGACGCTATTGAAATTCCCATAAATAAATAATACTGCATCATTAATCCACGATGAACGTGCACCAGCAAAGCAACGTATGCAGAAAGACTATGTCGAAACGGGAAAAAAGAGCAGCTCCAAGATTAATTGTAAGTATCATTTATTACATTTTCTCATGAAAATATGATCTCAATAACAATATTGCTCAATAGTATTTGAACGAATGAAATTTTGTTCACGTTTTCAGGCACGAAGAAGAGGAAGAAGATGAAGCAGCGATGCATAGTGCATAGAAACTGAAACTGAAACTGAACTGGTATAAATGAGACGGAACACGTCCAACCACGCTAGGAAAAAAGACAAATAAATCATACCGTAAACAGCAAAATGAGGCTGAGCTGTTAGCCATGGAAGATGTGCATACCCTGGAAACTAATGACGCTATTGAAATTCCCATAAACAATGCTGCATCATTAACCTGACAAGCGCTAAATAGACCTAGGGGCTAGGGTAGTTTTTTGTGCATTTCTAGCCTTGGATTCTGACAGAATTTGTTATATTTACAATATAGAGCATTATTTGTTTTCGGTATGCTTTTATTTTACATATATGATGTATATATGAACCTTCAAGAGTGCTAAAATAAGTGAGAAAAGCATTTGGGTGGTGAAAAACGAAGATATTGGCCACCCGGTCATAATCTCAGGCGAGAGAGAGCCACAGGCAACCCTCCTCTCTCGCTGTCTGTGAGGTAACTGAGACGAGCGGGGCGGTGTGGGCCGGTGTCTGGGTGTTGCATAACGATCTTTTCTGCAACCCACTTGTGCTACATTATCGCGGGAGAGAAAAATAAGCCAGATAAGATGATAATAAGATGAAAATAGGTGATAATTGAGGAGGGGAGGGAGGGGGGAATAAGGTGGGGAAGGAGGGGAGGGGGGTGGGTGAGATTTACATGGATGAGTACTGGAGGGGAATTATCTCACCTAGAGACAAATTCCTTTGTTTTGATAGGCCCTTTTTTTTTATGGAAGGCTTTTTTTATGGTCTTGCTTCCGTGAGGCCTATCGCGTTCCCTATAGGAAGCCTTCCGTGAGGCCTATCGCGCTTGCCGGGTTAATCACGATGGACGTGCACCAGCAAAGCAACGTATGCAGAAAGACTATGTCGAAACGGGAAAAAAGACCAGCTCCAAGATTAATTGTAAGTTTAATTTATTACATTTTCTCATGAAAATATGATCTCAATGACAATATTGCTCAATAGTATTTGAACGAATGAAAACATTTTCAAATTTTCAGGCACGAAGAAGAGGAAGAAGATGAAGCAGCGATGCATAGTGGTATAAATGAGACGGAACACGTCCAACCACGCTAGGAAAAAAGACAAATAAATCGACACCCAATTGTCTCCTGGTCTCTAGGTAGAGGCACTGCAGATGACTTACTACTTGAAACAACTGGTGAGCTGGTATCTTTATGTTTTCTTAAATTTCCCCTTGTTATACTTGCGATGTGTTATATGTTTATGTTACTAATAATTGTATTGTAATCTAGCATTTCAAAGAATTTTCTTTCTTTCACAGAACTAACCAAAGAGAGGGTTGATGACTTAAAAAGGATTATACTTCAAAGTCTACATAACCGAATATATGCGACGAAGCACCTCTCTAAACATCATAGACGACAACTGAACAATGATATCGAACGTGTCCGCAATATTTAGACTTTACGGACTGTTGATAATTTCTATGACCAACAAATACCAAAAAAAAAAGCTGAACTTGATGAACTGAATTTTTTATTAATTTCACCACAACACCCAACACCCCCAATTAAATTATTAAAGTAATAATTATGATTGTTCCTTCTGCCCAAAATCAGTTAAACGGATCGATATGCACTTAAGAAAAACAAAGACTCCATGGAATACCAGCAACTCCTCAGACACGTACGCTAAGTTTGCTTTCCATAATTCAATTATTTTCTTAATAATAGGTCAAACATTAAAGAAATAAAAACAATTCACTTTAAAGTAAAGAAACATTGTAATGCATTTGTAATTAATTATATGCCAACTAAAACAGTACAACTTTTATTGTAAATATTTTGAATCATTAATTGGACATATCTCGCATAATTATTGAATTATTTTCCAGAAAAGAAAAGAAAAAACGTCACCTGCCTAAGTTGAGGATGTGTACCCACAGTAGCTGGCACCATGCCCGATGTTGCCACTAGAAATTTGTCCTAAAAAAAAAATCTGTTCTTTCACAGCAGTCGCCATGGCCCGGCGAGGACTCTCCCAGGATGACATCTCTTCGATATTGGACGACTTTGAGGACGTCTCTAGTGATTCTGACAACAATTGCGACAACAAAGCTGAACATGACGACATCGAGGACGAGCTTATAGGTATAGAGCCCACCCACATTGTCGCTTCGTCGCCACACACGCCAACCCTGGTGCCGACGCCAGACACGGATGCCCCCACACCTCCTCGTGCTAGCACTCCGTCTTCACCACGTACCACCAGGAGTACTTTGGCGTAATTACGACGAGACTTCTCTTTTAGGGGCAGGGAGGAGCGACAGGAAAGGCAGGCAGTCACGGCTGCCATACAAACCTTCACCCACCCAAAGAAAGCAAGACTACCACGGCAACGTAGAAGGCCTCCCTCCAATTACGACAGTACCGACGATGAAGAGAGTGTGGATGACCTGCCACCCTCCACACCTGCGCGTATCGGTGGACCGCACGCACCTGCCCGACCTGTCACACCTTCCGCACCTGCCACACCTGCCGCAACTCCCAGGAGCACTACCCGATCACCTGCCGAAGCTGCAAGAAGTCTGTGTGTGGTCACCACCAGCTCAAGACCTGCATGGAAGGCAACTCTTGAAGGTAAGAAACTACATATTTTGTATTCATTTTTATTGGGTTTCTAAGTATCAAAGTAAATAATATTACAAAATAAAGGTCATAATTGTCAACAAAATCTCATTGAAAAGTCGGTCCTCTCAATGTAAGTCAAATAATACTTATTTTGGCCTTTTTCGTTTGCCCTTATTTTTTATTACTTTCATGTGTTTTGGGATGGTTATTAATTGCTGATTTGGTTCATAGGGTGCATATGTATGATCATAGTGAGTTTTAGGCATATTCATTGAGAAGTACTTGATTTATGATTTTTTTTCCCCAGGATTTTTGCCCCCAGAAAGTCGACCCTCTCAAAGTTCAATCAACATAACGTTATAGTATCGCTATCTATTAGTTCCTATTCCAATTTGTGAGCGTTACATGTCTTCTAGTATTGTTTTCATAATTGTATGTAAAAAAAGTGATTCCATATGTTGTACAACTATTTATTGTGTTCTGTCATATTTTCTTCCACAGAATACTTTGGCATGGATGAGGCGGGACAGAGAGAACACCGTATACAGCAAAATGAGGCCGAGATGTTGCCAATGGAGGATGCGCGTAGCCTAGAAACTAATGATGCTATTGAAATTCTCATAAACAATGCTGCATCATTAATCCACCATGGCCGTGCACCAGCAAGCCAACATATGAAGAAAGAATAAGTCAACCTGAGAGATACACTGATTGTGAGACTGTTCGTTCGCTGCCTACGAAGAAATCAGGAGTTTACTGAATTTACAATCAGTGCCTACGAGGGAAGCACAACCGGCTTCGAAGATGGTAGAGTAGCACGACACAAAACGGGGGCCAAAGACCCCTGCATCTTCTACTTAGGCAATACAGAGGCAGCTGCTCTTGAGGCGTACATGAAATATTATCGTCCAGTAGTTGCCACATGGGTAAGGCCAAAATGTAAGATGTTTGTGAATCGGGAGGGCAACAACACCGACGGCCAATGTTGCTCTCACCTCTCAGTAGAAAATGTAGGGAAAATCATTGCCAAGATGGGACTGAAGGCAGGCATTGCTGGGGAGTGGCCAGCCGGAAGCTACGACATGAACAGATCACAGCTGCCCTCAGAGATGAGGATATACACCTGCCAACAGACAAGCCCTTGCAACCTTGGCCTGCCACAGCATGATAACATCCAGAAAAAAACTACGACTTCACCAATCACAGGACTACTGGAGAACGAGTTGTAAACATTCAAAAGGATCTACGTTGTGATGCAGCATCAGGGTAGGCGTTGATGAGGCATACAAGAAAGTTACATTTTATTATTTTTATGTGGCAAAATGTACAAATCTATATATGTCTATTGCCTGACGCCGCAATCCCCGAAGGGGTGGCCACCCACGAACCGCCCCCACGCACCTCTATCCCCAGTCAGTCGACGCCCCTTCCCCCCAACCAGCACCGCCTTCGTTCATATACTTCCTCACTCCATCCTTCCACCTAGCTCTCGTACACCCTCTTAGTCATTCTCTCGCTTTCTGACAACAATTGCGACAACGAAGCTAAACATGACGACATCGAGGACGAGCTTATAGATATAGAGCCCACCCACAGTGTCGCTCCGTCGCCACCCACGCCAACCCTGTGGTGCCGGCGCTAGACACGGATGCCCCCACACCTTCTCGTGCTACCACACCTCCTCGTGCTAGCACTCCGTCTTCACCACGTACCACCAGGAATACTTTGGCGTCATTACGACTTGACTTCTCTTTTAGGGGCAAGGAGGAGCGACAGGAAAGGTAGGCAGTCACGGCTGCCATACAACCCTTCACCCACCCAAAGAAGGCAGGACTACCACGGCAACGTAGAAGGCCTCCCTCCAATTACGACAGTACCGACGATGAAGAGAGTGTGGATGACCTGCCACCCTCCACATTTGCGCTTATCGGTGGACCGCACGCACCTGCCCGACCTGTCACACCTTCCGCACCTGCCACACCTGCCGCAACTCTCAGGGGCACTACCCGATCACCTGCTGAAGCTGCAAGAAGTCTGTGTGTGGTCACCACCAGCTCAAGACCTGCATGGAATGCAACTATTGAAGGTAAGAAACTACATATTTTGTATTCATTTTTGTTGGGTTTCTAAGTATCAAAGTAAATAATATTACAAAATAAGGGTCATAATTGTCAACAAAATCTCATTGAAAAGTTGGCCCTCTCAATGTAACGTCAAATAATAGTTATTTTGGCCTTTTTCATTTGCCCTTATTTTGTATTACTTTCATGTGTTTTGGGATGGTTATTTAATTGCTGATTTGGTTCATAGGGTGCATATGTATGTTCATAGTGAGTTTTAGGCACATTAATTGAGAAGTACTTGATTTATGTTTTTTTTTCCCAGGATTTTTGCCCCCAGAAAGTCGACCCTCTCAAAGTTCAATCAACATAACGTTATAATATAGCTATCTATTAGTTCCTATTCCAATTTGTGAGCGTTACATGTCTTCCAGTATTTTTTTTATAATTGTATGTAAAAAAAGTGATTCCATATGTTGTGCAACTATTTATTGTGTTCTGTCATATTTTCTTCCACAGAATACGTTGGCATGGATGAGGCGGGACAGAGAGAACACCGTATACAGCAAAATGAGGCCGAGATGTTGCCAATGGAGGATGCGCGTAGCCTAGAAAGTAATGATGCTATTGAAATTCTCATAAACAATGCTGCATCAGTAATCCACGATGGTCGTGCACCAGCAAGCCAACATATGAAGAAAGAATAAGTCAACCTGAGAGCTGCACTGATTGTGAGACTTCGTTCGCTGCCTTCGAAGAAATCAGGAGTTTACTGAATTTACAATCAGTACGAGGGAAGCACAAACGGCGTCGAAGATGGTAGAGTAGCACGACACAAAACGGGGGCCAAAGACCCCTGCATCTTCTACTTAGGCAATACAGAGGCAGCTGCTCTTGAGGCGTACATGAAATATTATCGCCCAGTAGTTGCTACATGGGTAAGGCCAAAATGTAAGATGTTTGTGAATCGGGAGGGCAACAACACCGACGGCCAATGTTGCTCTCACCTCTCAGTAGAAAATGTAGGGAAAATCATTGCCAAGATGGGACTGAGGGCAGGCATTGTTGGGGAGTGGGCAGCCGGAAGCTACGACATGAACAGATCACAGGTGCCCTCAGAGATGAGGATATACACCTGCCAACAGACAAGCCCTTGCAACCTTGGCCTGCCACAGCATGATAACATCCAGAAAAAAACTACGACTTCACCAATCACAGGACTACTGGAGAACGAGTTGTAAATATTTGAAAGGATCTATGTTGTGATGCAGCATCAGGGTAGGCTTTGATGAGGCATACAAGAAAGTTACAATTTTATTATTTTTATGTGGCAAAATGTACAAATCTATATATGTCTATTGCCTGACGCCGCAATCCCCGAAGGGGTGGCCACCCACGAACCGCCCCCACGCACCTCTATCCCCAGTCAATCGACGCCACTCCCCCCCCCCCAACCAGCACCGCCTTCGTGCATATGTTTCCTCACTCCATCCTTCCACCTAGCTCTCGTACACCCTCTTAGTCATTCTCTCGCTTTCTGACAACAATTGCGACAACGAAGCTGAACATGACGACTTCGAGGACGAGCTTATAGATATAGAGCCCACCCACAGTGTCGCTCCGTCGCCACCCACGCCAACCCTGTGGTGCCGGCGCCAGACACGGATGCCCCCACACCTCCTCGTGCTAGCACTCCGTCTTCACCACGTACCACCAGGAGTACTTTGGCGTCATTACGACGTGACTTCTCATTTAGGGGCAGGGAGGAGCGACAGGAAAGGCAGGCAGTCACGGCTGCCATACAACCCTTCACCCACCCAAAGAAGGCAGGACTAGCACGGCAACGTAGAAGGCCTCCCTCCAATTACGACAGTACCGACGATGAAGAGAGTGTGGATGACCTGCCACCCTCTACACCTGCGCGTATCGGTGGACCGCACGCACCTGTCCTACCTGTCACACCTTCCGCACCTGCCACACCTGCCGCAACTCTCAGGGGCACTACCCGATCACCTGACGAAGCTGCAAGAAGTCTGTGTGGGTGTGGTCATCACCAGCTCAAGACCTGCATGTTATGCAACTCTTGAAGGTAAGAAACTACATATTTTGTATTCATTTTTATTGGGTTGCTAAGTATCAAAGTAAATTAATATTACAAAATAAGGGTCATAATTGTCAACAAAATCTCATTGAAAAGTCGGCCCTCTAACTCCCATTCATTATCACTTATCGGAACTGTATCATCCGCAAACAGCAGTATAGGTAGCTTCCACTCAATTCCCTCCCTTGACATTATTTCTTTCAAGACTCCATCCATATATACAGTAAACAATCACGGGGCCATCACACACCCCTGTTTCAAACCAACATTCAGGTCAAAGAACTCGCTCTGCTCACTCTCCACACGTACTGCCGCCTTTGCACCCTCGTACATGCTCTTCACTGCTTTCAGCCACTTGCCATCTACTCCGTACATGCTATAAGTACTTTCCACAAACCTTCTCTATCCACTCTGTCATAGGCCTTCTCCAAGTCCATAAAGGCAACTTACATCTTTTGTTTCTTCGCCAGATATTTCTCCACTACACAATTCAGGGTAAAAATCTGATCTACACATCCTCTTCCCTTCCTGAAACCTCCCTGCTCGTCGCCTATCCATTTCTCCGTTCGCACTCTCACTCTCTCAATCACTACCCTACTGTATACCTTCCCTACTTTTTATTATTTTATTTTTTAAGAGACAATGAACGGAGGAAGGTAAAACACAGATAAAACAAAAAGGACCATGTGCCTAAAGGCATCCTCTATTCATAAAATGTTTGTAACAACTGGATTTAAAAATGTGTAGATTGTAAGTTTGTGGAAAGCAATTCGAGGGAAGTGAATTCCAAAGAGTAGTAGTTCTAGGGATAAATTAATTTTGATGAGCAGAAGTTCTGCATTGTGGAGGAGAAAGTGTAAATTCATGGGCGCTCTCAGCTGCCCTAGTTCTACGGGGAAAGATGTGGAGAGGCGGCACAATTGAAGCAAGTTCCTCGGAACAATTGCTGTGAAAATATCTGTAGAATAATGCAAGGGATGCAACGTTTCTTCGTATGGATAATGTAGGAAGGTCCTATGTGACTGCAGGATTATTGATTAATCTAATAGCTTTATTTTGAATTTTGTCCAACTGCCTCAATGCCACCACTCCACTTCCACTCCACAGAGGTGAACAGTAATCCATCTGAGAACGCACATGACTTTTATATATTACGGCCAACTGCTCGTCAGTGAAGAATTCTCGAACTCTGTACAGGAGTCCCAGTTTTTTAGAGGCATTCTTAGCAATGCTTCTAACATAATGTGTCCAGCTCAAGTTAGTAGTTAATGTTACACCGAGAATGTCAATACTAGGGAAGTGGGAATATTTACATCATTAAAAAATATATGGGAGTCAGTGAGATTCTGTCGGTTAGAAAACTGAATGTACTTGGTTTTCTGTGCATTAAAGGCAACTAGATTCTTTTGTCCCCATTCATTAATTCTAGAAAGATCCTGGTTCAGAGAAATTGCTGTGTTTATTTTTGAATTTATAAGATCGGGTTGGGTAAAAAAATTGGTAAATGTGAAGGAACTGTGGAGTGTTGAATCATCTGCGTAGGAATGTATTGGATTATGAGTGGTAGATATGAGATCATTGATATGAATGAGGAACAGAGTTGGGGCCAAAACTGATCCCTGGGGAACACCAGCATGTATTGAGTGAAATTGAGAATTAAGGCCATCTACCATTACACTTATTTTTCTTATATGAAGATAAGAAGAAATTAGTGGAACTAATGATGCAAGGTCGTAGTGTGACATCTTGGACAATAAAGATTGATGCCAGACTCTATCAAATGCCTTTGATATATCCAGTGCTATTGTATGTGTTTCACCATGTTGGTCTGTAGCTTGGTTGATTTGATGCGTAAGAAGGCAAAGAATGTCTGCAGTTGATCGACATCGTCTAAAAACCATATTGCCTATCACTGATTAATTTATTATTCTCAAGATGCTTAATTATGTGATTATTTAATATAATTTCAAAGACTTTACCAAGAGTGGAAGTTATAGCTATTGGTCTGTAGTTTGATGGATCTGAAGAGGCACCTTTTTTAGGAACTGGATGGATGTTTGCTTCTTTCCAGGGCACTGGGAAGCATGAGGTATGAGTACACAGACGGACAAATTTTGCCAATACAGGAGCGCTCGCTCCTGTATTGGCAAGGAGCAATTCTTAAGTACTATTGGAGGAATTTCATCTGGACCAAGAGCCTTATCTACTGAGAGATTCTGCAAAATAGTTTTGACATGTCTCGTGTGGATCGTAAGTGAGGGAATTTCAGGCGAATTAAAATTAAGTACAGGGACATCTTGATTTATTTCATCTAAGGTTGAGTTGGTGGAGAAAATATCCACAAGAAGGTTAGCTTTACCTCGTGGGTCACTTACAAGATTGCCAGTCGGAGATTTTAATGGTGGAATGGATGAAGCAGTAGTGAAGTTGGATTTGAATGAGTTAAGAGTTTCATCTAAGGTTGAATTGGTGGAGAAAATATCCGCAAGAAGGTTAGCTTTACCTCGTGGGTCACTTACAAGATTGCCAGTTGGAGATTTTAATGGTGGAATGGATGAAGCAGTAGTGAAGTTGGATTTGAATGAGTTAAGAGTAGACCAAAATATTTTGTTATCATTTGGATGATTTAGAGGTTTATTTGCCTGCTTGTGGAGAAAGTTTGATTTAGTTAGGTTTAACACAGTTTTGGCATGATTTCTGATGTTTTTAAAGTAATTAAAGGCTTCATGTGTTTTTGATCTTGTGTATGCATTGTAGGCTATTGCTTTTTGTTCAGTTACTCTAGCACAATTATGGTCAAACCATTTAGGTGAATTAGATCTTTTACTGTACTTTTGATGAGGAATGAAAGTTTACATTCCAATTTTTACAAAATTTTGTATGTGGCTCAAGGTGGAGTGTGTTTCTTTAGAAAAGAAAGAGGTCCAGGGAATATCAATAAAGAAACCTTGAAGACCATCCCAGTCTGCCCTATCGTAATGCCATTTAGTCACCAACACAGGTTCAGAGTGGGAAGGTGTGGTAGGTGATAGACAGGTGGCCTGTATCAGACAGTGATCAGCAGATCCAAGCGGGGACCTCACTGTAACATCATAATTTTCTGAATTGGTTGTTAAAAATAAGTCCAGTAGGTGGGAATTATGATTAGGATTATCTGGTACACGGGTAGGTTGGTTGACTAGTTGAGTGAGATTAAATGAGTCTGCAAATAGCTCACATTCAAGACCAGCATCATCAGTCCTGGCTGAATGAGTGAGCCATTCAACATTATGGACATTAAAGTCACCCAACACAGTGATTTCAGAAGAAGCATTTAAGTTGAGGACACTGAGTTGTGAGGACAGAGAATCAAAAAGACTTTGCTCTGGAGGAGTATTTGGGGAACGGTAGATGCAACATATGCATTTAAATTTATTAGCAGAAATTAATTTGTATATAGAAATAATCAAAATAGGGACAATTGAAACTAGTAACCTCCTCCAGGGCAATTTCAGATTTTGCGAAGCAACATACACCTCCTTTAGGTCTGACATTTTGGAGCAGTTGATAACCTGGAAAATTAAATCTAGACGTGTCAGATGTGGATGTTACTTGAGTCTCTGTCAAAAAAAGGAGAGTAGGGGATTCTGCTTGAAGAAATTGGTGTACATAATTGATCTTAGAGTGAAGTCCCCTTATATTGTAAAAGAAAAAGCTGCACCACGAGCAGCTTTGGGACGTTGCAATGCTCTTGACACAGTCGCATGATGACGACCGGGAGTGCCCTATGTCAATGACCCAACCCTGCCGGGGGTGGATATCCGAGGGACCACCAGGTTTGCTCTTAACAATTGTACTGCCATATTTATTAGGTAAAGGTGTAAGGTGTTACATGTATGATATGTAGTGGGAAGAGTAGTGTTTTATGGATAGAGGATAGCGATGTAGGGCAATGTCGTGAAGTTGGATGTGTATGTTATAATTATAAAGAGGGTTTTCCTGATACCCCTGATGTGTGAGGCAGAAAGATATGTATCCAGCTACCAAGGCCTGGGAGAGAAAATAGAATTCAGGCTATCCCCTGAGTCTCCCGAAACCTTGGCGGTAGTACTACCCTGGGCGGGGCTGCCTACCCCTATTACGCTTAGAAGACATATTCCTCGGTGGTTACCACATATTCCTCTTTCCCCTTTGCCCTTATATATAGGGGGACTATTATGCCAGTCTTCCAGTCATCGGGTGCACTCCCCTTCTACCATGCTAGTTTGCACATTTTCCATACCCCTTCGATCACTATCTCACCAACGTAACTCAACATTTCCCCACACACTCCATCTGTTCCTGGGGCTTTCCCCAACTTCACTCTTGGCATGGCTTCCCACACTTCTGACCTCCTGATCACCACCTCCTCCTACCCTACTTATCTCCTTCTCCCTCCCATACCATATCCCACTATGTTTGCTGGCTCTTCATTCCTTACATTTAGCAACTCATTGAAGTACTCCCTCCATCTTTCGACTCTCTCTTGCTTCTCGGCTAGCATTCTCCCATTCTTATCTTTCACACCCTTACTGTTTCCCTTGCTACCTTCCCTAACTTGCTTGACTTCTGGTGATGGGCTGGTATATCAGAGTGAGATTTGAGCGTTCTCTGCCATACCCATAGCTTACTCTGATGTTCATTTTACTTAGATATTTTCTAGATCTCAAGTGACGGCGTCCCTTCCGTGGATTGACCTCTCAATCTACCAAGATTGGAAGCCAAAGTGTCACATTTTTCCCTTGCCCCTCAACTTTCTCTTCATAATTGCTGAGGGGCACAAGGCCCTGGGTGGGGCTTTGATTTCCCGGGCATTTCCGCACCCTCCTCAGCTCCCAGCCCTTAAACACCTTGCTCATCTCCTCCACTTCCTCTATAACTTCCAGGTCGAACCCTCCCAGTCGTCTTTCTACTGCTCGCCTGTACTCTTCCCTAATTTCATCCACCTGTAACCTCTCCACCCTCCTCACCATTCCACCTTCCTCTCGCCTCCCTCCAGCTCTCCTCACCCACTTCTTTTGTATCCTAACCTTAGCTACTACTACATAATGATCAGACAGACCCCCTCCAATACCCCTATACACCCTAGCAATCATTGCCGATTAACAAAAAATCCCACTATATATGATGAAGCGAGGCATTTATCGGGTGTCTTCCCCCGAAAAGATACATGGGGACGGGTTATTGATCGGAATGTAATGAAACTCTACCTAACAAGGAAGAAATCGGTTTATGGTAAATGCACAATGGCTGAAATACAACGACAGTACTAATCAAGTCGGGAGGATAACAAAAATATACAAAACAATTAAATTTGGCGTTGGAACCCAGCAAACCAAACACAAATATTAGTATTTAATGGGGTAGCGGGCAAATTGTTTGAGGTAAGGTTGGAATTTGAATGCAATACAAAATTTCACCTCTCCGACCCTATTTCAATTAATTATTAATTTTGTACATTTTGCCAAAGAAGAATAATAAAATAATAATACAATTGTACTACACGATTCTTTGTTATTGTAACTTTGCACATAGATGTATTTATTTATAGGAAAAACCACATCCTATCCAGTATTTCACTTGCCGGAGTTGAAGTCTTTATGTACAATGTTCCTTAAGTGATTGAGGCTGGGTTACATGTGTATATTTGAGTATAATATGCATGTTACATGCCCCCTGTTAAAAAATGTTGTTCCACCAACATCCTAATATATAGTAAAGACGAAAATATATATTCAAATGGTTCTTTTATAAGAGATTATTTATAAGGATTAGAGTAAATAATTATTAATAATTGAAAAAGAATGAAACTAAATTCAGATAGATTACAAGAATTTCATATGACGTGTAAGTGAGTTGTATTTGTAATAGGGACATCTTATATCTATATTTCCTCTCCAATGAATCGCGGGAGCCCGGATTCGAGGAATTATTTATATAGATTCCCGGTGTAGGACAGGTTTATTTTGTTTCCAACCAATAGGATATCATAGAGCAAATTAAAGAAAAGAAAGTGAAACACTTTCTGGAGTTACGTTAATATAGGGATTCTTGCTATCTGAGTATAGATTCTTCAAATTACTGTGATGTAATTCATGTGATTGAGAAACGTGAGTCGTGCATGTAATCGCCTGATAGAGAAAACGCTTGGTATCAGAGACTCAGAGTAAAGAGTAAAAGAGTTTATAACATGGGTATATATGGATAAAAATAATAAATACATTATACAGCCATAACTTGGTGTATTGTTGTCTTTATTTGTATTCTCCCTTTTCTCCTTCGACTCGTTTTCTCCGCTGATTGACCCTGAAGGTTCAGCGATCACGTCCTTCTGCATCAAGCTTTTCAGATTTGCTCACAGCTTGTAGCAGGCACCAAGTTTGAGGGCGGTAGTAGGACAGGTCAGCTGGGAGGTGTCCAACAGTCTTCCTGTGAACATCAAATTCTTGGCAGTATGATGTGTGTAAAAAAGTGTTGGTGTCTGTAGTTAAAAGTTTGGTGTCGTGTAGTTAGCTAACAAATATCCAAGTAATATAATTAAATTTACTTTGGATGGTGTACCGGTAGTATATATTTACCTAGCTAAAATGTACAGTAATCAATTTTAGACTGTAAATAATAAAGTTCAATAAAATTATCCATATATGGATATTGGCAAACATAAAGGATTAATATTATTGAGTGTATAGGCCTACAGCTATCAGATATATTCGTTTGGCACTTATGAATATCTGCGGAGTTGCCGTTAACATTTGCGTAAGCGATCGCATGTGTCACAATTATAGCTACTTTACATCGCAATGTAAGGGGTAGGCTTTATAATTGTCGTTAAGCTACTAAACTTGTATATCTGTATGAGTTGAACATACATAGAATAATTAAACACTCGTCACGTATAACTAAATGAATTCATATAACGGATATCAAATTTTGGATCCAAGACATAAATTATACACACTCATTAGTAATTGTGAGTTTGAGAGTTCCAGTTTAGAGCAAACATAGGGAGTTAGATGCAAAATTGGTCTGAAGTTAACTTTGGGATGAATAGTTTCAAAAATTACCATCAATACACACTGAACACATGTTCACATGTTCGGTGAATGTAGTCAATTATTCAAAAACTAATCCCTTGGGTTTAGATGAATTTGAGTAATTAAAATACTGGTGTTAAATAGTTTATAAATCAAGAGTAATTTTTAAGAGTTTGAGTAAAGAGTTAGACGTGTTTCGAGTATAGAATTGACTGTTGGAATGTTAATCTAATTATATATAGCTATTCTAGCAGATGTGTAGTGAGTGTCTGTGTGTGTGAATTGGAGAAATTAGATATCCAAAACAATATGGATAGAAGAGGTTGGATTAATGTAGTATTAATTACTCAAAACACCTAGGGTGAGGTGAGGAAGGTTACATTTTAATTTCCCTCACTGCGTAGTGTCATGATTGGGCGTTGGAGTGAGTTTGGAGTTACTTTGAATTCTGTCCTACGTTTGTGGTATTTAACCTGGTGTATAGAACTGTTTTCCTGGGTACTTCGTACACATTCCACATTATCTCCTTGTAAACCCCCAATGAGAACTTGATCCATGTGTGGTAGGATAATAAGTTTCACTTTTGACATAGCTTCTAAACCTAGAAATATGTCGGTGTTTGTTGGGAGTTTCGAAATTACATAGAAAGGCAGATTAGCTGTGTGCACTTCTGTAAATTCTACTGAAAGGGTAACCTTAGCTAAGGTTTCTAGGTGGTTTCCACTCACAGACATAATCTCGATATCTGGGTAAGATTCTTCGAGGTTCAAGTCCTTCAAGCTTTTAAATTTAGCAAGGCTTATAAGGTTTACTGGAGAGTCTGTGTCAAGGGATAGTTCTATATCATGAGTACCACACCTAGCAGGTAACATGAGTGTGTTTTCATTAACACTGTAAATTGTGACAGTTTTACGTTTGGGTGTTTGGTAGGATGCATGTTTTAGCTCAGGCAAAACAAAGGCCATTTTCTCACCAACAGTAATAATTGTGGGAGTTGGTGGATATGGGAGGAGTGGGCGTGCTAGCGCGGTGGCTATGTAGTGATATGAAAGAGAAAGTCAGCTGGTGTTGTCTGACGTGTTTCGTTAGGGGGATGCATATAGGGGAGGAGGGGTATAGAGTGCGGAAAGACAGTGTAGTAGACAGTGTGTTGCGGTATGAGATTTTGGTAGTGAGATAGCGTGTATGTGTGTGTGTTTACTTATTTTCACTGTGGTGTGTTTTTAAATTAATGATAATACATCATGCATACCTGTTGTATTTTGTTACATCAAATGAAGCGTCGATATGTGCAAATATGTGGTGTGTAGTGATGTGTCGTTGTACGTCAGGCAAGCCAGGGCGTTGTTGTGTCTGTGGGCTGTTGAAGGCGTCTTGATGTCTGGCAGGTTCTATTCGCTTTGACTGAGTGTTTTCTTGTTTGCTTGTTAGTTTGCAGGTAGCTCTGAGTGGTGAGTAGTGATGATGATGGGGTAGAGATGGTAGGCGGGCTGATGTAGCCTACATGAACTTGCTGTAGACTTGTAGTGATGAAACAGGCAGATATACACAGGAACTGTCTGTAGATTTGAAGGTGACGACGGGCGGATGTAGTTTGTAAACAGGAAGTGATGTGTTGAGGTAGGCAGGAAGCTGGTTGGGGCGAGGAGTAGACAAGGTAGTGCTGAAGATTGGGTGAAGATTTGCTTGATTGTAGGTCGATTGTTTGAGTATTGGAGTCTGGTAGGGCCAAGTGTTAGTTATGATTCCAAGTGTATGTTCTTTTAATGCAAAATCGCCATGTAGAAGACCATGAATTGTATGGTATTCTCGTGCAATATTACATTGAATATTATCTATAAAGGGGGTAAAGATAACTCCATTGTGTTATAAATTATATTGAGTTATAGAGTACAGTTTTATAATACTTAGTTGTTAAGGTATTAGTATTGAGCTTAGGGTAAAAGGGGTTTAATCTAAGTCTCTTGGTGATGCTTAGCAAGTGTGACAATATGTGGCAATAAGTGCTTAAGTGGCGTATGGCAGTGTCTAGCTGTAGCCAAGATGAGAGACGGGAGTAGCTGGGATGTGTGTTCTTCTCTGATTGAGATCCCAGGTAGATTGAGTTCTCTGTGTCAGTGCGTATAGAAGAGTGAGCCCTTAAACTACCGTTTCCGGTATATATAAGGCGTTTTTGCTGACACACCTTTCACTAGGTGGGTCAATTGCTGATTCGAGTTGTGTATTGTTTACATCCTGTGTTGTCATTTGTATTGCTTACTGTGAAAAAAGGCGAAAGTATTGAGTCATTTGAACAAAAAGATGGAGCTTGTTGCAGGGACTTCAGGTGTAGAAAGTGGGCAGTCCGCAGATGCACCAGCAATAGCAATAATGATACAGGGAGCGCCACCTAGAAAAAAAGCAAAACTATTAGAATAAATACTAATAAGACAAACATTTCTTTTATTTCACCGTTTAATGTGCAAATACACCGCCGGAGGCGTCCCACCGGAGGCCAAGCCCCGGAGGGCGAAGCCCGGGCTTGTTATAATATATATATATATATATATATATATATATATATATATCAGTCATCTTCTAGAATATTGATGAAACATAGGGTGACATAATAAGTGATTGAGGCTGGATTACATGGGTATATTTGAGTATAATATGCATGTTACATAGGTTAGTAAGGCACGTAAGGCACTATATGAATAGCCTATTCTCTTATTAAGAAATTCAGGTTAGTAAGGCACTATATGGAGAGCCTATGGATAGTAGGGTGGCCCTTATTTTCGAAAGTAAGAAATCCTAACCTCTCACCCCCTGGCTTTGTTCCATTCCTAATGAGACATATTGTGTTCAAATTTCGTGATGATTGGAGCATATTTATTGGTAGTCCAGCAAAGTCTGTTTGGCTGTTTTTTGTGCTGGTTGGTGGAACTTACCTGGCACGCACCAAAACCCAGACACTGCAACAAGAATCCTTCAAGACTATCTCGACACATTACATGAATGGTGCACTACAAACAGACTCAATTTAGCCCCAGCTAAATCCACTGCAACCCTCCTCACAAGCTGGACAGGATATCACGATTACGCCCCGGGATTCAACATAAACAACACACCCCTAACACACACACACACACACACAAAATCCTAGGAGTAACATAGGACACCCAAATGACATTCAAACAGCACACCACAAACACGAAAAAGAAACTGACACCCAGACTTAACGCCCTCAGATCACTTGCCCACACGACATTTGGACACAACAAAGAAACCACCACCACAGTCTACAAATAATACATAAGATCAGTTATGGAATACGCAAGTCCGGCCTGGGCTTCTAACCTAGCTGAAACACATCATAAGACCTTACAGACTATTCAAAATAAAGCCCTGAAAATCATCACAGCATGCACAGCTACTACACCCACAGATCACCTACTGTACATCAAGAAACCAAAGTCCTCAAAGTCAAAGATCATCTAGACATGAGAGGCACTCAATTCCTGGCAGCAGCCTCCACGAATCAACACCACCCACTACACTACATGGCAACACACCCACAGACACCAAGAAATATCAAAACAACACCCATCACACGCTATCACACACAAATACTGTCTTCTCTCCCTCCCTGCCCACCCCAAACCAACTTCCGGAAGCACATCCATACTCATATCACTCGCCGTTCCATCCACTCACTCATAGACAACACGCAGCTGCAAGCACGACCTCCCGAAATCCATCCTTCTGAATCCACCCTTCCTCACGAGGACAGAGTCCACCTGGCCAGGCTGAGATGCGGACACCATCCAGTTCTTCTGAGCTATCAGAAGAGACTGGATGAATCCGTCGTCGACACCTGCCCAGGCTGTAACACAGCACCCCATACCATTAAATACATCATAGAAGACTGCATTTCACACAACCACTTACGCCAACAACAGAATTTACACTCTTTGAGAGCTCTGTGGGAAAGCCCGACCGTGGCCATGACCCCCATAGGGGTCGGAAAGGCGAGGATCCCCATTAGGGGGGAGCAACACATCATCAAAAAGCTGGAAGGTCTATTCCAAACCTGGAAAGACCTAAAACGCTTGAGGGATCGAAGGACACCAGGGCAGGAGAAGAAGGAGGAAGCTTTCCGGGACTCAATGGACGACCTCTTTGATATCGCTCACGCGGACGCCCTGCCTCTCATTATCCTTCAAGAGGACAAGGATTTTTTCCTTGCTCAGCGAGAGAAGGGCCGTAGAGCCTTCATGGGGTCCGCGGACAATTCCCTGGCCTCCAAAGAACGGAGAGCTGAGGAGAAGAAAGAGGCTGAGGAAAGGCGTCGGGAGAAGGCCCGTGAAGAAATGAAGGCATCCACCTCAGCGGCCGTCTTTGCTTCGTCAAGCAGCAGTGCTGAAGGAGAGGACAGCAGCAGTGCTGAGGGAGAGGACAGCAGCCGTGCTCAGGAGGCAAAATCCTGCTCTCCACCCAAGCAGCCACGAAGAGCTACAAAAAACATAGTTTCACCATCTCTCGCAGCTGCACTGGATTGTACTCAGCTTTCCGACCGAAAAGCCACCATCGTGCTGACAGAAGCTGCAAAAAGCCTCGGCCATGACACTACGGACCTGGCCATCAACCGTACAACCATTGCCCGGTCTCGACGTCAAGCCAGCAGACGTTTCGCGGAAAACCTCAAAAAGGACTTCCAAGCGGATGTCCCCTTCACTGTCCATTGGGATGGAAAACTCCTTCAAGCCCTGACAACCAAGGAGCATACATGTGGATCGTCTGCTTATCTTGATATCCGGAGTAGGAGTCAGCCAGCTCCTCGGCGTCTCTTAACACCTTACGAGCGGCCTATGCGGTTTATTTATGTGTACCGCACAGCGGGGTGTTTTTAGCCAAAATAGGGCTGTTTACGTGATCATTTTCATGCCTAAATAAGACCCAGAACGTAAAACAAGTACCTATCCCTGAAAGGGCATAAACAGAGCTTTCGAATGACACCATAACGATCCTTGTATGATGGATAGTTTTCTTGCAATAACCGTGCAACGCGAGTGCAAAAAGCAGGTAATTCGGTACTTTCAGTACATAATTGAGTATGTAGCGAGTGAGAGAGGGAGGAGGGAGCTGAGATTTGTGTCAGTAGGTTCGCCGCGGTGGTCTGGAGCAGTCATACGCTCGCTAGTCTCCTGCCACCACTTGTCTCTCTCTCTCAGCCACATTACGTGCTGAAATTGCCACTCGAGTTATGTCGAGCGCCGCCACATAGTCCAGCTTTATTTAACTCGACTTATGTTGCTCGCCGCTAAATAAGGGTTAAATCCCTTCGGGGACCGGGGAAGCTCAAGCTGTTTTCCATGCTTTGGAGGAGTGGGGAGTGACCGAGAAAGTGCTCGCCATGTCTTTTGACACGGCCGCTGCAAACACGGGACATCGGACTGGCGCATGCGTCCTTCTGGAACAGAAGATCGGAAGGGATTTTCTTTACTTGGCCTGTCGCCACCATATCATGGAAGTCATCTTGGCTGCTGCTTTCGGAGCTGTGATGGGAGGAGGGACTTCCGGGCCCGAAGCGTTCCTATTCAAGAGGTTTCAAAACCAGTGGGATTTAATCGACAAGGAAACATTTCAACCTGGGACTACGGATGATGCGGTGAACGCGGCGATAACTCGAACTCATCGAGGTCCTCGGGCATATACCTCCTCGTGGAGTTCGATTCCGAAGTCCTGGTCCCATGCACCATGCACGATGGATGAGCAAGATCATTTACGCTTTCAAGGTTTGGATGTTCAAGAACCAATTCCGACTGACAAACCATGAGGAGAAGGCTTTGAGAGATCTCTGCATCTTCGGAGCTCTTCTCTACGTCGAGGCATGGATCACCTCTCCTTCTTCAAGCTCCTAGGAGGGACTTGCACCTCATCAAGGCTCTCGTCGACTTCCCTAACCAAGAGATCAGCAAGGCTACATCAGAGAAGATTAAAAGGTACCTCTGGTACTTTGGAGAAGAAACTACAGTCCTGGCCCTTTTTTATGATGCCGTATCCATTCGAACGAAGAAGGATATGGTCAAGGCAATGTCGGGAGAAATGGCAGAGAGAGACTATACCCGGCCGGGCTGCTCCACCTAGAGAGAGACTAAATGGTCGGGCTGCTCCACCCAGAGAGAGCGACTACCTGGCCGGGTTGCTCTACCCAGAGAGAGACTTCCTGGTCGGGCTGGTCCATCTAGAGAGAGCGACTACCTGGTCGGGCTGCTCCACCTAGAGAGACCTAAAATTAATGGGAGTAACTGGTACTGTGGTGCTTCGTATAATTCGTTGTATAACTAGGTCATGCTTCGTATAATGTAAATCGGAAAATAAAATGGAATTTTTCATGTTTTTCTTTTATTTGTCCTAGTTTTTTACAATAATTGTATCGACAAATTTAGTGTTTGTACAAATAAAAACTGTTTAGAATCAGTGCAATACCACCAAGTGTAACTACACTTTTGTATTTATTAGTGGCCCCTCCATCATTGACGAACATGCCTATTACATAAGGCATCCTCTTCAAACACTAATCCGCCGTAGTTTTGAATCTACCGCGCAGAGCATTTAAAAACTGAGGAGCCTTCATCATGAGCGCACGCGACCTCACTCATGGCTTCAGTCATTATGAATTGGGTTCTCACTACGAAAAAACTTCGTAAAAAATCAAAACAAAAAGAAAATAAGAATAACTATCTAATAAGCTTTCCATCATATCGTGGATGTACTTGTGTGGATCTCTGACCAGACGCTGATTCAGGCGTCATTCCTCCTTCTCTGCTCTGCGCTCAGCCTGCCCGGACGTGCCTCCCCACGCTCCGCTAGTTCCGCATTCGTTGCGTCCCTAGTGAGTTTTTTCTCATTTGTTTACTCCAGGATGTATCGAGTAAGGTTAGGATAGGCGTAGCAGGAGTGTCCTGGGCTGGTTGCCCGCAGTGCAGTGTATTTTGGGTCGAGTGTATGGGGCATCTATTTCGGATGTACCCTCGTGGTCCCGTTGTGGACATGTGAACTTTTTCACAGTTGAGTTAGTTTGTGATGCAGGCGGCTTTCACTACGCGTTATTTATTGCTGCCTTTTATCTTTCTGATGAGGTAAGCTTTGTTTTCTGACGTTCCCAGCGTATTTTTCTTCACTTGGTGAAGTTTTTTCTGGGTCCCGAGTCAGTCTTCCCTTTGTCGGAAGTATTTGCTACGGTGGTGTGTTGGCGGTGGTTCCTGTTGTGATATTTCCAGTGTTTGTGTATATTTCAACATTTATTATGCCGTCTACCTAGGCCTAGCCAGCCGCTCGTAGCTTTGCCACATGTACTAGTGTTATTGTTTATTATTTATAAATATGCCCTACTGTGTCATGTGTATCCGGGTTTTAGTTGTGTATTGGCTAATTCCTCGGACTATAATTGTTTCCTGGTTTAGTTGTGTATTGGCTAATTCCACGGATTATTGAGTGACCTTGGGTTAGTCGTGCGTGGCTCTCCTCGTGTCTCTTGTTTGTTCAGATGGTGTCTGTTCAGGGTGGGTTTCTTTCCGGCGGGTTTTTTCTCGGTTTCACCATGAAAAAATCCCGGCGAAGAGCCGTGTTGGGCCACACGTGGTTGTTAACACTGGCTTGTTTCCCCGGCGTTGGGGTGTCTGTGGCTCTCCAGGACTGCGTCTCTGTGGGTGCCTGGTTTCAGGCCTCCTTTGATTCCCGGCGGGATGGCTGTACCCATCTATAAAACGATGTTCATGCGGACATACGTTATGTAGTTTTTCTACCCGGTTTTACAAAAACCACATGAAAAACCTAGCTGTTGTTTTAGGCTTTCCTCCCCGGCGATCTTTTACAAAGAAGTGGGGACAGGAACTTATGGGGTTAACGTTTGGACATCTCACCCGGCGGGTGTACCTGGGTAGGGTGGGATGAACGACTTATGTCTTTCAGTTAGTTAACCAATCCATTTTAAGTGATACTATGTATCGCCGCCTTTACACTTACGGCGATTGAAGGTTCAATTAGGTTAATATCGATTCTTCACACCCGGTGGGTGCTCCTAGGTGGAAGAACTAAGGAATTTACAAAATTCGATTTCGATTTAACCACTTAATTTAGTGGTACAATTAGGTATCGCCGCCTTCAAACTTACGGCGATCTTTTGTGACAATTCGTTAGACATCAGATCTCGTATCATCCTGCCCTGTGCTATTCTACTAAAATATTTCAAGGGCCGGCGTCTTTATGGGGGGTTGCTTTGTTACAAAATTGAATCTTGAGACAGTCACCACCACCAAGAGACTATAAGCGCCATGCTGGACCGTTATATTATATCAGAGGGTATTCTTCACTTTCTTTAACAAAAGATTTGTTTAGATATTCTGAACCCCGCCGCGTAGCGAGCTGTGTTCGTTGTGTCATTACATCTCGTTACCCGGCGGGTTATTAACACTTGTGTGCGAACATGTTGGGTTAACCTTATGAGCATTAATTCCTGGAAATTTTCTTTTTTCCAGAGCTGAGCTCCGGCGGACCAATACAGACCCGGCGGTAGTTTTCTCCCACCAGTCTCTGTCATGGCTACCGTGGCCCCAGTTTTTGCTTTGTGCACTACCCCTGCTTGTGCTGGTATCCCTATTTTTGCGCATACCCTTTGCATAAGGTGTGTTAAATGTCTAGACCGTTCAAGGGGTCTCTGGGTTATGCGTAATTGTTCTTTTTGCTCCCAATTAGCTGTAAAGGTCCTTTGTGATAATGATAAGACCGCGGCGGTAGCGTTGAGAGAGGTCAGGCAACAGATGTCAGCCTACACTACCATTGTTGCGCATAAATCACTTCAATGTGACAACGTCCCACTTTGGGATAGATTGCTCTCCGAACACCCTCCCCCTAAACGTTCCTCTAGAGTCACGAGTATTAAGCCGGCGGAGACTGGTCAGGGTTCTGTATCTTCTGCTGCTACACCTAAACGCCCAAGAGAGCCTACACCCCCGGTATCCGCCTCCTCGTCTCGGGCGAGATCTCGGTCTAGGTCTCCTCCTAGACACCAGTCATCTAGTCGTGCCTCTTCACCGGCGAGTAAGAAGAGTAGGACGGAAGGTTCCACCAGTGGTCACGGCGAGGAATCCTCCAGATCTAAGAATAGTTCGCGGTCACACCGTAGCCATAAATCCTCCAAAAAGGATTCACATAAACGGAAGTCCTCTCGACATTCACCAACTTCTAGTGCATCTCATCGTACCTCTACCCCAGACAGAGTTTGTGTTAAGGCCCAAGAGTCCAGTACAGCGCCTGTCCCAAAAGAGGATTTGCCACTTAATATTTTAACCCTGGAATTGGAAAGTTCAGGGGGTTCAGTAATTGAGAATGTTTCAGACTCTCAAGAGAGCGTAGGCCAGGGCCTCGGTGTTTGGCGGTTTGCTCAACCAGGGTCTGACCACCAACGTCCGACTCAAACGAGTCACACAGTAGCCGATGTCCACAGGGACGCGGCGATCCCATCCTCTATCCCAGACTTATCTTGGCAACAAGGTACCCCTGCCTCGGGCGGGTCTTCTCAGGAGGATCAGGAGGAGAAAGACGAAGTTTCAATAATTTCGGAGATGGAAGGACAAGGGTCAGGCTCAGGCTTGGACGCCGCACAGGATACTAATGATTCACCTGTAAGTTCTTCATCAAACCAGTTTGTTACGGCACAAGAAATTAATGGGCTGCTTACTCATGCTTTATCTAAATTTTTTGGCCAACAACAGGAAAACCCCACAATGGACTTGGGGGCTCCCACGACAAGTTCTACGGTACGGCCTCTGATGACTTCGATTGATTTATCTAAGATCCCTAACCCTCCCACTCTGTTAACCTCAGGGATCACTAGGCCTGCTACGGCGGCATTGACAACTTCAAATGTCAGGGTCATAACGGATGTCAATCCACCCCCTCTAGACAAAGCGCCTCTTAGAAAGGTAGCTATGCCCTTACTTTATGGGCCAGACGAGTCATGGGTTCTTTTGAACCCCTCTAAACCAGAGCTTGCCCAACCTACCTTGTCAGGGGAACTCCCGGTACCGCGTGAGTGGGTCATCCAGGGCAATAAGTCAAAGAAATTAAGGGCCGTGGATACTTTGGGTAATGTTCTGGACGTAAACATCAAGGCTATACCTAGTTATTATCACCAAGATTATTTTGTGTATGCTTCTAAGCCTGCTTTACCCCCTGCCTCAGCTTCAAAACTATTTTCAGACTGGTCTAAGCTGGATGGGTTTAATGATATTAAGACTCTGTCAGCTCTCACTCCTGAACTAGATTTACAGACCGTCACAGACGACGCAGCTAATCCAGTTTTGAAGGTGGGACAGTTGGGACCAGGACCTTGGGTAGATTGGGAGGTAGAGGCTCAAAACTTTGCAACCACTTTCACTTCTAAATCTTCCCACCAGATCCCTCAAGATACTCATTCATGGTTCTCCATGCCGGTGGGTTCTGCCGGCGGAGTCCCGTCAGCTTTGTTTTCATTTCTAGCTGCCCCTAAGATTAATCTTTGTGAGCTGAAGGACCCGTTCACTACCCCTACCCCTACTCACCTAGACAGAGAATTTAGGCTACGGGGAAAAGCTTTTCGCCTGTTCTCGCAGTACATAGTATCTCAGCAGGTGGCTAAGTCTTTACTACGGTCCACTCAGGCAATCACAGATGCGGATGCTCGAAGATCGGTTGAGTTATCCCGGCGACTGATTCTTCAGTCGTCAATCCAATCCTTGGGTGACATACGCACCGCCTTGCTTGAGGCGGTACGAGCACGACAAGATCTTAGGATGTCGTTAGTTCGCAAGCTACCTGATCGCATTGCTAATCAGGTGGTTATGTCACCAGTGCTTACTCCCTCTTTAATGACCCCTGAAGTGTGGCGAACGGTGTTCAATATGGCACAGGCCGTTAAGCACAGTCCCACCCCTTCTAAGAAACCTGCATTTAACTTCCCCAAACCCAGGCCTACTACTAAAGCTCAGCCAGGGGGATCTAAACCTTTTCTTCCGCCTAAGTCCTCCCACTCCCCCAGGGTCAGTACAGGCATAGACAGAGTAGGTTTTCAGGTCAGAGAGGACGCGGCCAGAATAAACCAGGTCAGGGCCAGTCTTCGGCCAACACCAGCCAGCCGGCAAAGCGTCCAGCACCACCAACCCCACCATCAAAAAATTAAAGTCTCTCTCACTCCCGGTGCCTACCTTAAGGCCGGAGGAACCGAGGGTAGTACAGCCGGCGAACCCTTGTCTGCTAACTGGGTCGTTCCGAACGTGTCACCAAGCATTGCCGTTAAACACTTGGGCACGGATGGTGGCACGCAAAGGCATCACTTGGCAGTGGCTCCGGCGACCTCGATTACGTCAGCCGACAACGGCGAATTTTGTTTCTTTAGAGGTGGAGTCACTAGCCCAGGAAATGATTGCCAAGAATGTCATCATCCCGGTCCCACCAAATTACCCTCTATTCATGTCCAAACTATTTTTGGTTCCCAAAAGGGACAGTGTTCAGATGAGGCCGGTCGTAGACCTGTCTTATCTGAATCTTCACATTCACAACGAATCTTTCAGAATGTTAACAGTACACCAAATCAGGCTAACACTTCCACCGGGAGGTTGGATGTGTTCACTAGACCTGACAGACGCCTATTGGCATGTATCGGTCAACAAAAGATTTCAAAGGTTTTTGGCCTTACGGATCAGGCACCAAATTTTTGTTTTTCAGAGGATGCCGTTCGGCTTGAACCTAGCACCTCGATTATTCACAAAACTAGTCCGGCAAGCCCTGATGCCATTGTTAAAACAGGGGATCAGAGTGTTGTGGTATCTAGACGACTGGCTGGTGGTGGCAGAGACACAACAATTATGCATAAAACATGTCAATATCATTTTAAATCATGTCAAAACTCTAGGCTTCAAGGTAAATCTGGTAAAGTCAAACCTTGTTCCCTCACGAGTAATTCAGTGGATAGGGCTGGTCTGGGACACCGCCGCTCTCACTCTGAGTCAGAGTGTGGACAATCGCAACAGGTTTCGCAGGAAACTGTTCAGGTTTCTTCACAGTCTGACTACGACGCGAAGGGTCTGGGAGTCTCTGGTCGGCTCTCTCAACTGGATTCAACTAACTGTCAAGTTGGGCCGGTTGAAAGTAAATCGATTAATATTGGAAGGCAACAAATATTTCCCGCTCTTACCGGCGGGAAAATTATGGCCCATCCCGAAATTAATCCACACCTTACTAGCGGTCTGGGCGAAGAGGGAAACATTGCACTCAATAATGTCATGGACCTCTCCTCCACCAACGGTATGGGTAGACACGGATGCGTCAGGCACAATAGGGTGGGGATTTCAGTCAAATCAGGGGCACCAGGGTCAGGGGCTTTGGTCCCACTTAGAAATCTCTCACATCAATGTTAAAGAATTACTAGTCCCCTTGTATTTCCTTCAGGCTCACGGCCCGGCGTTACGGGGCAAGTCGGTGGCCTTCAGAATGGACAATCTGAATGCAGTCCACTGTATTCAGAAACAAGGGTCAACGAGGTCAAGGAAGTTGCTAAACGTGTCGGAAGTGATTTTTGCTCTAGCCAACAGTCTAGATATTTATCTTCACGCATCTTATCTCCTAGGCGTAGCGAACGTCTGGGCAGACGCTCTGTCCCGGAGACAGAGCACGACAGTAGAATGGGAGCTCAAGCAACCCATTTTCAACCTAATGATTGCAGAGCTCTCCCATCCACAAGTGGATCTTTTTGCGTCCAAGGAGACTCACAAACTCC
Organism: Paralithodes platypus; assembly: GCA_032716605.1. Lineage (NCBI taxonomy): Eukaryota > Metazoa > Arthropoda > Malacostraca > Decapoda > Lithodidae > Paralithodes > Paralithodes platypus. The sequence continues at coordinate 46,873,038 of CM064577.1, read as the reverse complement.
CTCTATACCTCACCCGCCGGGCGAAAACGCCGGCAGGGGGGCCAGACGCCCTAGTGACAGACTGGAACAGATGGAGCTCCATCTATCTGTTTCCACCGCCAGATGCGTCACTAATGTGCCACGTAGTGAACAAACTACGAGATTATCGAGGCTTAGTCTCGCTAATCGCGCCCCTGTGGCCGGCGCAGTTGTGGTACCAGCAATTGAAAATGTGGTGCCCGGACCCGGTATCGCTCCCGGTCGGGTATTTCCACTTAGACACGATTGGCAACCTAGCGACCTCGCTGACTTTTGCATTATGGACATTCAGGAGGCCAAGTGGCTAGCACCATACGGTAGAGATGTGACCAATAAATTACTCAATCAATATACTCAGTCTACAAAACGACAGTATCAATCACATTGGCAAGCCTTTACTTCTTGGATCGTTAGAACAGAACAAACTGTACCCTCAGTGGCATTAGTTTTTAATTATTTGAATTATCTGTTTGAGCAGAAACGTTTATCTGTGGTAACATTAAAAAATCACTTAACTGCGATTAGAGTGCCCTTTTTAGACCTTACGGGTCTTTCCATACCGGTAGCGGAGGAAAACAGGTTTTATGAGAGCATGTTTTAAACTCCGCCCACCTCCCCGTCAGCTCATGCCTACTTGGTCTCTGGACAAAGCTTTGTCTTTGCTTCACTCTCGTCTGTACCAAAATACTGCAGACTTTGCATTACTCTTAAAAAAGGCGGTTTTCCTTTTGGCTTTGGCCACCGGAAACAGAGTGTCTGAGCTGGCGGCGATGAGCAACACACCTAATTGTCTTAGGTTTGGTAGACTTAATGAATGTATTTCCATTGCACCCTCCCCAGGTTTTGTAGCCAAGATTGAGCATAGTGCACACGTGTTTTCTGAGTTCACGGTGCCGGCGTTAAAAAGGGGAAAGGTGCATCATAATCTATGTCCAGTGCAAGCTCTAACCAAATATTTGAGAGTAGCTCCTCGAAACCCCCAAGGTGCTTTATGGGTAGCAAGTACGGGTAAACGCTTACTTAAACGGCGATTAGCCTCTCTTCTGGTAGAAGTCATTAAAGAAAGTAATCCCGGCGTTGTGGGTCGGGCCCACGATTTACGCAAATGGGCAGCCTCTTTACGTTTCCTGAAATTTTTTTCAGTCGAAGATATCGCGTCCACGCAGTTGTGGGCGTCTAATCATACGTTTCTGTCTAGATACTTGTCAGTTGCTCTAGACAAACCTTCCTTACCATGTATAGCTTTAAGGCAGAGGGTCTAGGTGGCCCTGCAGTCACTTTTGTTTACTTTCACGGGAAAGGGGGGGGGGGGGGGGTGCAGTCAGTTGACATAGGACACCCTAGACCCCGCCGAAGTATGAGAGCTGTGATACAATTTAAGGTTAAAATGTGATATGAAAATTTCTCAGCGAGAAATTGTGCTAGTACAATGTTAAGTACAAAACAACGGTGTTGTTATAGTAGTTTTAGCTGCGAAAGCAATTTAATATTAGAACAATGGAGTTCCTTTGCAATTTATCTCCAAGTTTATTTTGGGGTTTATTATGTGCACATATAAACTTATAACTTGTTATTTTTTGTCACCACTCGTTGAGTGGGGTGCCTTTGTAACTACAGATCTGTGTTCAGAATCTTCAGGGTTACCCATTTTTTGTCAGGCAGGCTTCTTTGAAGCACGCACCTGCCTGAACCCCCTTTTTCTTGTATATTTTCGGCCTACGCCGTTGTTAAATATATTTTCAAAAGTAAGAATACTATGTGGTTGTTTTTATTATCTGCTTTTCTAGAGTTATGATATGATTACGAATGTCCCCCTCCAGTCTTAGAAATCAGGCATGTTCGTCAATGATGGAGGGGCCACTAATAAATTATAGGTTTGACTCCTGTAAGGAGATAAAGAAAACCTAATATTTAGTAGTGGCCCCGTAATCATTGACGACTGGGGCCCTCCCGACCGTCCCCTTCCCATTCGTTGATGTATTGAGGATTTTGGTTTACTTGATATGTCAGTGAAGGAGGAATGACGCCTGAATCAGAGTCTGGTCAGAGATCCACACAAGTACATCCACGATATGATGGAAAGCTTATTAGATAGTTATTCTTATTTTCTTTTTCTTTTTATTTTTTACGAAGTTTTTTCGTAGTGAGAACCCAATTCATAATGACTGAAGCCATGAGTGAGGTCGCGTGCGCTCATGATGAAGGCTCCTCAGTTTTTAAATGCTCTGCGCGGTAGATTCAAAACTACGGCGGATTAGTGTTTGAAGAGGATGCCTTATGTAATAGGCATCTTCGTCAATGATTACGGGGCCACTACTAAATATTAGGTTTTCTTTATCTCCTTACAGGAGTCAAACCTATAATATTGCTCTATTTCATTCCCCTTCTACACCCTATATATCGGTGTCGATTTTACATTATTAGTTACTTAGAAATATCGCATATTTAATTTAGTCTGCCAAACAATAATCGTTTTCTCTAACAACGCAATATAGAAAACGTCATTGCCGGAGTCTGGGCTACATAATTATAAGCACTATGGACCACCCTGCAACGTCTAGAGCTCCGCTTCTCCTGTGTGCTCCGCCCTTCTGCCTTGTGTTTTTTATAAATAAAAACTGTCTAGAATTTATATTTTATTATATCCTTTTTGGGGGTTATATATTGGTTGTTTGCTATCTAGTCACCTACAGTATATCCTCCACTTTCTTAACTTTAGGATCGAGTGACCTAAATCTTACTAAAAAATTCAGGTTAGTAAGGCACATAAGGCACTATATGAATAGCCTATTCTCTTACTAAGAAATTCAGGTTAGTAAGGCACTCTTATAATTACCTCTCCATAATTAGTGTTCTGCCCACAGCTAACTCAAAGACAACTGCAGAGATACTCCTAAAAGGTAATTTTAATGTATTGTTACGATCCAGGTTCTCAAAGACACAGGGCTCTTCAACATTGGACTAGATAATGGCAAAATGCAACAACGGTAACACTAGATCCAACCCCTGCCTTAAACACTGGAAAACAAAACACCATTACCGCCCTGAGTATTGCCTGGACAACGAGGTATCCTATGACTCGGTAACTGGTGCACACACACTAGGCTGACGCTCAATGAAACAGCCTATTCTCAAACAGTAAAAGATTACTCGATTATGTTACACAAAGAAAAGATAGTTAACGTGATTAATTAACGTTACGGTAGATACTCAAATAACTGGCACTCCTGTATTAAAGAAAGTGCAATGCTAGTCCTGCAACATCAACTGGAAACTTCTGAAATAAGTCTGATGCTGGGAAGATGTTCGTAAAGAATCTTGAACAATTATAATGCAGAATACGGGTCACAATAAATGCTAGGACATATAGTAATAATAGGCAGGCGAATAATAAAGACTGCGCAAAGGTAGTAATGCTCGACAACTAAAGAAATGCTTCGTGACACAACGCAACAGCCTACTAGGGTTGTGCAACTCAACAACAACCTCGGCTCAAAAGTGCAGTGAATAATAATGCTGCATACATATAATAATGGGGCTTATCTCTAACCAGTGTCTGCTCAGTTAATAAAGTCAAGCTGGGGTATCAAGGCAGGGCAACAATGGGCGAGCATGCGGCTCGTAGCCTAACGTTGTCCGAAGGTGGTATAATGAAGATTACGTTATATGACGGGGATGCTCTCTTGATAAATCTAGGTCTCTAGTACCTAGCTCTATCTTGGCGATCCCTCAGAAGTCAACACAAAGAGGCAGCACTATGTTGTGAGGGATAGGCTATGGCCCACTCACACCACAGTGCTGTGCTCGCAAAGTAAACCCACCCGAAGACAACTTAGGCTCCCACAGTACCTGTCGATGTCGTGCAGGGCTTAGCTAACACTGCACACATCGGAGACAACGACACAGTAACCTTACCCCTAGTCTAGCTGTAGATAACCAAGAAGAATCACTCAACACCTTGCCAGGGAGACATATACCGGTCTACAACCTTCCCGAGAGAGGACACATACGGAAAAGTCTGTCTCTCAAAACCTCAATAAAGCATAATACCTCCTTAACCTAATACATGGAAATATCTGAGAGCTTCGCATACAATACGACTGGTCGACGGTGAACGTCTATGCTGAAACCAGAAGGGATGTTGAGTTTAATAAAGATTAGAGAATGAGAAAGGAGAAGTCGAGAGAGAGAAATAGTATGCAAAGTGGCGAGTATGGGGGACAGAATTGCAAAGGATGTAGGCGATACACGTGTCAGGCAAGCTCTGAGCTGGTAAAGAACACGAGGCCGCGACGGGAAGGGACTAGTTGACCACCCGGCCGCCAACGCCGTCAGCGCCCAAGCGAGCCGTGTCATAGCTCACCCCGCTGCCAGGTGTACTCCCTCACCCTCTCTCGCTCGCCTCCCACACAAGCAACATTTATATTATAGCGAATATAAAATATAAGGCGCGGTCACAGACCAAAACAAAGACCATTTCTAGACTGTCTGTGGCAACACGACACTAATTAAATAAAGCAGATCATTCTAGGACAACTGTAGCCCATCCCCCCATCCTGGCGAGCGCTAGCGAGCTGCAATGCCCCACGCAACCATTCTGCTAACGCCGGGAGGCGTCACACCCCCCCCAAGATATGGGACACTCAACCATGAGCCCATATCTGAACAGGCAGAATGTCGCTAGAATCTGCCACTCCTAACCACTCTGCCACTCATGGAATGCAAGCTCAGTCTCCTAAAAAAAAATTACAACAACATTTTTATATAAAACAATCTTATCACCCTTCCCAAATATAATACATTAATTCATAACATTGTGCTCCCAGAGCGAGCTTTAAGAAGCACAGCCTACTGAGGGAAAATCATCTGCACTCAGTACTCAGCTACAATATTATCTTAAAATTAATTATTAAAAAGAAAGAGTTTTTATTTAATTTTTCATATTTTATTTTAATGTTGTTTTTGGCGGCTACTATAGATGTAGCCTAATTTTCTTCTAATCAAAGCCAATAACTCCTGCCCTGCAACCCTACGCTGATGCTACACACGCGAGCCAACAAGCACCAGCGCAAAAATACACCGCGAGCCAAGACAGGAGGCTATACCAACATACTGTGGTAGCCTACCCCGGATCCTCCACCCGCGACAAACAGTCCGCAATCACATTCTCACGACCGGCAATATGGCGAATGTCAAAGTTGTACTCTTGCAACATGAGCGACCATCTGGTCAGCCTCATATTCCGGTTGTGGAATTGATTGAGGAATTTAAGCGGGTGGTGGTCGGTATACACTACCACGACTGGCCCATAGGCAGGAACATAGACCTCAAAGTGTCTGAGCGCTAACACGATTGCCAGCAGTTCCTTTTCAACAACCGAATAGTTTTTCTGTGCTGAATTAAATTTCTTTGAAAAGAAACTGACTGGATGCTCAAGACCTTCCTCGTCTGTCTGCAAAAGTACGCCACCAGCCCCTACTCCGCTGGCATCAGTCGCCAACTGAAATGGTCGTTCAAAGTCCGGGGCCCTGAGGATAGGGTGAGTGCATAAAAGGTGTTTAACTACTCGAAAGGCCTGCTCACACTCAGGTGCCCAGCGGAACTTTTTATCTTTGGCTAGTAGATCTGTCAAAGGAGCTAACACAGTAGAATAGCCTCTTATAAAGCGGCGGTAATACCCAATCATGCCCAAAACTCTCATGATCTGCCGCTTGGTGGTCGGCCTAGGGAACAAGTCGATAGCCTGTATCTTCTGTTGGGGCGGGCTCACCTGCCCTAACCCAACCACAAACCCCAGATACTGCACCGTGGCTTGCACAAAGTCACACTTGCCCAGATTAACCACCAAGCCTGCTTTACTAAGTTGACTAAATAAGGCTTCTATGTGCTCACAGTGACTTTGGAAATCGTTGTCATAAATGATCACGTCATCAAGGTAGACAGTACAGTTTGGGATGTCTGCTACGATGTCGTTCATTAAGCTCTGGAAAGTGGCCGGTGCATTTTTCAGACCATATGGCATCACGTTGCAACGGTAAGTACTGCCATCCACCACAAACCCGCACACCTCTTTAGCCCGCTCAGACAGTGGTACTTGCCAGTAGCCTTTGACGAGGTCTACCTTGGTCAAGTACCTTGCTTTCCCGATCTTATCCACACTGTCATCCACCCGGGGAAGAGGATATGCATTGGTGGGGGTCAACCCGTTCAACCGCCTAAAGTCAATGCAGAACCGAACTTTTCCATCAGGTTTGGGCTGCAGAGTGACAGGAGAAGTCCACCGTACTGCCCCCTTCTCGATCAAGCCTCTCGCCAGCATATACTCCAGCTCATCCCTGAGTGCTGGGAGTTTAATGGGTTGGCACCCGATAAGGTATCGACTTGAAGGGGGGGTGCTCTCCTACATCGACATCATGCACCGCTTGAGTAGTGAGGCCTGGGTGCTCGGCAAATACAGTGGGGTATGAATCGAACAGGCGCTGCACTGCCACCTGCTGTACCTCCGGCAGGTGCGCCAGAGCATCATGCGCACATTGGCTCGAATTCCCCGCCCACTGATCAGCCGAGACATGACAATCCCAGTTATCATCCACCTGGTCATTGCTGCCCCCCTCTCCTTCTCCACCATGACCGCAGCAGGTCAACACAGGGACAGCTAGTGACTCAGGTGGGCGCCTCACATACTCCTTCAACAAATTAATGTGGCATAGTTGGTTACGCTTCTTCCGGTCTGGAGTGGCAACGAGGTAATCTAGATCGGAGATCTTTGACACCACCTGATAAGGCCCAGCGTACTTGGCAGCCAGAGGATGACCTGACAAAGGCAACAGGACCAACACCTCTTGACCTACCTGAAACTCCCGGAGTTTCGCCTTAGTATCGTACCTGTCCTTCATACGGGCCTGCGAACTCACCAAATTACGCCCGGCCAGCTCCAGACTTCTAAGCATTCTCTCTCTGCTCTCGAGGACGTATCTCAACATAGAACATGGCTTAGCGGTACCCTCCCAAATCTCCTTCACCATGTGGAGAGGGCCCCTCACCTGATGCCCGAAAACAAGCTCATTCGGACTGAAACCGAGACTCTCTCCAGGTACTTCTCTTGCCGCGAACAAAACATACGGCAGACCAAGGTCCCAATCCTTTCCGTTCTCTGCGCAATAACATCGAAGCATGCTTTTCAGCGTGGCGTGCCACCTCTCCAACACCCCTTGACTCTCCGGGTGATACGCAGAAGAGACGACAGTGCTAATGCCATGCTGAATCATAGTTTGTTTGAACAGATTAGAGGTAAAATTAGAACCTTGGTCCGATTTCACCTCTTGCGGGTAACCATACCGCGAGCAATACAAGAGCAGGTTCCGGACAACAGTTTTCGCCGTGCCATTTCTCATTGGATATGCATCAGGATAACGAGTGGCCACATCCATGATAGTTAATAGAAATTTATTACCGGCACTAGTAGGGGTTGGGGGTCCGACCATATCAATGATGACCTTACTGAAGGGCGGTCCACTGACAGGAATGGGGTGCAACGGAGCTCTCGGAATTGTTTGGTTAGGTTTTCCAACCCTCTGGCACGTATGACACCTTGCTATCCAGGTTACCACCTGCCCCTTCAACCCCGGCCACCAAAACAATTTTTCTAAAGCCGCCACCGTTTTTCTCACCCCTAGATGTCCTGCCAGTGGTATGTCATGCGCCAACCTCAGTAGGCTATCCCTGCACTCCCGTGGCACCACCAACTGGTCCACTATTCCGGACCCCTCTTGCCAACTACGTTTAGGGTCTTGAAAACGCCTATAGAGGATGCCTTCTAAATAAAAAAAATCTCCTGGCTGTGCATCGCCGTCCTCGTCGAGCTCTACAGCTCCATTAGCACATGTTTGGAGCTCAGGGTCCTCTAGTTGCAACCGACGTATATCTGAGGGTGCCAAGCGATCTAACTGCTCCCGGAGCAATGCATGACCTTCCCCGATACTGGGCTGCTCCCTCTGTCTCTCTCGATGTACATAACGTTGCTGTCGTGGAGACTCGTCATGCCCAGCCTCGTCACTCTCGATGACAGGCCCAGGGGCTACTCCAGAATTAAGTAATGGTGCTAATACTGAATCATCCAGGAGAGCCGCCGAGTCAAAACTCTTAAAACCAACTCCAGCTTTAGCCTCCTCCTGTTGATCGTTCCTCCGCTGGTCTGAAGACGGAGGACTAGGCTGTGACACTTTAGCTGCCCGAGCTCGGGTGACAACACACACCATGGGTTGTGTCTGGCACCGCTCGACCCACTCTTGCTCTTCCCTACTCACGTCGGCCGGCCTCTCGGCAACGACTAAGGGTAGAACCTCAGAAGCGGGCATTGCAAAGTCGTTGCCGAGAAGAAGGTCGACGCCCTCCACTGGCAGTTTCTCCACAATCCCGACATCCAATTCACGTGCCACACCATCCACCTCCAACTCCAACCGCACCAGCGGGAATGACCTAGTTGCATTAATACCCTGCACCACTACCACCCGAGCCGCGTTTATAGGGTGGCCAGTCAAGTTTTTCATCAGAGTCTGGGAAGCACCTGTATCACGCAAGACCTCTACTCCACATCACGCAACCCCGCCCTCTATGGTCGCAAAAAACATCCTGAGCAGGGTTCGAGCCTCCCAGGTGCTTCTGCATCGGCTGTGCCTCAGCCTCTGACGAACTGCCCCGGGCAAACTCAGATGACTTCGGAGACACACCAATGTTGCAGGCCAAAGACACAGCTGCTGTAGGTGGTTTGCTAGGACAGACTCTTGCAAAGTGCCCCTTTTTATGACAATGATAACACTCCAACTCCCCTTTGGGCTTCCCTTGGTACTGGGAAGGGCCCGGCCCCTTCTTTAACGGGACGGTGCTAGTCTTGTGGTCAGTCTTGATATCATGGCTCTTGTACTTGTTTGCATAAGGTATACCACTAACTCGGGGGGGTGGGGCATCACGCCCCTTGTTACCTGCCTCACTACGCTGGGCAGACCCGCACCCACGAATTAGTGATAGCCGGAGGTCAGCCATCTCAGCTGCCTCCTGTAGAGTTTTTGGTTGCTTTTCTTTCAGGTTTAACGTCAGGTCGCCGCCCGTGCATTTGAAAAACTGCTCTAAAAGCACCAACTGTTTAATGTCGTCAAACGTAGTAGCTTTCTCCGACCTCAGCCAATTCCCAAAAGCATCGGACAGCTCCCGGGCATGTTCCAAAAAGGTGCTCTCCCGACCCTTGGTAACACCCCAGAACTTCAACCTGTACGTCTCTGGTTGTAGTTCGTATGCTCTCAGGACAGCCTCCTTGAGTTCCTCATAGATAATACACGACGCTATAGGCAATGCATCATAAGCCTTGAGTCCCTTGCCCACAAGTCTAGAGGAAACAAGGGCTGCCCACTTCTCCCAAGGCCACTGGTGTTCCTGGCACTTCTTCTCGAATCTCATGAAAAATTCGGTGACACCCGACTCATCAAATACAGGGACTAGCTTCAACAGGTGCGACAAAGACTGATCATGCCCACAATTCCCACCACCGAGACGTTGCCCTGTCGTTTCCTCCCGAGTCTTCTCAAGATCGATATCTGCACGGTACCTGGTAGACTCAGCCTCCGACTGGGCTTTTATTCTCGCGAGTTCGAGATCAGTCTGTTGTTTAGCCTTAGCGAGTTCGAGATCAGCCTGTCGCTTAGCCTCTATCTTAGCGAGTTCGAGACGTTCTTCACGCTCAGCCTGCATCTTAGCCATCTCAAGCTGGAAGAGCATTTCTGTAGTGAAACTTTGAGGAGGAGGTGCAACTATTGGAGGCCCACCCAGCGATCCTAAACCACGCTGCCAGCGGCTATCGGCCTGCGGGAACGTACTAAACTCCGGCATCCTAGAGGTCCCGATGGGAGTAGAGTGGAGGGGGGCTCGAGCAGAAGTCCCCAAGCACCCTCTCCACCCTGGACCTCACTAGCCGCCCCCAGTACGCAAGCCCTCAAATCGTTCTTCTTGATGCCATGAGCCACCTTAAGCCCCATGAGGGGAGCCAAACACTGTAGACCATACTTGCTAATTCCCTCTAGTCGATCAGCTGTTATAGGCACCTCCAAAACTTCTTTGCGGCCTCCTCACTAGTTACTAACCCCCCTGGCATCTGCCCATCAGAGCCTGCATCATTCCCTGAACTCTCAGTATGATCTGATTCGTCTCCCATTGTGTCCACCAAAAATTCTCACGTTTAAAAAAAAAAAAAAAAAGTACCCAAGCTCCTATGTAGCACTATTCACTTGCCAAACATGTCTGAAGACTCTCAAGTGCTATACTACTTTGCCAACAAAAAATTAACGTGCCCACTATATTCCTCAATAAAACAAATGACCACAACAATCCTGCAATTATCTCTTAGTTCACAAGATCCTGAGCTAGGTCGCCATTTGTTACGATCCAGGTTCTCAAAGACACAGGGCTCTTCAACATTGGACTAGATAATGGCAAAATACAACAACGGTAACACTAGATCCAACCCCTGCCTTAAACACTGGAAAACAAAACACCATTACCGCCCTGAGTCGTGCCTGGACAACGAGGTATCCTATGACTCGGTAACTCGTGCACACACACTAGGCTGACGCTCAATGAAACAGCCTATTCTCAAACAGTAAAAGATTACTCGATTATGTTACACAAAGAAAAGATAGTTAACGTGATTAATTAACGTTACGGTAGATACTCAAATAACTGGCACTCCTGTATTAAAGAAAGTGCAATGCTAGTCCTGCAACATCAACTGGAAACTTCTGAAATAAGTCTGATGCTGGGAAGATGTTCGTAAAGAATCTTGAACAATTATAATGCAGAATACGGGTCACAATAAATGCTAGGACCTATAGTAATAATAGGCAGGCGAATAATAAAGACTGCGCAAAGGTAGTAATGCTCGACAACTAAAGAAATGCTTCGTGACACAACGCAACAGCCTACTAGGGTTGTGCAACTCAACAACAACCTCGGCTCAAAAGTGCAGTGAATAATAATGCTGCATACATATAATAATGGGGCTTATCTCTAACCAGTGTCTGCTCAGTTAATAAAGTCTAGCTGGGGTATCAAGGCAGGGCAACAATGGGCGAGCATGCGGTGATGCTCTCTTGATAAATCTAGGTCTCTAGTACCTAGCTCTATCCTGGCGATCCCTCAGAAGTCAACACAAAGAGGCAGCACTATGTTGTGAGGGATAGGCTATGGCCCTCTCACACCACAGCGCTGTGCTCTCAAAGTAAACCCACCCGAAGACAACTTAGGCTCCCACAGTACCTGTCGATGTCGTGCAGGGCTTAGCTAACACTGCACACATCGGAGACAACGACACAGTAACCTTACCCCTAGTCTAGCTTTAGATAACCAAGAAGAATCAATCAACACCTTGCCAGGGAGACATATACCGGTCTACAACCTTCCCGAGAGAGGACACATACGGAAAAGTCCGTCTCTCAAAACCTCAATAAAGCATAATACCTTCTTAACCTAATACATGGAAATATCTGAGAGCTTCGCGTACAATACGACTGGTCGACGGTGAACGTCTATGCTGAAACCAGAAGGGATGTTGAGTTTAATAAAGATTAGAGAATGAGAAAGGAGAAGTCGAGAGAGAGAAATAGTATGCAAAGTGGCGAGTATGGGGGACAGAATTGCAAAGGATGTAGGCGATACGCGTGTCAGGCAAGCTCTGAGCTGGTAAAGAACACGAGGCCGCGACGGGAAGGGACTAGTTGACCACCCGGCCGCCAACGCCGTCAGCGCCCAAGTGAGCCGCGTCATAGCTCACCCCGCTGCCAGGTGTACTCCCTCACCCTCTCTCGCTCGCCTCCCACACAAGCAACATTTATATTATAGCGAATATAAAATATAAGGCGCGGTCACAGACCAAAACAAAGACCATTTCTAGACTGTCTGTGGCAACACGACACTAATTAAATAAAGCAGATCATTCTAGGACAACTGTAGCCCATCCCCCCATCCTGGCGAGCGCTAGCGAGCTGCAATGCCCCACGCAACCATTCTGCTAACGCCGGGAGGCGTCACAGTATCTAGTACATATTTCAGTTATCTGAAGATATAACAGCTTGAGATTGTACGTAGTTTCTACAAAGGGTATTTTGCAATGGTTAACCTAAAAATATGTTTGGAATAATCATTAGAAAGTGAGGTTCTTGGTGGGGTGAGGTTAGGTTAGGTTCGAACACGTCACAGGAAGATAATTTTTGTTTGTCTGTGTCAGTGTTCACCAACATAATTATACTTAGGTTAACTAAATTGAATAGGTTTCTAATTATTATTATTATTATTATTATTATTATTATTGTTATTATTATTATTATTATTATTATTATTATTATTTATTATTATTATTATTATTATTATTGCTATTATTATTATTATTATTATTATTTATTATTATTATTATTTTTTTTATTTTTTTATTTTTTTTATTTTTTTTTGCATAGAGTATACTATAGGCTACTGTGCCTTATATGTATCTATCAATATTATAACCTAATTGTGTTGCTCATCTCCACGTAACCTATGTGTGTAGCCTGTATTATAGCCTAACAAGATATTACGTAACGTTAAGGGGAGACAGCCCGTTTTTCTGGACCCCCTTCTCCCTAATGTTTAGCCCCACTAGTTTTGAGGTTATAAAACGTTCGGCCCATTAGTTTGGCGATTTTAACACCTTTCGCCCCATTTCGTTGTCAATTTTAAGACATTTCGTGCCATTTAGGTGTCGATTATTTCCTGTCGAGCGACAGCGAGCCTGCAATTTAAGAGGAATCTGCCTTCGGCCAGGACATTTTTCTACCGAAAAATTTAAAAATTTACCTTGAAGGGGGGTCTAGGGTGTCTTTCTAAGCTTGATGGAGGTCTAGGGAGGAAACTAAAACAAAATATGAATAAATGAATTAATAGACCAAACAAACGGCCTGTCTCCCCTTAATATCTGTGTTGGCCAACGGTGTCTTATGTCGCTCTCTCCTGTCTATCCCTACAATGATATATCAAATCAAAGGGGGCCCACCTCGCTTTTTTGTATCTTTCTCTCCCTCTCTTTGGCTTTTATCCATTCGGCCCCATTCAGCCTACTGTTTTAGGACTTTTACCACCATCCAGGTGTCAATATTTTCCTGGCGAGCGGTAGCGAGCCAGCATAGCCTATATATAATATTTGTTTTGACAGCAAGCTAAATTTGTAAATTTTTGGATGGAAAAATTTCTCCAGCGAAGCAGGATTTCTCCATACAATGCTGGCTCGTTATCGCTCGCCAGGAAGAAATCGACACCTGGATGGGGATAAACGTCTTAAAACAGTTGGCTGAATGGGGCCGAATGGATACAAGCCAGGGGAAGAGAGAAATGGAGAGAAAGATAACAAAAAGCCGGTGACTCCCCATAATCCCCACCACCATCCCTAAGGGGTTTATAGTCCTACCGCCGTTACTGGGAAGAACGAGGAGTAGGGGTAGGCAGAAGAACGAGGAGTAGGGGTAGGGAGAGAGAGGAAATAAGGGAGGGAGGAAGGGAAAGAGGAACGAAAGGAATGGAAGGGAGGGAGGGAGGGATAGAAAGGGGTAGGAAGAAGAAAGGGAGGGATAGAAAGGGGTAGGAAGATGGAAGGGAGGGAGAATGGAAGGAAAGGAAAGAAGAGAAGGAGAGCAAACTATACAAGAGAAAACGGTAACAAACTAAACCACACCGGGCTCTCCTTTGTTTGCTCGCCTACTAATTAAAGTTTCACCCACTCTTCCTACCTTATCTAACCTCTTCCTTCTCCTCATAATAACCCCCTTAAGAAAACCAAAATAAAGAAAAGTGGAAAAATATATAAGAGAGCAAGCAGCCAGGCAAGTGCAGGGAGTAGGGAGAAACAAGGAAGCGTGGTTGTTAAGATAAGGAGAGAGAGACAGAGAGAGTGAGTATATTATATTGAAAGTGACGCCTCAGGGATAGATGGGGACGGGAAGAGGATAGAAAGGCAGGATAGGCGCTAAGCCACTCAAATCCCTAAACACACACACACACACTCGCTCTCTCTCTCTCTCTCTTAGATAAGGAATATGCTATGGTACCGGTATTCGAATAATACAATATTAGACATTTAGATAAATACAGTACCGTAGTTGACTATCTGAGCATTTTTCATTACCGGTACCGGGCTTAACCCCTTCTTTACCACATCTTTATTATTCTATGCTTGTTGTATTTGGACGATTTTGTGCAGTTTAAGAAGGATCTGTGGTAGTAAAAAGGGTTAAGTGAGATAGTTTGAAGCTATTTAATTGCTGGAGGCCCTTTTTTAAGCTGAATAAATTCGTCTAATAGTAGCCAGAAATGGGTTAAAAGGATGTCACCGGTACTGAATGGGTTAAATAGGCTATGGATTTCCTACATGACTATTTTGCTGCAATTTTCGACTATTTTTTATATGCGTAGATTTATGACACAGAACTTAATATGTGTTTATATTATGACACAAAACTAGAATATAAAAAAACCTTCTGTGAATGAGTCCCATAGCCAGCTATTGTTAATAATGATTGCACTGAGAATCTGGACCGTAGGGTGAACTGTTGGACAACAAGATCAGGAACGGTAGTTTTGAATGAACTACTATCACTTCTGGAGTTCTGTGTGGATCTGTAGCGTACTTTGCCGAATGTTAATGTTGTTTATCATATAGGCCTAGGCCTATTTCAATGACAATTATATTGGTTTGCTGATTGAGATAGCCTATTTCCAAGTTTCAGATAACGTAAGCATTGAGTAAATGTGAACAATGGAAAGGGTTGATCGTTGACATCCTATTATTAAGGGGACCCACCTCGTTTTTTTTTTCTCTCTCTCCCTCTCTCTCTGGGTTGTATCCTTTCGGCCCAATTCAGCCTACTGTTTTAAGACGTTTATCCCCATCCAGGTGTCGGGTTTTCCTGGCGAGTGTTAGCGAGCCAGCATATTATTTTAAATGGTTTTGACAGCAGGCTAAATTTGTACATTTTTCGATAGAAAAATGTCTCCGGCGAAGCTGGATTTCTCCATAAATACTTACGAGCTATAATTTGACACCTGGATTGTCTTAAAACAGTAGGCTGAATGGGACCGAACAGATACAAGCCAAAGAAAGAGAGAAAGAAAAAAGGAGAGAGAATAAAAGCAGGTGACCCCCCTTAATCTACATAAACTGAGTGAGTGGTCCGAGATGTGGTTGATGTTATTGCAGCCTAATTGAGAAAAGTGCAAGGTGAAGCATGTTGGTCAATTATAAATAATAGCTCGCTCTCACAAACACCTACCGGTACCTCCTCCTCCTCCTATTCATTTCACAACACTTACCAAGCACACCCCACCTCTTTCCAACACACCTGAATTACCTCTAACGTACCTTGATTTTGGCTGTCTATCAGTCTTTCAAACTTGTGGGGGGGGGGGACTTGTTACAGCCAGCTTTGCCCTTTGTCTTCATTAAAAAAGAAATATATATATATATATATATATATATATATATATATATATATACAGTATATATACCGGTATATATATATATATATATACCGTAAATATAATTATATACACCGGTATATGTAATTAAACTCAAGTATTGTTAGAAGTTATAACTATTAACCCTCCGACATATGACGCGATTTTGAGCCTATTAGGGATACTTTAAAGCCTTTGTTACCATCAGGGGTATTTAGAAACCTTTAGTTTAGTTACCGGTACTTCAACCTCTGCAGTTGTCTTTGAGTTAGCTGTGGGCAGAAAACTAATTTTGGAGAGGTAATGATAAGAGTGAGAGAACTCTATTTCTTATTGCTAATCTGGCAACCTCTGCGTCATATGAGCGTGAAAGGGTTAAGAGGCTTAGGCTAGCCTAGCAATAATGGACAAGCCCGCTGTCCTATGATAGAATACTAGAAAGTGGGTTTGCAACATTCACAAGGGTTGTAAATTTGTAATGCCTTTTACAACAGACTGCCAAGCCGGGGCAATTTGCTTTTAAGCTTGGAATGAATATGTAAAGGAATACATTTAAATTGTATTGCATTGACCATTTTATCACTTCCAAAGAATTAAAACTAAATAATAACGTTAACTCTCTCTCTCTCTCTCTCTATATATATATATATATATATATATATATATATATATATATATATATATAACAATAATAATGAAAAAGAAGGGACTTGGTGTCAGAAATTTACATATACAATAATAAAAACAAAAAATAATAAACTCGGCTTTCGTTTGACACCCTGCCCGATATACAAACTCTTTCCTCAGCTAAAATGGTCTATCACACTTAAATACACCGCAAGGCCTCTGAGATACTGCCTGTTCCTTGAAACTCTTGTGGTCCTAGTAAATCTCTCAAATAAGCCACGTCACTTGCCTGATTTCCCGTGGGGGGCCGCGGGGTTTTTGTGGTACGGTGTTTGTTACTAAAATGTCACAAAATTTAAGCTGGTGATTTGGAGGGAGAGAGAGAGAGAGAGAGTGTGTGTGTGAGAGAGAGAGAGTGAGTGTGAGAGAAAAATAAAAGAACGCGTGTAGGTGTGTAATAAAAAGTTACTGAATAGCTACGCTCTTGCCTCAGGAGTGAAAAACAAAAACTAATGAAAAACGTCCAGATAGTGTGAAGTGGGTGCCCATCCAAGATACCGGCACGTCTACATATTGTATGTATCTATCTATCTACCCTCTGGCGGCACTGATAGGGGAGAGAGAGAGAGAGAGAGAGAGAGAGACTAAGTGTGAGTGAATAATGAATAATCTGATTTTGTATTTGTTTGGCCGATATGCATCACCTTGCACTTGTCTAAGTTTGGTGGCATCTGTCATGTCTCAGACCACTCACCCAATCTGTTAGGATCCTTGCTGTGTGTGTGTGTGTGTGTGAGAGAGAGACCATCCAACATTATGATCGGTACAGTACGTCTATTGAGTAGCCTATTCACTAGTCACTACCAGCTTTGATTACGTCGAAGTGGGTCAGGTGTTTAATATGAGAGAGATTAATTCAGTGTCCATGAAAGATAATGTACAGTATGTCTATTGAATGTATCTACCCACTGGCTGTCCTGATAAGCGGAACTAGGTCAGTGTGCCCGTTGGGAGGGAATTAAATAGTGAGAGAGAGAGAGAGAGAGAGCGTGAGTGAGTGAGTGAGTGAGTGAGTGACTAAAATTGAGAGAGAAAGAGACTAAGATTGAGAGAGAGAGAGAGTGAGTGAGTGAGTGAGTGAGATTGAGAGAGAGAGAGAGAGTGAGAGCGAGTGAGAGAGAGAATGATTATGATGGAAGGGTAAAGTTCCTAGGCCTAACCTATATACCATTGGGTTATTGAGGGAAGAGGGCCGCCGAAGCTCCTCCTCCTACCGGGGGGATTCTCACCCTAGACTTTCTAATGAGACTTTCACAGCGCTAGCCTATCAAGACACCACGCCAGTTTAAGGGAGTCCACCTCGCTTTTGTTTTATCTTTCTCTCCCTCTCTCTTTGGCTTGTATCCGTTCTGCCCCATTCAGCCTACTGTTTTAAGACGTTTACCCCCCATCCAGGTGTCAATATTTTCGTGGCGAGCGGTAGCGAGCCAGCATATATATTTTTTTGTTTTGACAGCAAGCTAAATTTGTTAATTTTTCGTTAGAAAAATTTATCCGACGAAGCCGGATTTCTCCATACAATGCTGCCTCGCTATCGCTCGCCAGGAAGAAATCGACACCTGGATGGGGATTAATGTCTTACAACAGTTGGCTGAATGGGACCGAATGGATGCAAACCAGGGAAAGAGAAAATAAGAGAAAGATACAAAAAAAGCCGGTGACCCCCTTTAACCCCTTCTGTTCTGGCCACGTCTTTTCAGTTTTATTCTAGTTATATTTAGACGATTTTGATATCAATGATATGACATGATATCAATTCAACTTCTTCCACAAGTCTTTCGTAAACTGAATAAAACTGTCTAATGTTAGGAAAATAAAATAGGAATGGCGTTATTGCATACGGAAAGGTTTAAGGTGGAAGTCGATGCTTTTTCTCCCTCATATAGGGGAGGTGTGGTGGAGTGGTCTTGCCACTGGCCTGGTAATCCAAAGGTCCCGGGTTCAAATCCCGATGTATCAATGGGAAGATATTATTGGGATGGAATTTGTGCTGTACCTGGTATCTGCATTACCACAAGCCCACCGAAACGTCAATAAAATACCCTCATTGTTCCCTGATTAAATAGCACTGTATGAATATTCCCATATTCAAAATATGCTATAGGGGTGCAATGCCTGGTGAGTTATCTGCTCAACAGGTGGCGTTGTGTGTGTGTAAGTGTGAGAGTCCGAGTGTAGGGGTGAGACAGTGAAGCACGAGAACGAGGTGGCTTCAGAGATGGGGTCGTTTCGGGCCATGAGTGAGCACCGTGCCTCATGTAAAGGCAAGATGGCAGGTGCTCGTTGTACTCTACGTGCTTCACATGTCTCACTCCCTAGACTGGAACAAGACCTCACGGGTTTCACTGTTCATTGTAAAGCGGTGAATGTTAAGGCTCTCAGCCTATGCCCGAGAGGAAGTAAGTTGGAATATAGAAAAATTAAAAAAAAAATAAAAAATTACAGTAGTCTCATTAGCTTTGAAATTTTTGGACGTTCGTTCCATTAATTTGGCGATTTTTCAGACGTTTTGCCCCATTTTGTTGTCAATATAAAAACCCTTCGTACCATTCAGGTGTCGAGTTTTTCCTGGCGAGCGACAGCAAACCTGTAATTCTAGGAGGAACCGGCCTTACCGAACAATGTACAAGTTTATCTTGAAGGGGGGTCTAGGGGGTGTTTTTTTTTAAGCTTGATGGAGGTCTATCGATTAAAGTATAAAACATATATCGTATATATATATATATATATATATATATATATATATATATATATACCGGTATATATATATATATATATATATATATATATATACCCCCCCTCCCCCCCTTAAACTGTTTCTACACCGGACTATAATCTGCACCAAATTTGCCTGTTTGGTCGTACAAGAGTATTGCTGTGATTTTTCATTTAATTATATCCATACATCAGTCCGGTCAATCCCTAATAAGACTACGAAGAGTAAGATTGCGAAGGAGCCGGATGCAGTACTCTTCTGTCTCGTTGTTTCACTCGCCATTTGGAGTAAGACCTTAGAGTTAAAACAATAAATATATATACAGTCAATATATCCCTGCATCCCTATATTAACCGTTCTTCCATGAAATGCTTAATTATATGGTCAGATAATTGGGTACCGTACTGATTGAACTCCATTGAACTATTAGCTGTGATGCTTTAATTAAGGGGGTAGTGTAGTTGTTATTGTTTGGTATATACAGTATATTTATTTAATGGTTTATTTTATAGTGACCTCGCTAAACTTCCAATAAGCTTTAAAAACACACACACACACACACACACACACACGAAAAATAAGCTAAAATTGTATTGGCCGAAGGCCGGTTCCTCCTAGAGTTATAGGCTCGCTATAGTTCACCAGGATAAAATCGTCAACAAAATTCCACGAAAGGTCTTTATATTGACAAAACAAATGGGGCGAAATGTCTTAAAATCGCCAAACTAATGGAACGAACATCTTACAATCCCTAAACTGATGGGATTAAACATAAGGGAGATATAACAATTTACTGCCAGGCCGTCAACCACGAAAAACCCGACCACAGTATAGTATCCGGTATCCTTGCGTTAGAGTAGAGAGGGGACGGTGGTGGCGGTGTGCTCGGAATGGAAAACCCGACCACAGTATAGTATCCGGTATCCTTGCGTTAGAGTAGAGAGGGGACGGTGGTGGCGGTGTGCTCGGAATGGAAAACCCGACCACAGTATAGTATCCGGTATCCTTGCGTTAGAGTAGAGAGGGGACGGTGGTGGCGGTGTGCTCGGAATGGAAAACCCGACCACAGTATAGTATCCGGTATCCTTGCGTTAGAGTAGAGAGGGGACGGTGGTGGCGGTGTGCTCGGAATGGAAAACCCGACCACAGTATAGTATCCGGTATCCTTGCGTTAGAGTAGAGAGGGGACGGTGGTGGCGGTGTGCTCGGAATGGAAAACCCGACCACAGTATAGTATCCGGTATCCTTGCGTTAGAGTAGAGAGGGGACGGTGGTGGCGGTGTGCTCGGAATGGAAAACCCGACCACAGTATAGTATCCGGTATCCTTGCGTTAGAGTAGAGAGGGGACGGTGGTGGCGGTGTGCTCGGAATGGAAAACCCGACCACAGTATAGTATCCGGTATCCTTGGGTTAGAGTAGAGAGGGGACGGTGGTGGCGGTGTGCTCGGAATGGAAAACCCGACCACAGTATAGTATCCGGTATCCTTGCGTTAGAGTAGAGAGGGGACGGTGGTGGCGGTGTGCTCGGAATGGAAAACCCGACCACAGTATAGTATCCGGTATCCTTGCGTTAGAGTAGAGAGGGGACGGTGGTGGCGGTGTGCTCGGAATGGAAAACCCGACCACAGTATAGTATCCGGTATCCTTGCGTTAGAGTAGAGAGGGGACGGTGGTGGCGGTGTGCTCGGAATGGAAAACCCGACCACGGTATAGTATCCGGTATCCTTGCGTTAGAGTAGAGAGGGGACGGTGGTGGCGGTGTGCTAGGAATGGAAAACCCGACCACAGTATAGTATCCGGTATCCTTGCGTTAGAGTAGAGAGGGGACTGTGGTGGCGGTGTGCTCGGAATGGAAAACCCGACCACGGTATAGTATCCGGTATCCTTGCGTTAGAGTAGAGAGGGGACGGTGGTGGCGGTGTGCTCGGAATGGAAAACCCGACCACAGTATAGTATCCGGTATCCTTGCGTTAGAGTAGAGAGGGGACGGTGGTGGCGGTGTGCTCGGAATGGAAAACCCGACCACAGTATAGTATCCGGTATCCTTGCGTTAGAGTAGAGAGGGGACGGTGGTGGCGGTGTGCTCGGAATGGAAAACCCGACCACAGTATAGTATCCGGTATCCTTGCGTTAGAGTAGAGAGGGGACGGTGGTGGCGGTGTGCTCGGAATGGAAAACCCGACCACAGTATAGTATCCGGTATCCTTGCGTTAGAGTAGAGAGGGGACGGTGGTGGCGGTGTGCTCGGAATGGAAAACCCGACCACAGTATAGTATCCGGTATCCTTGCGTTAGAGTAGAGAGGGGACGGTGGTGGCGGTGTGCTCGGAATGGAAAACCCGACCACAGTATAGTATCCGGTATCCTTGCGTTAGAGTAGAGAGGGGACGGTGGTGGCGGTGTGCTCGGAATGGAAAACCCGACCACAGTATAGTATCCGGTATCCTTGCGTTAGAGTAGAGAGGGGACGGTGGTGGCGGTGTGCTCGGAATGGAAAACCCGACCACAGTATAGTATCCGGTATCCTTGCGTTAGAGTAGAGAGGGGACGGTGGTGGCGGTGTGCTCGGAATGGAAAACCCGACCACGGTATAGTATCCGGTATCCTTGCGTTAGAGTAGAGAGGGGACGGTGGTGGCGGTGTGCTCGGAATGGAAAACCCGACCACGGTATAGTATCCGGTATCCTTGCGTTAGAGTAGAGAGGGGACGGTGGTGGCGGTGTGCTCGGAATGGAAAACCCGACCACAGTATAGTATCCGGTATCCTTGCGTTAGAGTAGAGAGGGGACGGTGGTGGCGGTGTGCTCGGAATGGAAAACCCGACCACAGTATAGTATCCGGTATCCTTGCGTTAGAGTAGAGAGGGGACGGTGGTGGCGGTGTGCTCGGAATGGAAAACCCGACCACAGTATAGTATCCGGTATCCTTGCGTTAGAGTAGAGAGGGGACGGTGGTGGCGGTGTGCTCGGAATGGAAAACCCGACCACAGTATAGTATCCGGTATCCTTGCGTTAGAGTAGAGAGGGGACGGTGGTGGCGGTGTGCTCGGAATGGAAAACCCGACCACAGTATAGTATCCGGTATCCTTGCGTTAGAGTAGAGAGGGGACGGTGGTGGCGGTGTGCTCGGAATGGAAAACCCGACCACAGTATAGTATCCGGTATCCTTGCGTTAGAGTAGAGAGGGGACGGTGGTGGCGGTGTGCTCGGAATGGAAAACCCGACCACAGTATAGTATCCGGTATCCTTGCGTTAGAGTAGAGAGGGGACGGTGGTGGCGGTGTGCTCGGAATGGAAAACCCGACCACAGTATAGTATCCGGTATCCTTGCGTTAGAGTAGAGAGGGGACGGTGGTGGCGGTGTGCTCGGAATGGAAAACCCGACCACAGTATAGTATCCGGTATCCTTGCGTTAGAGTAGAGAGGGGACGGTGGTGGCGGTGTGCTCGGAATGGAAATCTATAATATTATGGTAATGTCACTTTGTTTTATCACTCTTTCCAACTGCGGGAGGCATATGGCCGAGGGGGAACAATCGAAAGCAGAGTTACATAGTGTTACGTCGAGTTACGGTACATATAGTTACGTCGAGTTACACAGTGTTACGTCGAGTTACATGGAGTTACATAGTGTTACGTCGAGTTACATAGTTACGTCGAGTTACGTGGATTTACGTCGAGTTACATATAGTTGCGTCGAGTTACATAGTGTTACGTCGAGTTACATCGAGTTACGTAGAGTTACATATAGTTACGTCGAGTTACATAGTGTTACGTCGAGTTACATGTAGTTACGTCGAGTTTCATGGAGTTACATAGTGTTACGTCGAGTTACATAGTGTTACGTTGAGTTACATGGAGTTACATATTATTACGTCGAGTTACATAGAGTTACGTCAAGTTTCATGGAGTTACGTCGAGTTACATGGAGTTACATAGAGTTACGTCAAGTTACATTGTTACGTCGAGTTACATATAGTTACGTCGAGTTACGTGGTGTTACGTCGAGTTACAAATAGTTACGTCGAGTTACATATAGTTACGTCGAGTTACATAGTGTTACGTCGAGTTACATATAGTTACGTCGAGTTACATAGTTACGTCGAGTTACATAGTGTTACGTCGAGTTACATGGAGTAACATAGAGTTACGTCGAGTTAGGCCTACATAGTTACGTTGAGTTACATAGAGTTACATAATATAGACACAGACCGCACATATTTGTCAGTCCTTACGTGGCAATCCACTACGTAATTACAAATGCCGGTACGGTACTTATAGGGAGCTTTGGATTTATTTGTTAATGTACCGTATTATAGGTTTTGTTGTTAATGTACCGTATTATAGGTTTTGTTGTTTTCTCGCTAAATTTTCTTCTAGCTATAGTTAGACGTTTTTGTGCAGTTTAAGCAAGATCTGTGGTAGTGGAAAGGGTTAAATGAGATATCAGTAGTTCGAAGCCTGTTAATTGCTGGTGGTCCTTTAGAAAATCTATAAAATCGTCTAATTGTAGCATGAATACACTTAAAAGGACGTCGCCGGTACAGAAGGGGTTAAAATCATTAGGTTATGGTCAAAGACACCACAATTTCAACTATACACCGTATTTCTTTATTTTCCCCGTCGTGAGGATAGGCCTAGGTCCATATTTCTTGCCGCCTTAAGGGGGCCCACCACGCTCTTTTTTTCTCTTTCTCTCCCTCTCTCTTTGGCTTCTATCCATTCGGCTCCATTCAGCCTACTGGTGTCACCCATCCAGGTGTCAATATTTTCCTGTCGAGCGGTAGCGAGCCAGCATATACTGTATATACCTTTGTTTTGACAGCAAGCTAAATTTGTACATTTTTCGATAGAAAAATGTCTCCGCGAAGCCGGATTTCTCCATACAATGCTGGCTCGCTATCGTTCGCCAGGAGAAAATCGGCACCTGAATAGGGATAAACGTCTTAAAACAGTTCGCTGAATGGGGCCGAATGGATACAAGCCAGAGAAAGAAAGAAAGGGAGAGAAAGAGAACAAAAAGCCGGTGACCCCCCTTAATATAAAAGTTGTAGCCTAGGCTCTGTGAGAGATTTGATGGGGGTGGAAGTTAGAGAGAGGGGTGGGGGGGGGGGGGGAAGCAGTTTGGGTGAGAGATGTACTGTTATTGGTGAGAGAGAGAGAGAGAGAGAGAGAGAGAGAGAGAGAGAGAGGGAATAGGTAAATAACTACTAGAGGCCTATAATAACTATGATCTATTGTACTCTTTCCCACCAGACTATTCCTCCCCTGTTATTAGCTGGTCCAAGTGTAGGATTGAATGGGAGATGGGTCGTTTTTCTGGTCACCCTTTTTTCATGTTTAGCCCCATTAGTTTTCAGATTATATGACGTTCGGCTCATTAGTTTGGCGATTTTTAACCATTTCGCCCCATTTCTTTGTCAATATTAAGACTTTTCGTATCATTTAGTTGTCGATTTGTTCCTGGCGAGCGATAGCGAGCCTGTAATTTAATAGGAACCGGCCTTTGGCCGAGACATTTTTCTACCGAAAAATGTACAAATTTATCTTGAAAGGGGGTCTAGGGGGTGTAATTTTAAGCTTGATGGAGGTCTAGGGAACAAACTAAAAAACCGAAAGGGGGTCTAGGGGGTGTAATTTTAAGCTTGATGGAGGTCTAGGGAACATACTAAAAACCTTCCCTTATTTATCTACTGTATAATAACTATAATCTATTGTAGCCTTTCCCACAAGACTATCCTATCCTCCACTATTAGCTGGTCCAAGTGTCGGATTTAATGAGGGCGTGTAGCTTTAACCTCCACAAAGTCTTCTTCTTCTGGCTGGAGTTTATTATGTACGGCGTAATGTTGTGGTGAGAAAATGAGAGAGATTTACATATATAGATACACTGGCCACACAGACCTTACGTTCCCTGTGAGGACTTGTAACCCGAAGAGTAACACAAAGTGGAAAGAAAAGATAATGTCAATGATAATAATAATAAAGTCAAAATATATATTTAGCCAAAAACATATTTACAATATATATATATATATATATATATATATATGTATATATGTGGTGGTAGTAGTGGCATAAGAGAGAGAAAAAAGAGAAGGGTAGAGAAAGGAAAGGAAGCATTGTGCAAGAATTGTAGTACATTTGTGGTTCTGACATAAGAGAGAGACGAGGGGAAAAAAAACACATTGTATTATAAATGTAGTAGTGACTGTAGTAGAATAGTAGATTATAGAAGGAATATATAATGATAGTAGCCTTAGACAATATATAATGATAGTAGCCTTAGACAATATATAATGATAGTAGCCTTAGACAATATATAATGATAGTAGCCTTAGACAATATATAATGATAGTAGCCTTAGACAATATATAATGATAGTAGCCTTAGACAATATATAATGATAGTAGCCTTAGACAATATATTGATAGTAGCCTTAGACAATATATAATGATAGTAGCCTTAGACAATATATAATGATAGTAGCCTTAGACAATATATAATGATAGTAGCCTTAGCCAATATATAATGATAGTAGCCTTAGACAATATATAATGATAGTAGCCTTAGACAATATATAATAATAGTAGCCTTAGACAATATATAATGATAGTAGCCTTAGACAATACATAATGATAGTAGCCTTAGACAATATATAATGATAGTAGCCTTAGACAATATATAATAATAGTAGCCTTAGACAATATATAATGATAGTAGCCTTAGACAATATATAATGATAGTAGCCTTAGACAATATATAATGATAGTAGCCTTAGACAATATATAATGATAGTAGCCTTAGACAATATATAATGATAGTAGCCTTAGACAATATATAATGATAGTAGCCTTAGACAATATATAATAATAGTAGCCTTAGACAATATATAATGATAGTAGCCTTAGACAATATATAATGATAGTAGCCTTAGACAATATATAATGATAGTAGCCTTAGACAATATATAAATAGTAGCCTTAGACAATATATAATGATAGTAGCCTTAGACAATATATAATGATAGTAGCCTTAGACAATATATAATGATAGTAGCCTTAGACAATATATAATGATAGTAGCCTTAGACAATATATAATGATAGTAGCCTTAGACAATATATAATGATAGTAGCCTTAGACAATATATAATGATAGTAGCCTTAGCCAATATATGATAGTAGCCTTAGACAATATATAATGATAGTAGCCTTAGACAATATATAATGATAGTAGCCTTAGACAATATATAATGATAGTAGCCTTAGACAATATATAATGATAGTAGCCTTAGACAATATATAATGATAGTAGCCTTAGACAATATATAATGATAGTAGCCTTAGACAATATAATGATAGTAGCCTTAGACAATATAATGATAGTAGCCTTAGACAATATATAATGATAGTAGCCTTAGACAATATATAATGATAGTAGCCTTAGACAATATATAATGATAGTAGCCTTAGACAATATATAATGATAGTAGCCTTAGACAATATATAATGATAGTAGCCTTAGACAATACGAGAACAGTTAAGGGAGGTGGTACTTGTTTTTTGGTGTTTGTATTTATATATTTATTATTATGTTCCTTCCAACAACCAACTATACTCCTAAAATCGATTAATGAAATTTTACAAACACATGTGGCAGTCCGTGGATTCGAATCCAGGACGCTCACACCGAAAATCAACACCTTATGCATCGCACCAAGAAGACAGTTAAAGAATGGTGGACACTGCCTACGATTTATTATGCAACTTCGAATCCTGCATATCAATCTAAGCATGTACACACATCCCAACTGCAACTCACGTAGGCTATGCATATGTTATTTGAGTCTCCTCGCTAGACCCCCTTTCAAGATATATTAGTACATTTTTCGGTAGAAAAATGTCCCGGGTGAAGTCCGGTAACTTCTGAAATTACAGGCTCGCTTTCGCTCGCCAGGAATAACTCTACACCTAAATGGCACGAAAGGTTTAAATATTGACTAAACAATGGGGCGTAAGGTCTTAAAATCGCCAAAGTAATGGTGGAACGAACGTCTTAATATGTCAAAACTAATGTGCTAAACATGAGGGAGAAGGGGTTCCAAGAAAAGCGACTACCTCTCCCTCAAAGTCGTGTACCGGTCTGTGAGATAAGAAGTTGTGGGGTTGTGTTGGAATAAGAGGTGCGGTAAATGTAGACCTGGGAGCCACGCAAATGTAGACCTGGGACCCACACTAATGTAGACCTGGGACCCACACTAATGTAGACCTGGGACCCACACTAATGTAGACCTGGGACCCACACAAATGTAGACCTGGGACCCACACAAATGTAGACCTGGGAGCCACACAAATGTAGACCTGGGACCCACACAAATGTAGACCTGGGAGCCACACAAATGTAGACCTGGGAGCCACACAAATGTAGACCTGGGACCCACACAAATGTAGACCTGGGACCCACACACATGTAGACCTGGGAGCCACACAAATGTAGACCTGGGAGCCACACAAATGTAGACCTGGGAGCCACACAAATGTAGACCTGTGAGCCACACAAATGTAGACCTGTGAGCCACACAAATGTAGACCTGGGAGCCACACAAATGTAGACCTGTGAGCCACACAAATGTAGACCTGGGACCCACACAAATGTAGACCTGGGACCCACACAAATGTAGACCTGTGAGCCACACAAATGTAGACCTGTGAGCCACACAAATGTAGACCTGGGAGCCACACAAATGTAGACCTGTGAGCCACACAAATGTAGACCTGGGACCCACACAAATGTAGACCTGGGACCCACACAAATGTAGACCTGGGAGCCACACAAATGTAGACCTGGGAGCCACACAAATGTAGACCTGGGACCCACACAAATGTAGACCAGAGACCCACACAAATGTAGACCTGGGAGCCACACATATGTAGACCTGGGACCCACACAAATGTAGACCTGGGAGCCACACAAATGTAGACCTGGGAGCCACACAAATGTAGACCTGGGAGCCACACAAATGTAGACCTGTGACCCACACAAATGTAGACCTGGGACCCACACAAATGTAGACCAGAGACCCACACAAATGTAGACCTGGGACCCACACAAATGTAGACCAGAGACCCACACAAATGTAGAGGGATGAGAAAGGGGACCACTGAGACAGACAGGGATGTAGGGGAAAACCACGGCGTATATATAGGCTATATATATATATATATATATACATATAATTATACAGTATATATATTCTCTCTCTCTCTCTCTCTCTCTCTCTCTCTCTCTCTCTCTCTCCCACACACACACAGAACACAACATTAAGCCGTACATAATAAACTCCTTGCAGAACAAGGCTTGGATGGGTTACAGCTACGCGCATGGATTACAGCTGGCACTTTGAACACATAATGAGCGAGGTAATGCTTTGATCGAGACAGAGACAGACAGACAGACAGAGATTGATTTTATATACCAGGAGTATATCAGTATAACAATAGTGGCTTACCGATACTCTGAAAGGACCTTTGTGGAAAAAGGAGAAAATAGATTAATTGGGGCCCACCTCGTGTTATTTTGTTTCTCTCTCTCCCTCTCTCTCTCTCTGGGTTGTATTCATTCGGCCTCATTGAGCCTACTGTTTTAAGATGTTTATCCCTATCCAGGTGTCGATTTTATCCTGGCGAGCGATAGCGAGCCATCATATTTAAAAACACATTTATTGACAGCAGGCTAAATGTGTACCGGTACATTTTTCGATGGAAAAATTACCCGGCGAAGCCGGATTTCTCCATACAATGCTGGCGCGCTATCGCTCGCCAGTAAGAAATCGACACATGGATGGGGATGAGCGTCTTAAAACAGTCAGCTGAATGGGGCCAAATGGATATATGCCAGAGAGAGAGAGAGAGAAAAGGAGAAAAAGCAAGCAGGTGACCCCCCTTAATTGGATTGAGACAGGTGATAGAGAGGTGATACTATTAACCCCTTCTGTACGTCTTTTTAAGGGGGCCCACCTCGCTTTGTTTCTCTTTCTCTCCCTCTCTCTTTGGCTTGTATCCATTCGGCCCCATTCAGCCTACTGTTTTAAGACGTTTACCCCCATCCATGTGTCAATATTTTCCTAGCGAGCGGTAGCGAGCCAGCATATTATGTATATTTTTGTTTAGACAGCAAGCTAAATTTTTGTACATTTTTCGATAGAAAAATGTCTCCGACGAAGCCGGATTTCTCTATATTTCTCTCTATCGCTTGCCAGGAAGAAATCGACACCTGGATGGGGATAAACATCTTAAAACAGTTGGCTGAATTGGGCCGAATGAATACAAGCCAGGGAAAGAGAGAAAAGGAGAGAAAGATAAAAAAAAAAGCCGGTGACCCCTTTTAAAGAAGGGCGAATGAGCTAATTTGATCTAGCGGGAAAATAGTGGAGGGAGATAAAAATATCTGAAATACCACAGCATTACCGGTATGAAGAATGAATATAAAATATCTGAAATACCACAGCATTACCGGTATGAAGAATGAATATAAAATATCTGAAATACCACAGCATTACCGGTATGAAGAATGAATATAAAATATCTGAAATACCACAGCATTACCGGTATGAAGAATGAATATAAAATATCTGAAATACCACAGCATTACCGGTATGAAGAATGAATATAAAATATCTGAAATACCACAGCATTACCGGTATGAAGAATGAATATAAAATATCTGAAATACCACAGCATTACCGGTATGAAGAATGAATATAAAATATCTGAAATACCACAGCATTACCGGTATGAAGAATGAATATAAAATATCTGAAATACCACAGCATTACCGGTATGAAGAATGAATATAAAATATCTGAAATACCACAGCATTACCGGTATGAAGAATGAATATAAAATATCTGAAATACCACAGCATTACCGGTATGAAGAATGAATATAAAATATCTGAAATACCACAGCATTACCGGTATGAAGAATGAATATAAAATATCTGAAATACCACAGCATTACCGGTATGAAGAATGAATATAAAATATCTGAAATACCACAGCATTACCGGTATGAAGAATGAATATAAAATATCTGAAATACCACAGCATTACCGGTATGAAGAATGAATATAAAATATCTGAAATACCACAGCATTACCGGTATGAAGAATGAATATAAAATATCTGAAATACCACAGCATTACCGGTATGAAGAATGAATATCTGAAATACCACAGCATTACCGGTATGAAGAATGAATATAAAATATCTGAAATACCACAGCATTACCGGTATGAAGAATGAATATAAAATATCTGAAATACCACAGCATTACCGGTATGAAGAATGAATATAAAATGAGCCTTGACCTTTGGGTTCTCTCCAGACATACGCCCTGCTCTGTAGACTGATGGTTAGGACACACATACACACACTTTATATCTCTCGCTCCCTCTCTCTGTCACGCACACACACACTTTCAACCTCAAACACACACACACACACACTGTCAACCTCAACCGCACACACCCTCTCTCTCTCAAACTCAAACAAACTAAAAAAACACACACTTTCAAACACACACACACACACACACACACACATCAATAGCTCAGAAGTCTATCTATCTATTGCCCGACGCCGTGATCCCCGAAGGGGTGGCCACGAACGAACCGCCCCCATGCACCTCTGTCCCCAGTCAGTCGACGCCCCTCCCCCCAACCAGCACCGCCTTCGTTCATATAATTCCTCACTCCATCCTTCCACCTCTCTTTCGGTCTACCTCTCCCTCTCTGTCCCTCCACCTCGCTCTCGTACACCCTCTTAGTCATTCTCTCGCTTTCCATACGTTCCATATGGCCGAACCATCTCAAGTTGTTCCTTTTCACACTTTCCAGCACATCTACCTCCACACCACACCTCCTTCTTACTTCCTCATTAGTCTGTCTATCCCTCCATGTAACTCCGCACGCACATCTTAGGTAATTCATTTCCACTGCTCTCACTCTTGGTCTGAGTCTCTCAACCAACGTCCATGCTTCGCTTCCGTAAGTCAGTGTCGGGATTACCACACTGTCATGCAAGGACTTCTTCACTTCCATACTGACCACCCTATTTCTTGTTACTGCTTTCAGCGTTCCTACAACCCTCTTCCCCTGTTGTACCCTCTCCCGCACTTCTTCATCCATAGTCCCATCTTTACTCAACACACTGCCCAGATACTTAAAAGAGTTGACGACCTCCATAGCCTGACCGCTCAGCTTCTCCTCACACTCTGTGACTTCACCCCTTTCAATGTAACAGCAATAAAACAAGTGGGAATAATGTCTAGAGGGTCAAAATCGCGAATTATTGCCAACCGTTCATTAATGAAATGTGAGCCAGACGCGACGTACACCCTCTTTCTCCCAAGCCTAGAAACAGACTGAGTCTTTCTCTCATTTTCTCTCACAACACGCACTCGGTAGGCACATGGCCACGCCTTAGAACTGGATTGGAGATGTTGGCACGGTAAACAAGTGAATAAAAGGAAAAATAGGTGATAAATGAAGGGGGAGTGGGGGGAAGGAGGGGGTTTTGACACAGGTGGAGGAGTGATAGGAGGTATGGAAAGGCCACCGGAAAAAATTTATCATGGATTTGAGTATGAGGAGTATACCATATCATTCTCCCTACCAAGGTTACATTTGAGACCTATGGTGGGCGCTTCTCAACTAGCGTCAGAGCTATGACTGTCGACACAAACAAAACCTGACACCTAGGATATGCACATGCAGTATATCACGATTTCTTATGACTATACATCCCTTTATTATATAATAGATGAATACACTAGGTGCTCATATACTGTATAGTAATCAATGGAATTTCCATATGCATCTTGTGACGTTAACCACTCCGTTAGAACCGAATGGCTTGTCCTACCGTGACTCGCTAGGGTCGCCAGGGCAGTGTATGGGGCTACAGTTTGTGTATTAGAGTGTGCTTTATTTCATATGAAAGCTTGTGTCATGGGCAGTCCAGAAAGGCTCTTTGTTTTCACCCATGTCAAGGCTTTATATATTTAATTGTAAAGTATATGTTTTATCATTAACTAGTAATGATGGGATCTGGGAGAGAGAGAGAGAGTAGAACAGAGTGAGAGGGAGCGCGTAGTGTTTTTGTCCCGCTCGATGACGTCACGGCTGGCTGCCTCGTTCGTGGGGGTTGGTTGAGAGAGGTCCTTTCCATGCTGTTAGCTCCCTTGCTAGTGGCTAGAGGACTTGTAACCGCTTTTTTCCCACGCGGCTCGAGCTGGTGCGAGTATATATACAGTTCCTCGCCACTCTCTCCCTCAGATCTGGTTTCTAGAATGCATCCATCTTTGTCCCTTGCTACCTGTCGCCTGCTCCGCACCTGAGAACCTTTTCCTCTGCCTACCTCTCTCTTTTTTCATATCTTTCACCACCTTTTATTAAGACTATATCCCCTCTGGTTAACTCTGCAAAATCAGCTTCATGCTGGCCAGTTGTATTGTGCGTTAAGGTCTGATATAACCCTTGTATGTTAGTTGTTAAGATAAGTGGATCACGAAGCATTGGTTGACATTCATATTGTTTAGTACTGCTTCCTTTAATTATTAGTGTTCTGCTGGATTAGATAATGCTAGACTAGGAGTCTGATATTATAAGGTATTGTTTCCTATGAGTGCTGGCTTTAGTTAAAAGCTGCACGACATACCTGAGAACTGGAGTTGATTGAGTAAATTCTAGTCTGTGTGCCATTGAGAGTAGAGCATGCACGAATGAGGGCTTTTTGCCTATACCATTCTGCACTGTTCTAGTCTCGATTGTTTGTCTTTGAGGTACGCCAGGAGAACGCTTAATACTTCGGTATTACGGTTTCTCAAGAGAGCTACCCTTCATTATAACGTAATATTTGACGCACAGACTTGAGATTTGCACTAGGCTATGCGGCATGCCATGCGCACCAGTATCTCGTATCATTGACTCTAGCTAGACTTTATCAATCATAGTAGACATTAAGTATATTAAACCAAGTACTCTTTTTATGTATACCCGTTTATGATTACACAAGCATTTCGCAGCCTAGTTTGATGTATTGAGACACAAACGACTTAGGCTCTTTTTGTTGATAGGAATACTGCATTGTCGTGGCGATTATTATTATTGTTGTAGTGTTTAGGATATTCTTGGCTCCGACGGCATTATATATTCTGCCTTTTTGTGGGCATAGCCTGCACGAGCATTGTTCCGCTGCCTGCCTTTTTGGGTTCCATTTCCGATACGAGCATCTTTATAGCATCTAACATTTAAAGAAGATTCCTTGTTAGTGTTGAAGGACTTTAGTGCACTTTCTTTCATGCAGGAGTGCCTGACATTTATTGATTAAAGTAACGTAAGCTGTAACTTCTCTTACCACCTTACTTTGCATACCATAACCAAGCACCTTCGGTTATAGGTAGTAATAGGCTGTTTTCACATAACATTAAGCCTAGAGTAGACGCACATTTATTGAGAGTTTGATAGCCTATTATTGCATATAGAACTCTGTAGAGTATTTGTGTTCTTTGTTCACTGGGAATATACATCAGAGGTTGGAGCTAGCGCTTTCCGTTGTAACATTTATGCCATTACTAGTCCAATGAATAAGAGCCCTGATATATTTGAACCCCAGTCGTAACAAATGGCGACCTTACCTAGGATTTGGTGAACCTACATTTATTAGCAGGGAACATTATTTTGTTGTTTTGGAGAATATTTTGCGGGGATCAGCAAGAATATTTTTTTTTTGCAACATAGTATAGCCCTTGAGTATTTCCGAGCATTGTTGTGTGTATATTGAGGTATAAGAGTTTGGGGTACTTCTTTTCTGAATATTGTGGTGAGAAATTTTTGTGAGCATCATGTCTTATACCGGGTCAGAGGAGAATGGAGACACAGTACGTCATGTCGAAACGGAGGAACAGCAGCATGATGAAATGGTTAATCAGGTGAACTGTGAGGAGGATGCTAGGATATTTTTGCAATGGCCTGTTACTGCCGAGCGGTTGGAGGGTATGAATTGGTACGGTCTTCAATGCCTGGCCACAGCTATCGGTCATGCGGTTACTAGCAGCATGACCAGGGATAACTTGATAACGTGTGTACTGGGCAGGGTGACTGGTGAGCGAGATGGGTTGAGTGCTCAGAGCCCTTCGGCCATGCTTCCCCTACACTCGACTCCTAGCCGTCCCAGTGGTTTGCCGACCCCGAGTACGCGTCCACAGTTGGGTGGTGACTGGCAGGGTGGGTTGCCCCTGGGGGGACCACCGGTAATTTCAAACATTGTAGCACCTTCACCTCCTCCAGGGTTAACTCCAGAATTATTGTATCAGCTCGAATTAGCTAAGATCGAAGAGAGAAAGGCTATCAGGGTATCTGATCTTCAGCATCAGCAGCACATAGAGCTAGCAAAAATCCAAGCGGATTTAGAGTAGACTAGGTACTGTGCCGACATGGACGTAGAGAAGTCGCGAGTAGAGGCAACGGGACAGCGACTTGGGGCTGGTAACCGTGTTCATGAGCAGTCTCTCTCGCACTTATTGAAACTGGTTCCGGTGTTTGATGAGAGTGGTGTAACAGAATTTTTCACACGCTTTGAGAAGAAGTGCCAGGAACACCAGTGGCCAGAGAATAAATGGGCAGCACTTGTATCCTCTAGATTAATAGGCAAGGGTCTTAAAGCCTACGATGCATTACCTTTGGAGTTATGTATTGTGTACGAGGATCTCAAGGAGGCTGTCCTGAGGACTTACGAACTGAAACCAGAAACGTACCGTTTGAAGTTCCGGGGTGTAACTAAGGGAAGAGATAGCACCTTTTTGGAACACGCCTGGGACTTGTCCGATGCTATGGGGAACTGGCTCCGATCTGAGAAGGTCACAACATTTGATGAAATTAAGCAGTTAATGATGTTGGAGCAGTTCTTTAAGAGCACGGGCGGTGATCTAACTTTGAACTTAAAGGAGAAAAACCCAAGAATTCTAGTAGAAGCAGCAGAAATGGCTGATCTACGGCTGTCGTTGATTCGGGGTTGCGGGTCCTCACAGAAGTACGATGCAAGTGCTAGGGACCGTTATCCTCCCCCTCCCCGTAGCAACGACACATTTAAACAAAAGAGCAATGAAACTAAAACTGAATTCAAACCTAACACCACGCCGTATAAGAAAAGTCAGGGGCCTGTTACATCACAGTATAAGCCGAAACCGAAATTTATGTGTTTTAAGTGCCACAAGGAGGGTCATAAAGCAAATGAGTGCCCTAGTCGACCTCCTCCGGCATCCGTGTCTTTTGCTCACGGCATTGGAGTGTTCAAGAGGACATCGGAGTTTGTTAGAGGCAATTCTTCCGAGGTAAATACACTGCCAGTGCAGAAGGATCCGGAAGGCTTATTCCCTGTCCGTGATGCCTTTAGTGACCACAGGGGACGCGGTTGTGTGGAGTGGGGGGGTAGAAGACATGAGGTGAGAATTTTGCGTGACACTGGGGCATCGCAAACATTGTTGAGGAATTTCACTGGTAAACCTGTAAATACGGCGCGGGTGGTTGTGGTTCAGGGAGTTAATGCGACAAGGTCATACCCGCTTGTAAGAATGAAGGTGGAAGTTGATGGTGTGACTCGTGACCTGGATGTAGGAATTGTGGAGAAGTTACATGTTGGGGGCATCGACCTCCTTCTTGGCAACGACTTTGCGGGGCCTACTTCTGAGGCTCCACCCTTAGTCGTTGTCGAGAAGCCGGCCGACGTGAGTAGGGAGGAGCAGGAGTGGGTTGGGAAGTGTCCGGGGCAGCCTATGGAGTGTGTTGTCACCGGAGATTCTGCATCCAGGGAGTCACATTCTGGTCAACAATCTTTAGATCAGCGGAGGAAGGGTACCGAGAAGGGGTTGAAAGTTGATGCGGTTGAGAGTTTAGTGTCAACGGACCTTCTCGGGGACTCATTATTAGGACCACATTTCGAGTCTGGAGAGGACCCAGTAACTGTTCCTGAAGGGGCAGAGGATGGGCTTAAAAAGACGAAAGAGTTGAAGGAGGACAGTGATGCACAGTCGGGAGATGTAGCAACAAGGTACCCTGACGCGTACCCTATGAGAAATGGATCGGCGGAGACGGTGGTCCGGAGCTTGCTAGTGTATTTTTCCCGGTATGGTTACCCGCAGGGGATTCAGTCAGTCCGGGGACCCAACTTCACTTCTAGCCTCTTTGTACAAGCAATGCCGCAGCATGGGATTGTTGGGGTTGTGTCATTTGCATATCATCCGGAGAGCCAGGGTGTGTTAGAGCGATGGCACTCAGCCTTGAAATCTGTGCTTCGTTGTTGTTGCTTTGAGAGTGGGAGGGATTGGGATCTTGGCCTGCCATGTGTTTTGTTTGCTGTGTGGGAGGTACCTGGGGAGAGTTTGGGATTCAGCCCTAATGAGCTCGTCTTTGGACACCGTGTCAGAGGGCCTCTCCATATGGTTGAAGAAGTATGGGAGGGCGCAGAAAAACCTTGTTCTATGCTCAAGTGTGTCCTCAACAGTCGAGAACGGATGTTGCGCAGTCTGGCGTTGGCTGGCCGTAATTTGACTAGCTCTCAGGCCCTCAGGAAGGACAGGTACGACCTCAAGGTTGAACTCAGGGAGTTTCACGTGGGTCAGGAGGTGTTGATTCTACTGCCCCTTGTAGGTCACCCCTTATCCGCGAAGTACGCTGGTCCTTATAGGGTGGTGGAGGAGCTATCGGACCTGGTTTACTTGGTAGCCACTCCAGACAGGCGGAAGCACAATCAGTTATGTCATGTTAATCCCATGAAGGAGTATGGGAGGCACCCCCCTGAGCCTCTCACTGTGCCTGTGATGACGTTTAGCAGTCAAGGTGGAGAAGGAGAACGGGACAGTCAAGCTCAGGTGGAGGATAACTGGAAGGATAAGAAGTTCAAATGGGCGCCTGAGTGTGAGAAGGTGTTTAGAGAAGTAAAACACCTGTTGTGCACTCACCCGATCCTCAGGGCCCCTGACTTTAGCCTACCTTTCCAACTAGCAACGGAGGCTAGTGGTGTGGGGGCTGGTGCCGTCCTTGTGGAAAAGGACGATGATGTGCTGGAGCATCCTGTCAGTTTCTGCTCGGAGAAGTACAATTCGGCCCAGGGGAGCTGCTCTGTTGTCGAGGAGGAGCTGCTGGCGGTTGTGCTTGTGCTGGGGCATTTCGAGGTCTATGTTCCAGCCTATGGTCCAGTCATTGTAGTTTACCCAGATCATCACCCTCTCAAGTTCTTGGACCAGTTTCACAATCGGAATATGAGGCTGGCCAGGTGGTCACTAAGGTTATTGGTATATAACCTGGACATACGCCATATTGCCGGTTGTGACGACGTGGTTGCAGATGGTCGTTCAAGGGTATATGATCCTGGGTAGATTGACACACGGGTAGCCTCCTGCTTTAGTTTGAATAGTATTTTGCGCTTGGTGCTTGTTGGCTCGCGGTTGTAGCCCAGCGTATTGGGTCGTAAAGCAGGAGTTGAGCGTTTGGTATAGAAGAAAAAACTAGGCTTGCCCCTATAGTGCAGCCGAAATAAACAAATTATAAACATAAAAAAATCAAATAAAAACTTTTTTTGATAGTTGATTTTTTTTAGTATGTTATAGCAGTAATTCTGAGTTGCACTCCTCTCAGAATGCTGGGCTAGAGAAGCTCGCTCTTGAGGAGCATAACTACATATAATTTAACCTATGGTGTTGGGGAGGGTTATAATTTTGAAAAATGTTTTGTTGAAGAACTGTGCCAGATATTTTACTGCCGCTGGGTGATGGGAAGTGGAGATATAGCATGGGTTCTAACCATCAGATTTTTGTGAGCCTTGGGGCCTCGGAGAAAAATCTTGGGGGGGGTGTGACGTTAACCACTCCGTTAGAACCGCATGGCTTGTCCTACCGTGACTCGCTAGGATCGCCAGGGCAGTGGATGGGGCTACAGTTTGTGTATTAGAGTGTGCTTTATTTCATATGAAAGCTTGTGTCATGGGCAGTCCAGAAAGGCTCTTTGTTTTCACCCATGTCAAGGCTTTATATATTTAATTGTAAAGTATATGTTTTATCATTAACTAGTAATGATGGGATCTGGGAGAGAGAGAGAGAGTAGAACAGAGTGAGAGGGATCGCGTAGTGTTTTTGTCCCGCTCGATGACGTCACGGCTGGCTGCCTCGTTCGTGGGGGTTGGTTGAGAGAGGTCCTTTCCATGCTGTTAGCTCCCTTGCTAGTGGCTAGAGGACTTGTAACCGCTTTTTTCCCACGCGGCTCGAGCTGGTGCGAGTATATATACAGTTCCTCGCCACTCTCTCTCCCTCAGATCTGGTTTCTAGAATGCATCCATCTTTGTCCCTTGCTACCTGTCGCCTGCTCCGCACCTGAGAACCTTTTCCTCTGCCTACCTCTCTCTTTTTTCATATCTTTCACCACCTTTTATTAAGACTATATCCCCTCTGGTTAACTCTGCAAAATCAGCTTCATGCTGGCCAGTTGTATTGTGCGTTAAGGTCTGATATAACCCTTGTATGTTAGTTGTTAAGATAAGTGGATCACGAAGCATTGGTTGACATTCATATTGTTTAGTACTGCTTCCTTTAATTATTAGTGTTCTGCTGGATTAGATAATGCTAGACTAGGAGTCTGATATTATAAGGTATTGTTTCCTATGAGTGCTGGCTTTAGTTAAAAGCTGCACGACATACCTGAGAACTGGAGTTGATTGAGTAAATTCTAGTCTGTGTGCCATTGAGAGTAGAGCATGCACGAATGAGGGCTTTTTGCCTATACCATTCTGCACTGTTCTAGTCTCGATTGTTTGTCTTTGAGGTACGCCAGGAGAACGCTTAATACTTCGGTATTAAGGTTTCTCAAGAGAGCTACCCTTCATTATAAAGTAATATTTGACGCACAGACTTGAGATTTGCACTAGGCTATGCGGCATGCCATGCGCACCAGTATCTCGTATCATTGACTCTAGCTAGACTTTATCAATTATAGTAGACATTAAGTATATTAAACCAAGTACTCTTTTTAAGTATACCCGTTTATGATTACACAAGCATTTCGCAGCCTAGTTTGATGTATTGAGACACAAACGACTTAGGCTCTTTTTGTTGATAGGAATACTGCATTGTCGTGGCGATTATTATTATTGTTGTAGTGTTTAGGATATTCTTGGCTCCGACGGCATTATATATTCTGCCTTTTTGTGGGCATAGCCTGCA
Organism: Paralithodes platypus; assembly: GCA_032716605.1. Taxonomy (NCBI): domain Eukaryota; kingdom Metazoa; phylum Arthropoda; class Malacostraca; order Decapoda; family Lithodidae; genus Paralithodes; species Paralithodes platypus. The sequence continues at coordinate 46,833,825 of CM064577.1, read as the reverse complement.
CGAGCATTGTTCCGCTGCCTGCCTTTTTGGGTTCCATTTCCGATACGAGCATCTTTATAGCATCTAACATTTAAAGAAGATTCCTTGTTAGTGTTGAAGGACTTTAGTGCACTTTCTTTCATGCAGGAGTGCCTGACATTTATTGATTAAAGTAACGTAAGCTGTAACTTCTCTTACCACCTTACTTTGCATACCATAACCAAGCACCTTCGGTTATAGGTAGTAATAGGCTGTTTTCACATAACATTAAGCCTAGAGTAGACGCACATTTATTGAGAGTTTGATAGCCTATTATTGCATATAGAACTCTGTAGAGTATTTGTGTTCTTTGTTCACTGGGAATATACATCAGAGGTTGGAGCTAGCGCTTTCCGTTGTAACATTTATGCCATTACTAGTCCAATGAATAAGAGCCCTGATATATTTGAACCCCAGTCGTAACAATCTAATAAGGAAAAAGCATAATTATAACGCTGATTAGGCCTACTTATCATAACAAAAAGGCGTGAAAATACCCTCTCCTTATAATTATCGATATGTGTTATTTATGATCATCGGTGAATTTAGAATATATTGAGCATCAATATGCAATGTACGGTACAAGTCCTTCTAGGGTCTTCCACACTTAAATTGCCAGGTAGCGCTTGTGTCTTCTCTGGAGGGAGTATAGGCGTAGCTCCTCCAGGCGCTCCCAGTAGCAGTATTCCACCTTAGGGAGGACCAAGGCCTTCCAGAGTGTTAGCATGCAGGCCCTTTCCTTTGTTTGGAAAGTCCTTATAATATCCACCCTGTTAGTTTTCTGGCAGTGTAGAGTGCAACTATTTGTGTGTGTAAACTAGTGGGTTTCATCCCCATTTCAATTGTGTGCATTTTTCGGTAGAAAACTGCCTTGACCGAAGGCTGAATTCCTTCTAAATTACAGGCTCTCCTCCCTCTCTCTCTCTCTCATTTATGTATTTATTTGCGATACACTTGTTTCCTTCATGCTTCCTTCCTTTTCTCCTCTTTACTCTCTCTGTCTTCCCTTCTTCTCCTTTGTCCTTTAATTTCTGTCTTCTGCTTGGTCTTCAAGCTTCTATCCTTCCCGATCCTCCTCCTCTTCCATTCTCACTTATACCTTTTATTTGTATACCGGTACCTTATTCATCTTTCTATCATCCATTTTCTCGGTATGTTTTCTTCGTTTCCTATTCTCCCTTTGTTTATCATCACCGTTTTCTTTTCTTTTATAATTTTCTCTCATACTTTTCAGCCATCTCCCTTATTCCCATTGTCACAGGCTGTTGTTCTCTTAACTGATTATTTACCCCATTAGCTTAAAGATATGAACCCCTTGAGGATTATAATGAATTTTGACGGTTCATTCTGGCTATCAATAGAAGATTCTATACAAATTTGGAGGGACCTGTGGGCATCAAAAAGGCAAATGCTATCTCAATTAACCCTCAGAGTTCCACAAACCCTTCCTAATCTAAAATAAAATCGTATAAATAATAGCCAGAATATATTGTCAAAACGCGTCATAATCCTCAAGGGGTTACAATCACCTTATATGTTTTGTCGCCGTTTAATGAGGCACAGGGAGGTCGAGGCCGGTGATTATGGTAGTAGTAGTATTGTGATGATTGATGGTGATATGGTAGTAGTAGTGGTGGTAGTAGTGATGGTGATTACCCGGGCAACGCCGGGTACCCCTGCTAGTTTAGAATATAATGAGCATCAATATGCAATGACTGTATTAAAGTGTCAGCTGCATAAATTATGACATGATGCTTATAATAAAATATCGATGGAGAAGGGTGGACGCCAGTTCATAACTTTGTTTCACTCTCAGACCCTGAAGAACTTTTGCTTCTGGAGCCGTTTGACCTTTGTTTCCCGGACCTTTTTCGCCGTCCTGGAAACAGTCGTCTCGGGACAGGGCGACAAAACCAGAAAATCTGGAATCCTATCCCGATTACGCTGATCCATCAACTGGATACTGTTGGGAAATGTTGTAAGCAGGGAGACGGTGTTAAAGAACACAAACAACTCATTGTCGGCAGTGATATCACTAGGATATACAACAGATAAGTCTTTGGCAGTAATGTTGGGGTGGTCACAAATTAATTTTGCAATGTTTAGACAATGGAACACGCAGGTAAAGAAAATGTCAGACTGTAGTGGAATAACGTTAGTAATTAATGGCCCTGAAGGGCATTTGGCTGTCAAGAATTCTGCAACTTCACGAGGCGTTTCTGCTGGCTGGCTATCAAAGTAAAAATAGGAATCATTAACGTCGCGGTAAAGCACGGTTCCATGCAGACTATCTCCTAAAACCGGTTCAATCAACAAAAATCCGTGTTCTCTTTGGAGATAGTTATAATTAATATCGTTTAAGTGGACCACGGTGAACCTGCCTCCCAGGCCAGGGGCCATCTCCAAGATCTCCTCTATCTCATCCACAAACAAAATTCTCACATTCTCCATTCCGCTATTTTGTGCCATGTTGTGATTAATAACCCTTTGACACAAATGTTTTAGCCGAATGTATCACCAAGCTTAACAGGATAAACAGTTATGAAGGACTTTCAGTTCATACGTCCGAACTTCACTAAATGCACCAATCAAGTGAAGGATGTAAATCGCCCCCCGAACTCATCACATTTATGTAATCTATAATACTGCGACTTTAATGCTAATACAATTAATTAAATAAATACAATAAATACAATAATACTAAAATAAATTATAGGAAAGAGTAGCAAGACATCGATAATAAATATAATTACGAGGAACAAATTCAGATCGCTCGCATATATTATTGTTACCCATTATATACCCACTATTTTCTCTGACACCGAAATCTAGCTTTGTAAAGGCAATGTATTTATTACTGTATTTTTTTTGTTTTTCTATAAATATTATATCGTATCTTCATTATTTGTACCAGACTCAGTGAGGCAACTGTACCGAGCAACCCTGTGTGTACGTATGTATGTAACTCTGTCAGTTCCTCGCCTAATATGGTAAGGTTCAAATTAGATTATATTCTTGGACTGTTATTGCTTCAATCATATTGTTTCATTCCTATTGTTTCACTATGTAAAGTTTCAAGGTTACGATTATTCATGGAGTTTCGTTCCTGCTTTATTTTAGTCTCGTTTTCTTTACCCGAACTTTGTATTATAGTTATACAGTTTCTTTCGGGGTTTCAGTGCTTCAACTAATTATCTTCCCTATCTCATTCTGTATTTATGGGTCTTGTCAGAGGTAATGTAGGGGTTTGTGGGAGCTAGTCTTTCACTCTACGTCCAGCCTCAGAATCAACGGGACTAAGGTAAAGGAGCTTAACACTCTTCATATTCTGTTGTTTCTTTTTATCTTTTCTTTCTACCACATTAGACGAATTTTAACTGATAGGGAGTAAATATTGTTGTAACTATAATAAGACCGATTTTCATTGGTTGTGTAAGGTAAAGATACTCTTTGTTTTGTATTGCACTTCAGAACCTTAATATTCAGTTCCTGTTATAAGAGTGTAATTTTCGTTTTATTTACTTAGTTAATTACTCTTTAAGTTATCTGAGTTCTTTTCTCTGACGAGAATAATAAATCTTTAAATATTAGGAGGCTAATCTAAAGTTAAATATTTATTAAGCTGTATGTCAATTTTATATAGTTTATATATTGTTTTGTTTATTCTATTAAGGATCCTACACCAGCCGAGGGCCGGGTTGGTGAGGCGTCCATCATTCCCCTGCCGATGAGAGTCTGCCAAGGTCGTCCCCTTTGGAGCCGCCCAGTAGTGATGGTCTCTGGCGTGCTACCCTGCATTATCCCTTACTGAGACTGACCCTGTTTGTCTTCTTCCCGGCCATAGCTTCGGGAGGGAGAAATCAAGAACTTCTAAAGACACATACTTTATTAATTTACTATTAATATTAATATTAGTGGGGCTAAGTATACCTGGGTAGACTACTCGAGGGAATTATATGAATTTATACTCTTCTTTCGTTTCGCTTACAAAAGCTAATTGCTACCTAATAATGTTTGGCAAGAACTTTTTATATATTTTGTAAATAAATGTAAAGTTTTATTTCTGACTTTTCCTTTTGGTTACCTTAGGTGTTAGGTGTGAGATTTTTTTTTTTTTTTTAATGTTACCGAGCCTTTAAAAGTGGCGACCTTTGCCAGGATTCTCTCACTTCACATCTGGTATCAATTTGGAACTGGGAATTTAACTATGTTTCTGTTTAGGTCCGGTAGACAGATTGGGCCTGTCACTGTCCTTGGGGCCCGGAAGTGACAAACCCCCATCTTGAGACTAATCATAAAGGTACTTGATCACCGTAGCCTTTTGCCTAGTTGGGTTATAGCTGCATTATATTGAGTAAAATTTCCAATATTTTAATATTTTACTTCGCAACATGGAACATACAATAGAAGCCTTAAGATCGGAAGCGGAGTTAATTGGTCTTATTGGACCAGATATTGCCAAGTATGTTATAAATGCCCAAAATCAAGCCAGGGAGGACCGGGTAAGAGAACGAGAGCAACTACATGAGGAGAACGCTAAAGCGGCAGAGAGACTACATGAGGAGAACGCTAAAGCGGCAGAGAGACTACATGAGGAGAACGCTAAAGCGGCAGAGAGACTACATGAGTTGGAGTTGGCTAGGATAAAAGCTCAAACGGGTAAGTCTTTGGATAGCCAGGCCCATGTTAGTAGACCCACGTTACCATTGTATCGAGAAGGTGAAGATATTGGATCCTTCTTAGTTAGGTTTGAGAGAATTGCCCAGTTGCTGAATGTGTCTCAGGAATCTTATGCTGCTAGATTAGGTAGTGTTCTGACCGGCAAGTGTGTGGATATCTATACAAGTCTATCCGAAGAGATAACTGGTGACTATGAGCTCTTAAAGAAGGCTTTACTCAAAGGCTTCCACAAAACCCCTGATAGCTACCGGCAGGATTTCAGATCAAGTCGCCTTAAAGAAGGAGAGGCATATGAGCTCTTTTCTATTAAGTTAGGCCGGTTATTTGACCAATGGATTGAAGCCAATGACGTTCAGAAAGATTTCCATTCACTCAGATCCCATGTCATTCTTGATCAACTTGTGTCCTCAGTAACCCCAGAATTGAGAACTTTCATCAAGGAGAGTGATGTAAGAGATCTGGAGACTGCAGTCAAGCTGGCCGATAATTGGAGCTCTGCCCATCGTATTCCCTCCAGGATTTCTCAGAGTAAGGGTAAGCCTAAAAGGACTGGAAATATTCAGCAACCTACTGCCAAACCGCCTACCCAAAGCAAGTTTAAACCAACTGAGACTTCACGTGGTAAGAGTGATTATAGCAATGTTAACTGCCATGGCTGTGGTGAAAGGGGCCATATCCGTCCCAACTGTCCTCAGAATCCCTCAAGATTTAAGACTAATGCCTCTCCTCCCAATCCTCAGGTACATATAGGGTTTTGTCTTGATGATCGCTTTAATTACTCCCAATACATGTTCTCTGGTACAGTCAATGGGGCCTGTGTCTCTACCATACTTCGGGATACTGGGTGTAGCGGCATCATAGTGTCAGAGGAGGCCCTCTCTGATGTAGACGTGACTAATTGTGATAAGGTTGAAGTAGCTGATTATCTAGGTAGGGTTGATACTTTCCCCAAGGTTAAGTGTTACCTACGATGCCCTTGTTTTGACGGTTGGACATATGTTATAAGAGCTCCCATTAGTTTTTGCAGTGTTTTAGTAGGTAATGTCCCAGGGGTTAAACTCTCAGATAATCCCTCTAATCATGATCCTGATCCTGATACTTTTAAAGTCCAACCCCCTTTGAAGGATAACCCTATTTTTGTACAGAATGAACTAACCCATCCTCCTACGGTTTCTGTTGACACCCCTAAGCATGTTCTAGCCGTCCAGACTAGGTCGTCTAAAACTAGGAAACTCCATCTTCTTGTAGCTCCTTCCTTCGAGCCTTTAAAAGTGACTCCTAGTCAGTTTTCAGACCTACAGACAAAAAAATCTAGCCTAGCCACTGTTAGGATGAAGTGCGCTTCAGGTGAGACCGAAGAGACTAGAGATGGTAATATGTTCAGGTATGATAACATTGACGGCCTTATGTACAGGAAATGTATTAAGTCAAAGAAACGAGACAGGGTGGATAAGTTCGCCTTAGTTGTTCCTCTTGACTGCCGGAAGTCTGTCCTTTCTACGGCTCATGAAAGTCTTCTTGCAGGTCATCTTTCACATAGGAAGACAGAAACTAGAATTAAGGAACAGTTTTATTGGCCCGGTCTTACCCCAGACATTAGAGATTATTGCAGGTCCTGTGACAAGTGCCAGCAGTTTTCTTCAAAAGACCTGGGTGAAACCAGTACCTCTCCAACCTATGCCAATAATGACAGAACCTTTCTCACGTATAGACCTAGTGGGACCCATAAATCCACCGTCATCTGAGGGACACCAGTACATTCTTACAATGATAGATTTTGCCACTGGGTTTCCAGAAGCCATGCCACTGAAAAATATATCTTCTATTGCAGTAGCTGAAGCATTAATCTCAATCTTTTCCAGGGTAGGCATTCCCAAAGAAATTCTCTCTGATAATGGAACCCAGTTCAAATCTGACTTGATGAAAGAATTGCATAGACTGTTAGGTGTTAAGCTCCTTTTCACTACTCCATATCACCCTAGTGGGAATGGTAGGATTGAGAGGTTTCACTCTACTATGAAAGCTTCTCTTAGAAAGGTATGTGAGGACAAACCCACAGAATGGCAGCGGTACCTCTCCCCTTTGATGTTTGCCCTGCGAGAGATGCCCAGTGACCGCACCGGATTCTCTGCCTTTGAGTTACTATATGGGAGACGGGTAAGAGGTCCCTTGATGGTCCTGAGAGATCTCTGGGAGGATAAGACTGTAAAGAGTGATGATAGACCTTTGTATCAGTATGTCTTTGAGCTTAAAGATAAACTAGAAGATTGCGCTAAGATAGCTGCTCAGAATGCTGAGATTAGTGCTAAAAATTACAAGACTTACTTTGATTTAAAGACTCAGGATAGGAAGTTCATGCCTGGTGATGAAGTGCTTATTTTGCTCCCAGATGATCACCGTAAATTACTTATGTCATGGAAGGGCCCTTACAAGGTATTAGAGCGTAGGAATAAAGTGAATTATCTGATAGATGTACCAGGAAACTCAAAATTGTATCATGCTAATCTCCTTAAGAAGTACTACCGTAGGGCGCAAATTTCCTTGGCATAATGTACTAGATGAGACTACCACACTATCCTTTGATGATCAGCCTTTAGTTTCACCTGTAAGTATGGAGGAAGATTCAAACTTGGATTCAGAACTGAACTTTCCTCCTTTCTCAGAACTTTATGACTCTAATGGATCAAAGGTACAGTTTGGTGGCCAGTTAACTTCAGAGCAGAATGAAGAAATCAACAACCTTATTGAGGAGTTCGATTATGTGTTTTCGGATAAACCGGGTTGTACCACCACTGTGTATCATGATATCACTCTCTGTACTACGGAGCGACTAAAGCCAAAAATGTATTCCCTTCCTATCCACCTTCAACCCCAATTTCAGGAAGAAGTCGAAACCCTTTTAAGTCAGGAAATTATAAGACCTTCACAATCCTCCCATTGTTCTCCTGTAGTTATGGTTAAGAAACCTGATGGCTATAGATTATAGAATTCTTAATGCTGTCACTGAATTCCATGCAGAACCTATGTGTAAACTAGAGGATGATCTTCATAAGTTTTCAGGTGCAAATTACTTTTCTGAGCTTGATTTAACCAAAGCTTACTACCAAGTTCCTCTTACGGAAAGATCAAAACCATTAACAGTATTTCCTACTCATAAAGTCTTGATGGAATTTTGCCGGATGCCATTTGGTCTGGTCACTACATACATAAGACTAGTGTGCCTTGTATTGGCAGGTTTGGAGAATGTGTCCTTCTACTTTGATAACGTGGTTATCTATGCCGATTTAGGGGTAAGTCATGTGAAAGCTGTACGTGCTGTCTTACAACGCCTCAGTGAGCATGGTATGACGGTAAAGCCTGAAAAGTGTAGTTTTGGTCTCCACACTATCCAGTATTTAGGCTTTGTTATAGATGGATGGACTCTCAGACCTGTTAATGATAAGGTTCAGACAGTGCTCAATATTTCTCCCCCCTCATCCAAGAAAACTTTAAGATCATTCCTAGGTTTAATATCATTTTACCGGAAATTCATCGAAAATGCTTCCTCTTTTACTTCACCGTTGTCTGATATGTTAAGAAAAGGTGTTAAAGAACCTCTAGAGTGGAGTAAAGAGGCTACTGAGAGTTTTGAGAAACTTAAATCTGCTTTGGCAAATGAACCGGTTCTTAAAATCCCTGATATGTCATTTCCTTTTGTCCTTAGAACTGATTCCTCAGGTTACGGTTTGGGTGCGGTTCTTCTCCAGTATGTTGGTGATATGCCCTTCCCGGTTGCTTATGCTAGTCGAAAACTCCTTGACAGGGAACGTAGGTATTCTACCATCGAACGTGAGTGCCTAGCCATTGTGTTCGGAGTTAACAGGTTTAAGTACTATCTACTGGGAGCAGAATTTGTTCTGTAAGTAGATCATAAGCCATTAGTATACCTGAGGAAGTTCAAAGGAAACTATGACAGATTGCTCCGGTGGGCCCTAGGCTTAGTCATTTAGGTTTAGACTTGTACATATACCTGGGAAAGAGAATATTGGAGCAGATTTTCTAAGCCGGGCCACTGACTATAGTATGTAAATTGTCTTGGGTTTAACTGTTTGTTGTAAGTGGGTACTGGTTTAAATATGCCTTTGTAATTGTATCTATCTCTATAGCTAGATACTTTTGGAGGGAGCCATGTAAAGGCAATGTATTTAGTACTGTATTTTTTTTCTTCTATAAATATTATATCGTATCTTCATTATTTGTAACAGACTCGGTGAGGCAACTGTACCGAGCAACCCTGTGTGTACGTATGTATGTAACTCTGTCAGTTCCTCGCCTAATATGGTAAGGTTCAAATTAGATTATATTCATGGACTTTTATTGCTTCAATCATATTGTTTCATTCCTATTGTTTCACTATGTAAAGGTTCAAGGTTACGATTATTCATGGAGTTTCGTTCCTGCTTTATTTTAGTCTCGTTTTCTTTACCCGAACTTTGGATTATAGTTATACAGTTTCTTTCGGGGTTTCAGTGCTTCAACTAATTATCTTCCCTATCTCATTCTGTATTTATGGGTCTTGTCAGAGGTAATGTAGGGGTTTGTGGGAGCTAGTCTTTCACTCTACGTCCAGCCTCAGAATCAACGGGACTAAGGTAAAGGAGCTTAACACTCTTCATATTCTGTTGTTTCTTTTTATCTTTTCTTTCTACCACATTAGACGAATTTTAACTGATAGGGAGTAAATATTGTTGTAACTATAATAAGACAGATTTTCATTGGTTCTGTAAGGTAAAGATACTCTTTGTTTTGTATTGCACTTCAGAACCTTAATATTCAGTTCCTGTTATAAGAGTGTAATTTTCGTTTTATTTACTTTGTTAATTACTCTTTAAGTTATCTGAGTTCTTTTCTCTGACAAAAATAATAAATCTTTAAATATTAGGAGGCTAATCTAAAGTTAAATATTTATTAAGCTGTATGTCAATTTTATATAGTTTATATATTGTTTTGTTTATTCTATTAAGGATCCTACACCAGCCGAGGGCCGGGTTGGTGAGGCGTCCATCATTCCCCTGCCGATGAGAGTCTGCCAAGGTCGTCCCCTTTGGAGCCGCCCAGTAGTGATGGTCTCTGGCGTGCTACCCTGCATTATCCCTTACTGAGACTGACCCTGTTTGTCTTCTTCCCGGCCATAGCTTCGGGAGGGAGAAATCAAGAACTTCTAAAGACACATACTTTATTAATTTACTATTAATATTAGTGGGGCTAAGTATACCTGGGTAGACTACTCGAGGGAATTATATGAATTTATACTCTTCTTTCGTTTCGCTTACAAAAGCTAATTGCTACCTAATAATGTTTGGCAAGAACTTTTATATATATTGTAAATAAATGTAAAGTTTTATTTCTGACTTTTCCTTTTGGTTACCTTAGGTGTTAGGTGTGAGAATCTTGTTTTTTTTAATGTTGCCGAGCCTTTACAAGCTTCAAAGAAAACAAAAAATGTATGGGTATCTATACTATTATGAGTACACAAAGGTCAGAGTCTTATTATTGCGAAACGTTGTCTAGACTAACTAATTTTATGTTAAGTAACTCTGTAAGGATATATAGGCTACAGTATAAATATAAATATATATATATATATATATATATATATATATATGTACCAGTATATATATATATATATATATATATATATATATATACAGGTATATATATATATATATATATCTACGAAAAGGAAGGATAAGGACTCAGATACTCACAGATGTCCTTCTGGAAGAGGCTTATGGCTGGGACTCCAGCTCAGCCGACTGAAAACAGTTATATACTTGTTATTTGTTACTTATTCCAATAAGAAACAGTTACTTATTCGAATAAGTAACGAGTCCTGAAAACAGTTACTTGTTACTTATTCCAAATTTAAGTAACAGTTACTTATTTGAATAAGTAACAGTTCCTTATTTGAATAAGTAACAGTTACTTATTTGAATAAGTAACAGAGTATTGAAAACAGTTACTTGTTACTTATTCCAATAGGTAATAGTTACTTATTCGAATAAGTAACAGAGTTTTGAAAACAGTTACTTGTTCCAATAAGTAACAGTTACTTATTTGAATAAGTAACAGAGTATTGAAAACAGTTACTTGTTACTTATTCCAATAGGTAACAGTTACTTATTCGAATAAGCAACAGTCCTGAAAACAGGACTCTGTTTTCAGTTACATATATAAATAAATAGGCCTACATATATAAATAAAAATACAATATGGGCTAATCACGACCACCGCCACCCAAGACATCCCTAACATTAAGTCATCCAATTATTTAAAATCAACAATAAAGTCAAATAAATAACAACCTGAAAAAACACCCCAAGATAGCAGAAAAACTCCAAAATCAAATATGGGATAAACATAACCAACGCCACAAAGACATCCCTAACATTAAGCCATCCAATTTTCTTCTCAAATCAACAATAACAACAAAATAATAAAAACAAACTCCTCAAGATAACAGAAACCCCCAAAATCAAATATGGGCTAATCACAACCAACGCCAGCCAAGACAGCGCTAACATTCAAAAGTCACCCCGTTTTCTGTTCAGCTGGGGCCACGGTTGTATATACTCGACAATTTGGCGGTACATTTACTTTAGCCACCCCCTATTTATCCACCCGGCCCTTGTTATTTTTGTGCCTAGTCCCGTGTTCGATGCTGACAATGAGAGAAGAGAAAATGGGAGAAAAAGAAAATTGTATAATGTCAAAAGCTAAAAGTTGGTACCGCATGCGTTAAGGGGGTAGTGTTTATGTTTTGTTTAATTATATCATTTGTTATTCTCTAGCCAAGCTTTAAAAAAACACTCCCTTCAAGATAAATTTTTACATTTTTCAGTAGAAAAATTCGGCCAGTTTCTCCTAAAATGTCAGGCTCGCTATCGCTCATCAGGAAAACAAAATCGACACCCAAATGGCACGAAAGGTCCTAATATTGATAAATAAATTGGGTGAAAGCTCATAAAATCGCCAAACTTAATGGAACGAACGTCTTAAAATCTTAAAACTAATAGGGTTAAACACGAAGGAGAAGGGGGTCTAGAAAAAACAACTACTTCCCCCTTAACCAGGTAAGCACGAGCTATATGTAGTGAACAACCATACTAGCCTACTGGGCAGCCATATTAGGCTTCATTCCCGCCTAAAATCGTAATTTTACAATAAATATCGTTATTACTTATTCATATGCGCCTATTTTACGTTTAATATGAAGATATTAACATGTAACAGCAATAAAACAAGTGGGAATAATGTCTATCTATCTATCTATTGCCTGACACCGTGATCCCCGAAGGGGTGGCCACGAACGAACCGCCCCCATGCATCTCTGTCCCCGGTCAGTCGAAGCCCCTCCCCCCAACCAGCACTGCCTTCGTTAATATACTTCCTCACTCCATCCTTCCATCTCTCTTTCGGTCTACCTCTCCCTCTCTGTCCCTCCACCTCGCTCTCGTACACCCTCTTAGTCATTCTCTCGCTTTCCATACGTTCCATATTATGGCCGAACCATCTCAAGTTGTTCCTTTTCACACTTTCCAGCACATCTATCTCCACACCACACCTCCTTCTTACTTCCTCATTAGTCTGTCTATCCCTCCATGTAACTCCGCACGCACTTCTTAGGTAATTAATTTCCACTGCTCTCACTCTTGGTCTGAGTCTCTCAACCAACGTCCATGCTTCGCTTCCGTAAGTCAGTGTCAGGATTACCACACTGTCATGCAAGGACTTCTTCACTTCCATACTGACCACCCTATTTCTTGTTACTGCTTTCAGCGTTCCTACAACCCTCTTCCCCTGTTGTACCCTCTCCCGCACTTCTTCATCCATACAACTCTCATTCATTATCACTCATCAGAACTGTATCATCCGCAAACAGCAGTATAGGTAGCTTCCACTCAATTCCCTCCCTTTTCAGCGATACACCAACATCCACTGCTCTTGATAGTATTTTTTTTATGACTCCATCCATATATACAGTAAACAACCACGGGGACATCACACACCCCTGTTTCAAACTAACATTCAGGTCAAAGAACTCGCTCTGCTCACTCTCCACACGTACTGCCGCCTTTGCACCCTCATTAGTAATTAGCCCAAAATAATGACCAATCGACTTTAATAGGTCAACTGGAGATTGTGTGGACTTATTTATCCCTCTTTGTTGCATAAACCACAGCGTACTTTTGCTCTGAACGGAGACATTTAGAATAACAAAGGTCGTTTATGATGGACGAATACCACCACCGATGTTAGGGTGATGGAAGTTAAGGGGGGGATGGGCGCATTTATTTGTTCATTTATGTCTAAACCTCCATCAAGCTTAAAACAAAACTCTCTCTCTCTCTCCTCCACCCCCCCCCCCCCCCCCCAAGACCCTCCTTCAAGATTATTTTGTACATTTTTCGATACAAAAATGCCGATTCCTCTTACTTTACAGGCTCGCTATCGCTCGCCAGGAAAAAATCGACACCTAATTAACATGTAGAGTCTTAATATTGGCAAATCAATGAGGCGAAAGGTCTTAAAATCGCCAAAGTAATGGGCCGAACGTCTTGAAACCTGAAAACTAATGGGGCTAAACATGAGGGAGATGAGGGTCCCGAAAACCCCTATACCTCCCCTTAACGTAGTTCGCGATTGTATATACCGGTACAAGTTATTAAACAGTCCTTCGATTGCCCAGTGCCCCAAGCTTACTTCAACACGCCATTTTTCGGATAAATAGTTACATAATGTAGATAAACGGCTCCACATACCGGTACCATAATGTATGAGAGAAGCTTCGTTAATTATAATTATTGTGTTACGATTATGTGTACGAAGGCTACAATAAAAGACTGTCTTGAGTCTTTTTTTCTGTTTTCATATACCGGTATATAATTATATATAGATATATATATATAGCCTATATAAAATGTAATGTACTGTAATGTTATTGTATAATATAGTACGGAATGCATTGCAGTTTAACGTGTTCTTTGTAGCCCATTAGCCTTCTCTCTTACCTGTACAATATCAATCAACACATTCCTGGCTACACCTGCATTACTCGGGGGCTTTATAATCAACCAGTCTGTTCATGTGAAGAGAATTGTAAGGCGATGTAGTTGATAGTGGTGGTGTGATAGTGTGATGATGATAGTGGTGTTGTTAGTGATTGGTGGTGTAAACTGCGCACGATCGACTACCAATACAGGCTCTCTCTCTCTCTCTCTCTCTCTCTCTCTCTCTCTCTCTCTCTCTATATATATATATATATATATATATATATATATATATATCTCTCTCTCTCTCTCTCTCATCATTATGTTCAGGGAATTGTAAGGTGATGCACTTGATAGAGGTGTGATAATTTGTTGATGATAGTGGTGATTGTGACATTGATGGTGATGACGGAGTGATGATATATAGGATTATGGTGATTGTGACATTGACGGTGATGACTGAGTGATGATATATATAGTTACGGTGATTGTGACATTGATGGTGATGACTGAGTGATGATATAATATGATTGTGATGATTGTGACATTGAGGGTGATGACATATATATGATTACGTTGATTGTGATATTGATGGTGATGACTGAGTGATGATATAGCCTATACTAGCCTATATGATTATGATAATTGTGACATTGATGGTGGGGATAGTGATAAGTGATGAAAATAGTGATGATGACGGAATTATGGTGAAGATGGAAATAGCGATGGTTATAGTAATGATGAAAATACTTTCATGATAGTGACTTTCTAAAGGTGATAGTGATGACAGGTATAACAAAAGTTGAGAGTGGCACTCGTTACAGGCAACCTACCTTTTGTCTCGTTCATACAGATATAAAAAATAACACATAAACGCACACCAAATACTTATAACACACACACACACACACACACACTCACACTCACTCAGAATGTCGTGCTAAAAAATATTACACTAGCTATCTACAGTAAATAACGAACTACCCTGCAATATGCAACACACACACACACACACACACACACAAGCAACAAACACACACACACACACACACAAAACAAACACACACACACATAACACACACACATAAGCAAGACACACACATATACACCAAACAACACACACTCACACAAGTAACAAACACTCACATATACACCAAACAACACACACTCACACAAGTAACAAACACACGGCCAACATTTCCAGCACATCCTTTAATACGATTATACTGATTAACTCCGTGCAACCTCAGCTGTAACACTAACACAGACATTAATAATACTACCAGTAATAATAGTAACTCACAACACACACACACACACACTCACTCACTCACACACATACATTAATAACACGCCACACACACACATACACTCTCTCTCTCTCACACACACACACACATACACTCTCTCACACACACAAACACACACACACACACACACACACATATACACACACACATACACTCTCACACATACTCTCTCTCTCTCTCACACACACACACACACACACACACACACACACACAGTCATACAAAAAAAAACTCACCCTCACAAGCATTCCCTTCTCAGGCTCTTAAACACCTGGTACACACACATACACACACTCACAAAAAAAAAAAAAAAAAAAGTCACACACACACACACCTGTTAACGGATTAGACTGATTTACTCTGTACAACCTCAGCTGTTTCAACAATAACAAACAATAATATCAACAATCCCGGTAATATTAACAAATGAAACACGTGTAGCCTTTAAGGGGGAAAGGGTATATTTTTGGTCGATTTCTTCAATTTGTTTATTATTTCTCTGCTTTCCCCCCTAGCCCTCCATCAAACTTAAAAAAACAAAAAACCCAGGATCCCCCTTCAATATATATTTGTACATTTATCGGTAGAAACATTTCCCAAATACAGGTTCGCTATCGCTCGCCAGGAAAAAATCGACACCTAAATGACACGAATAGTTTTAATATTGACAAAGAAAAGGGGCGAAAGGTCTTAAAATCGCCAAACTAATGGGGCGAACGTCTTAAAATCTGAAAACTAATGGGGCTAAACATGGGGAAGAAGGAGGACCAGAAAAGCAACCTCTCTCCCCTTACTCTTGCCCCCATCAGAGCCAGCTGGTGACATGCGAGATACCGACCTATACAGCTGGTGGAGGAAGAAGGAAGACCATAAAAGCAACCTCTCTCCCCTTACTCTTGCCCCCAACAGAGCCAGCTGGTGACATGCGAGATACCGACCTATACAGCTGGTGGAGGAAGAAGGAAGACCATAAAAGCAACCTCTCTCCCCTTACTCTTGCCCCCATCAGAGCCAGCTGGTGACATGCGAGATACCGACCTATACAGCTGGTGGAGGAAGAAGGAAGACCATAAAAGCAACCCCTCTCCCCTTACTCTTGCCCCCATCAGAGCCAGCTGGTGACATGCGAGATACCGACCTATACAGCTGGTGGAGGAAGAAGGAAGACCATAAAAGCAACCCCTCTCCCCTTACTCTTGCCCCCATCAGAGCCAGCTGGAGACATGCGAGATACCGACCTATACAGCTGGTGGAGGAAGAAGGAAGACCATAAAAGCAACCCCTCTCCCCTTACTCTTGCCCCCATCAGAGCCAGCTGGTGACATGCGAGATACCGACCTATACAGCTGGTGGAGGAAGAAGGAAGACCATAAAAGCAACCCCTCTCCCCTTACTCTTGCCCCCATCAGAGCCAGCTGGTGACATGCGAGATACCGACCTATACAGCTGGTGGGTTTATATAGAGAGGTCCGGGGTAAAAAGGGTTGACTGGTGGGTAATTGGAAAACGGACATATCAAAACAGGATCGGAACTGGGGGATTGATTGACAGGTTGACGTATTCGCGCTCTCTCTCTCTCTCTCTCTCTTTCTCTTTCTCTTTCTCTCTCTCTCTCTCTCTCTCTTTCTCTTTCTGTCTCTCTCTCTCTCTCTCTCTCTCTCTCATATCCACTTTTACACCCTGCTATAATCTCTGCGCCCTTTGTTTCACCAATATTCACTATTATCGTCTCTGGCAAAAGCGGTGGGGGGAGATTACGATCGTCGCCTTTATCATTGTCCTTTTGTCAGGATGTTGTATTAACCTTTAATGTACCGACGACGTCTTTTTAATTATATTCTAGCTATATTTTGATGATTTTGTACAGCTTCGGAATGATCTGTGGTAGTAAAAAGGGTTAAGTGAGATTGTTTGAAGCTTGTTGACTACTGTAGACCCTATTTCAACTGAATACAATTGTCTTAATAGCCAGAATAAAGTTGATTGGATGCCACCGGTACAGAAGGGTTTAATTAATTTAAGCCTACACGATCCTCCAATGGTTTCTTCGTAAATCCCGCTTTCTCTATTACCGTACCCGTTAGGCATACGAGGAAGCATTTCTTCAGTGTGTTTTGGTTATCATTATACGATTTTATTCAGCTTACAAAGGTAGTATGTGAGTTAGAGGGTTAATTGAGATCACTTTAATTCCTTTCATACCCATAGATCCTTCCTAAGCTGCATACAGTCGTGTAATCACAATATGTGAACTAGCGTCTTAGATTATCAAAGGGTTAACCCCTTCAGCACCATGAAGCCTTTTTACCTTTGATTCTAGCTAAAATTATATTATTTTATGCAGTTTAAGAAAGACCTATGACATTAAGAGGGTTTATTGAGATCGTATTTGCCCATTTGAGTCGTAGCGGTAGATTAAAGAAATTATATCCAAAATAAGATGGACATTACGTACTGGTGGTGAAGGGGTTAAGGGGAGATCTCCACTTGTGGGATTTTTTTCTTGACCCCTTTCTCCCTCATGTTTAGCCCCATTGCTTTTGATATTATAAAACGTTTGCCCCATTAGTTTAGCGATTTTAAGAACTTTCACCCCATAGTAAGACCTTTTGTGCAATTCAGGTGTCGATTTTATCCTGGCGAGCGATAGCGAGCCTGTAATTTAAGAGGAACCGGCCTTCGACCGGGAAATTTTTCTACCGAAAAATTTACACATTTATATTGAAAGGGACTCAAGGGGGTGTAATTTTAAGCTTGATGGAGGTCTAGGGAACAAACTAAATACCTCCCCTTAACTATCCACCTATCCCTCCTATCCTAGCGACCCTTTCCTCTCAATGCGGTTTGTACCCCCCCATGTTTTAGGCTCTCCAACTTGGAAAAAAATATCTGCCTTTTGTTATTCTGTTCTTTACTATAGGCCTACCTTTTCAATCTTAAGGGGAGATATCCACTTGAGCGACTTTTTTCTTGACCCCTTTCTCCCTCATGTTTAGCCCCATTGCTTTTGAGATTTTAAGCCGTTTGTCCCAATAGTTTGGTGATTTTTAAGAATTTCCGCCCTATTCTGTCAATTTTAAGACCTTTCGTGCCATTTAGGTGTCGATTTTATCCTGGCGAGCGATAGCGAGCCTGTAATTTAGGAGTAATCGGCCTTCGGCCGGGACATTTTTCTACCGAAAAATGTACAAATTTATCTTGAAAGGGGGTCAAGGGGGTGACATTTTAAGATTGCTGGAAGAGTAGGACACAAACTAGAAACCTGCCCTTAACCTTCAATGCTCTCCAACTATCCTTTTATCCTTCTATTTCTATTTATACATGATCAACCAATGGGCCACTCCAGGTCAGGTCAGGTGAAGGTATTGAGGGATAATCTTTTACAACGGCACCTCTTAGCTACTTTCCTAAATTTTTTTGAAGAGTGTAGAGAGAGGGGAGAAGGGGTGGTGGAGAGAGAGAGAGAGAGAGGAAGCTGTTGAAGTGGCTGTGTTGTGTGTTATTAGTCTGTATATGCGTCATCGAGGTATCCCCCAACTCCTCCCGTCTGTGATGATCGGAATTACACCCCCCGATATCCTCCCCCCCCCCCCCCCCCACCCACACACACACACACCACTTCGGCCCCCCACACTCCATCTCGGCTACGGACAAGTGGTTAGTGGCTGCTTCCGGCTCGATTGGAGGATTCGGTTGGGTGATTGGAAGTGATTATAGAGTTGAGTGAAGCTTGAAATGATTGATTGATTGTGATGTTTTTAGTTTGTTTACATAATACATTACTGGTAACCTATGTATGGATGATAAAATTGTTCGTTCGAGTTCAGATAGATAGATAGTTCGATTAAATTATTGAGCTCAGGGATTGGAGGCGAGATGCGCGAAAACGAATGTTTAGACTGAGATTATGCAGTTGATACATTTTGCTGCTAGAATTGCCTGTTTCAATTTAAGACTTTCATCCTTTAGTTTGACGATTTTAAGACTTTTTGCCCCATATCTTTGTCAACTTTCAGACCTTTCGTGCAATTTAGGTGTCGATTTTTCCAAAAAGCCTGCGATAGCGAGCCTGTAATTAGGAGGACCCGGCTTTCGACCAGGATATTGTTCTACCGAAAAATTTACACATTTATCTCGAAACGGGGTATTAGTTTTGCTTTGTTTTTCTTAAGCTTGATGGAGGTCTAGGGAGAAAAAAAAATACTGATAATATATACAGTATAAATACATCAATCAAATCAAATATACCAATCTACCCTTAATGGCAACTAGGCTAAAGGTCTTCTAATTAAATAGTTTATGATTTATATGTTATGTACCGGTAGGCCTAGTTATGAAATATCCTAGGATTATCTTTTAACTTGAATGTCTATATACTAGTTAGTTAGCAGTGTTCTGTAATGTCTATATAATAGTTAGTTAGCAGTGTTCTGTAATGTCTATATACTAGTTAGTTAGCAGTGTTCTGTAATGTCTATATACTAGTTAGTTAGCAGTGTTCTGTAATGTCTATATACTAGTTAGTTAGCAGTGTTCTGTAATGTCTATATACTAGTTAGTTAGCAGTGTTCTGTAATGTCTATATACTAGTTAGTTAGCAGTGTTCTGTAATGTCTATATACTAGTTAGTTAGCAGTGTTCTGTAATGTCTATATACTAGTTAGTTAGCAGTGTTCTGTAATGTCTATATACTAGTTAGTTAGCAGTGTTCTGTAATGTCTATATACTAGTTAGTTAGCAGTGTTCTGTAATGTCTATATACTAGTTAGTTAGCAGTGTTCTGTAATGTCTATATAATAGTTAGTTAGCAGTGTTCTGTAATGTCTATATACTAGTTAGTTAGCAGTGTTCTGTAATGTCTATATACTAGTTACTTAGCAGTGTTCTGTAATGTCTATATACTAGTTAGTTAGCAGTGTTCTGTAATGTCTATATACTAGTTAGTTAGCAGTGTTCTGTAATGTCTATATACTAGTTAGTTAGCAGTGTTCTGTAATGTCTATATACTAGTTAGTTAGCAGTGTTCTGTAATGTCTATATACTAGTTAGTTAGCAGTGTTCTGTAATGTCTATATACTAGTTAGTTAGCAGTGTTCTGTAATGTCTATATACTAGTTAGTTAGCAGTGTTCTGTAATGTCTATATACTAGTTAGTTAGCAGTGTTCTGTAATGTCTATATACTAGTTAGTTAGCAGTGTTCTGTAATGTCTATATACTAGTTAGTTAGCAGTGTTCTGTAATGTCTATATACTAGTTAGTTAGCAGTGTTCTGTAATGTCTATATACTAGTTAATTAGCAGTGTTCTGTAATGTCTATATACTAGTTAGTTAGCAGTGTTCTGTAATGTCTATATACTAGTTAGTTAGCAGTGTTCTGTAATGTCTATATACTAGTTAGTTAGCAGTGTTCTGTAATGTCTATATACTAGTTAGTTAGCAGTGTTCTGTAATGTCTATATACTAGTTAGTTAGCAGTGTTCTGTAATGTCTATATACTAGTTAGTTAGCAGTGTTCTGTAATGTCTATATACTAGTTAGTTAGCAGTGTTCTGTAATGTCTATATACTAGTTAGTTAGCAGTGTTCTGTAATGTCTATATACTAGTTAGTTAGCAGTGTTCTGTAATGTCTATATACTAGTTAGTTAGCAGTGTTCTGTAATGTCTATATACTAGTTAGTTAGCAGTGTTCTGTAATGTCTATATACTAGTTAGTTAGCAGTGTTCTGTAATGTCTATATACTAGTTAGTTAGCAGTGTTCTGTAATGTCTATATACTAGTTAGTTAGCAGTGGTTCTGTAATGTCTATATACTAGTTAGTTAGCAGTGTTCTGTAATGTCTATATACTAGTTAGTTAGCAGTGTTCTGTAATGTCTATATACTAGTTAGTTAGCAGTGTTCTGTAATGTCTATATACTAGTTAGTTAGCAGTGTTCTGTAATGTCTATATACTAGTTAGTTAGCAGTGTTCTGTAATGTCTATATACTAGTTAGTTAGCAGTGTTCTGTAATGTCTATATACTAGTTAGTTAGCAGTGTTCTGTAATGTCTATAATACTAGTTAGTTAGCAGTGTTCTGTAATGTCTATATACTAGTTAGTTAGCAGTGTTCTGTAATGTCTATATACTAGTTAGTTAGCAGTGTTCTGTAATGTCTATATACTAGTTAGTTAGCAGTGTTCTGTAATGTCTATATACTAGTTAGTTAGCAGTGTTCTGTAATGTCTATATACTAGTTAGTTAGCAGTGTTCTGTAATGTCTATATACTAGTTAGTTAGCAGTGTTCTGTATGTCTATATACTATTAGTTAGCAGTGTTCTGTAATGTCTATATACTAGTAGTTAGCAGTGTTCTGTAATGTCTATATACTAGTTAGTTAGCAGTGTTCGTAATGTCTATATACTAGTTAGTTAGCAGTGTTCTGTAATGTCTTATACTAGTTAGTTAGCAGTGTTTTGTAATTTCTATATACTAGTTAATTAGCCAGTGTTTCTGTAATCTAGATGCTATGTTTATTTTATTATGACTTAGTACTTACTAGTACTCGTGTACCGGCCTTCTTCTTAACCTTAACATTTGAGAAAGATTTTAAAAGAGAGTTATGTGAAATACCATTCAATCAATTAAGAGAGAGAGAGAGAGAGAGAGAGAGAGAGAGAGAGAGAGAGAGAGAGAGAGAGAGAGAGAGAGCGAGAGAGAGAGAGCATGAGAGAGAGAGCGAGAGACGAGAAGTGTGAATCAAAAGAGACACGCCCAAATAAGATTAGGCTATTAACCAAACAATATAAATGGATAAATAAATAAAAAAAAACCTAGAAGAGTTCCAAAAATAATTGTAATAGTCACCCCCAAGGAAGAAAAACGGATCTAGACGTATAATTGCCTTGAGTATCAATTTAATGAGTCTCTCAAAGTTAATTAAACCTTTACGTTATTAAATATTTCTTGGAACTGCTTCGGCCGAGAGAGAGAAACCATTTGTGTTTTTGGTTTGGGTGGAGGGTTGTTTTTGTGTGTGTGTTTTCGTTTTTTTTCCGTTGCGTTGTGTGCGTATAAGTTATTTATGTGTGTTATTTTTGTCGTGTGTCTGCGTGTGTGTGTATGTCTGTCACTGCATGTGTGTGGTTAGGTGTGTGTGTGTTTGTTTTAGCCTGTTAGTTTATTAGTATGTGTGTGTTATTGAATGTGTTACAGTGTGTTTAATATATATGTACGATATGTTAATGTATGTGTGTAGTCCGTGTCATTGTGTGTATGTGCTTTATTAGTTGGTGTGTATTTGTATGTGTATTATTT
>CM064577.1:46770914-46811390 GCA_032716605.1 Paralithodes platypus | reverse complement strand
CAGAGCTATGACTGTCGACACAAACAAAACCTGACACCTAGGATATGCACATGCAGTATATCACGATTTCTTATGACTATACATCCCTTTATTATATAATAGATGACTACACTAGGTGCTCATATATAGTAATCAATGGAATTTCCATATGCATCTAATAAGGAAAAAGCATAATTATAAGGCTGATTAGGCCTACTTATAACAAAAAGGCGTGAAAATACCCTCTCCTTATAATTATCGATATGTGTTATTTATGATCATTGGTGAATTTAGAATATAATGAGCATCAATATGCAATGTACGGTACAAGTCCTTCTAGGGTCTTCCACACTTAAATTGCCAGGTAGCACTTGTGTCTTCTCTGGAGGGAGTATAGGCGTAGCTCCTCCAGGCGCTCCCAGCAGCAGTATTCCAGCTTAGGGAGGACCAAGGCCTTCCAGAGTGTTAGCATGCAGGCCCTTTCCTTTGTTTGGAAAGTCCTTATAATATCCACCCTGTTAGTTTTCTGGCAGTGTAGAGTGAAACTATTTGTGTGTGTAAACAAGTGGGTTTCATCTCCATTTCAATTGTGTGCATTTTTCGGTAGAAAACTGCCCTGACCGAAGGCTGAATTCCTTCTAAATTACAGGCTCTCCTCCCTCTCTCTCTCATTTATGTATTTATTTACCATACACTTGTTTCCTTCATGCTTCCTTCCTTTTCTCCTCTTTACTCTCTCTGTCTTCCCTGCTTCTCCTTTGTCCTTTAATTTCTGTCTTCTGCTTGGTCTTCAAGCTTCTTTCCTTCCCGATCCTCCTCTTCTTCCATTCTCACTTATACCTTTTATTTGTATACCTTATTCATCTTTCTATCCTCCATTTTCTCGGTATGTTTTCTTCGTTTCCTATTCTCCCTTTGTTTATCATCACCGTTTTCTTTTCTTTTATAATTTTCTCTCATACTTTTCAGCCATCTCCCTTATTCCCATTGTCACAGGCTGTTGTTCTCTTAACTGATTATTTACCCCATTAGCTTAAAGATATGAACCCCTTGAGGATTATAATGAATTTTGACGGTTCATTCTGGCTATCACTAGAAGATTCTATACAAATTTGGAGGGACCTGTGGGCATCAAAAAGGCAAATGCTATCTCAATTAACCCTCAGAGTTCCACAAACCCTTCCTAATCTAAAATGAAATCGTATAATAATAGCCAGAATATATTGTCAAAACGCGTCATAATCCTCAAGGGGTTACATTCACCTTATATGTTTTGTCGCCGTTTAATGAGGCACAGGGAGGTCGAGGCCGGTGATTATGGTAGTAGTAGTATTGTGATGATTGATGGTGATATGGTAGTAGTGATGGTGATTACCCGGGCAACGCCGGGTACCCCTGCTAGTTTAGAATATAATGAGCATCAATATGCAATGACTGTATTAAAGTGTCAGCTGCATAAATTATGACATGATGCTTATAATAAAATATCGATGGAGAAGGGTGGACGCCAGTTCATGAATTTGTTTCACTCTCAGACCCTGAAGAACTTTTGCTTCTGGAGCCGTTTGACCTTTGTTTCCCGGACCTTTTTCGCCGTCCTGGAAACAGTCGTCTCGGGACAGGGCGACAAAACCAGAAAATCTGGAAACCTATCCCGATTACGCTGATCCATCAGCTGTATACTGTTTGGAAATGTTGTCAGTAGGGAGACGGTGTTAAAGAGTACAAACAACTCATTGTCGGCAGTGAGATCACTAGGATATACAACAGATAAGTCTTTGGCAGTAATGTTAGGGTGGTCGCAAATGAATTTTGCAATGTTTAGACAATGGAACACGCAGGTAAAGAAAATGTCAGACTGAAGGGGTATGACGTTAGTAATTAATGGCCCTGAAGGACATTTGGCTGTCAAATATTCTGCAACTTCACGAGGCGTTTCTGCTGGCTGGCTATCAAAGTAAAAATAGGAATCATTAACGTCTCGGTAAAGCACGGTTCCATGCAGACTATCTCCTAAAACCGGTTCAAGCAACAAAAAACCGTGTTCTCTTTGGAGATAGTTATAATTGATATCGTTTAAGTGGACCATGGTGAACCTGCCTCCCAGGCCAGGTGCCATCGCCAAGATCTCCTCTATCTCGTCCACAAAAAGAATTCTCACATTCTCCATTCCGGTATTTTGTGCCATGTTGTGATTAATAACCCTTTGACACAAATGTTTTAGCCGAATTTATCACCAAGCTTAACAGGATAAACAATTATGAAGGATTTTCAGTTCATACGTCCGAACTTCACTAATTGCACCAATCAAGTGAAGGATGTAAATCGCCCCCCGAACTCATCACATTTATGTAATCTATAATACTGCGACTTTAATGCTATTACAATTAATAAAATAAATACAATAAATACAATAATACTAAAATAAATTATAGGAAAGAGTAGCAAGACATCGATAATAAATATAATTACGAGGAACAAATTCAGATCGCTCGCATATATTATTGTTACCCATTATATCTCCACTATTTTCTCTGACACCGAAATCTGGCTTGAAAGAAAACAAAGATGTTATGGGTATCTATACTATTATGAGTACAAAAAGGTCAGTCTTATTATTGCGAAACGTTGTCTAGACTAACTAATTTTATGTTAAGTAACTCTGTAAGGATATATAGGCTACAGTATAAATATGGAATTATTTATTTCTACACCGGGTCGAAACCATCGATATATTATTTAGACAAATATGTTAGTTAGGTCATGTACTTCATTGCCATATATGTCCACCCCGTCGGTAATTCATTATAAAAAAATCCCTAAATGTCTAAAAAAAATCCCTAAATCTCGCACGGCTCACCCGATCTCCATTTTCTGTTGCGTTGGTGCGGGACGGCCACCCCTCTCGCTCAATCACCTTCATTCATTGGTTAGGTTAATGACAAAACTTGGCTCGGATTTCATGGATTTAGCTGGGGTGTGGGGGCAGCAGCCCCCACCCATAATACTAGGTTAGGCTAGGTTAATGACAAAATTTAGCTCGGATTTCATGGATTTATCGGGGGTGTGGGGGCAGTAGCCCCCACCCATAATACTAGGTTAGGTTAGGTTATTTGGTTAGGTTAATGACAAAACTTGGCTCGGATTTCATGGATTCTTCCAATATTACCCCTTTATTTACGCCTCTTACCCGCAATTTCCCTGATCTTCATAGCCCTCCCCACTATCGGGTGCCGTGTCTTAAGATTGATGGATAAGACTTGTTTTGCATTTTCCGATGGGGTTCATAAAAAAACACAACTAAAAAAAAACCAAAACAAGGAAAAAAACTAAAAAATACTTGTACAAATCGTCCCCGGTGTAAAACTAAATATTTACCATAAATATATATATATATATATATATATATATATATATGGAGGTAAAATCACAAATACGTGTGATCAAATTATGTAGTAAAACTCTCTAGGAAAATTGAAACAATGGAACACCATGCTTTCGTCTATTCTCTCAAGACATCT
This sequence comes from Paralithodes platypus, assembly GCA_032716605.1. Classification (NCBI taxonomy): domain Eukaryota; kingdom Metazoa; phylum Arthropoda; class Malacostraca; order Decapoda; family Lithodidae; genus Paralithodes; species Paralithodes platypus. The sequence goes on along the minus strand of CM064577.1, from coordinate 46,807,890 downwards.
TCAGGGTAATACAGGTAATCAGGGTAATATATATATATATATATATATATATATATATATATATATATATATTTCTACCAAAAGGAAGGATAAGGACTCACAAATACTCAGATATGTCCTTCTGGAAGAGGCTTATGCCTGTTACTAGCTCAGCCGACTGAAAACAGTTACTTGTTACTTGTTACTTATTCCAATAAGAAACAGTTACTTATTTGAATAAGTAACAGAGTCCTGAAAACAGTTACTTGTTACTTGTTCCAATAAGTAACAGAGTATTGACAACAGTTACTTGTTACTTGTTACTTATTCCAATAGGTAACAGTTACTTATTCCAATAAGTAACAGAGTCCTGGAAACGGGACTCTGTTTTCAGTTACATATATAAATACAAATAAAATATGGTCTAATCACGACCACAGCCACCAAAGACATCCCTAACATTAAGTCATCCAATAATCTTAAATCAACAATAATAGCAATGACAACAAGAACAAATACCCCAAAATAACATAAATATCCAAATACAAATATAAATATGGGCTAACCACGACCACCGCCACCCAAGACATCCCTAACATTAAGTCATCCAATAATCTAAAATTAACAATAAAGGCAACTAAATAACAACCTGAAAAAACACCCCAAGATAGCAGAAAACCCCCAAAATCAAATATGGGCTAAACATAACCAACGCCACAAAGACATCCCTAACATTAAGTCATCCAATTTTCTTCTCAAATTAACAATAACAACAAAATAACAGAAAACCCCAAAATCAAATATGGGCTAATCACAACCAACGCCAGCCAAGACAGCGCTAACATTCAAAAGTCACCCTGTTTTCTGTTCAGCTGGAGCCACGGTTGTATATACTTAACCGACAATTTGGCGGTACATTTACTTTAGCCACCCCCTATTTATCCACCCGGCCCTGTGTTATTTTTGTGCCTAGTCCCGTGTTCGATGCTGACAATGAGAGAAGAGAAAATGGGAGAAAAAGACAATTGTATAATGTCAAAAGCTAAAAGTTGGTACCGCGTGCATTAAGGGGGTAGTGTTTATGTTTTGTTTAATTATATAATTTGTTATTCTCTAGCCAAGCTTTAAAAAAAACACTCCCTTCAAGATAAATTTTTACATTTTTCAGTAGAAAAATTCGGCCAGTTTCTCCTAAAATGTCAGGCTCGCTATCGCTCATCAGGAAAAAAAAATCGACACCCAAATGGCACGAAAGGTCCTAATATTGATAAATACATTGGGTGAAAGGTTATAAAATCGCCAAACTTAATGGAACGAACGTCTTAAAATCTTAAAACTAATAAGGTTAAACACGAAGGAGAAGGGGGTCTAGAAAAAACAACTACTTCCCCCTTAACCAGGTAAGCACGAGCTATATGTAGTGAACAACCATACTAGCCTACTGGGCGGCCATATTAGGCTTCATTCCCGCCTAAAATCGTAATTTTACAATAAATATCGTTATTACTTATTCATATTCGCCTATTTTACGTTTAATATGAAGATATTAACATGTAACAGCAATAAAACAAGTGGGAATAATGTCTATCTATTGCCTGACACCATGATCCCCGAAGGGGTGGCCACGAACGAACCGCCCCCATGCACCTCCGTCCCCGGTCAGTCGAAGCCCCTCCCCCCAACCAGCACCGCCTTCGTTCATATACTTCCTCACTCCATCCTTCCACCTCTCTTTCGGTCTACTTTTCCCTCTCTGTCCCTCCACCTCGCTCTCGTACACCCTCTTAGTCATTCTCTCGCTTTCCATACGGCCGAACCATCTCAAGTTGTTCCTTTTCACACTTTCCAGCACATCTACCTCCACACCACACCTCCTTCTTACTTCCTCATTAGTCTGTCTATCCCTCCATGTAACTCCGCACGCACTTCTTAGGTAATTCATTTCCACTGCTCTCACTCTTGGTCTGAGTCTCTCAACCAACGTCCATTCTTCGCTTCCGTAAGTCAGTGTCGGGATTACCACACTGTCATGCAAGGACTTCTTCACTTCCATACTGACCACCCTATTTCTTGTTACTGCTTTCAGCGTTCCTACAACCCTCTTCCCCTGTTGTACCCTCTCCCGCACTTCTTCATCCATAGTCCCATCTTTACTCAACACTGCCCAGATACTTAAAAGAGTTGACGATCTCCATAGCCTGACCGTTCAGCTTCACCTCACACTCTGTGACTTCACCCCTTTCGAAGACCATAACCTTGCTCTTCCCCACATTTACCTTCAAATTCCGTTTTTCGCACACTGTTCCAAACTCATTTACCAGACCCTGCAACTCCCATTCATTATCACTCATCAGAACTGTATCATCCGCAAACAGCAGTATAGGTAGCTTCCACTCAATTTCCTCCCTTTTCAGCGATACACCAACATCCACTGCTCTTGATAGTATTTCTTTTATGACTCCATCCATATATACAGTAAACAACCACGGGGACATCACACACCCCTGTTTCAAACCAACATTCAGGTCAAAGAACTCGCTCTGCTCACTCTCCACACGTACTGCCGCCTTTGCACCCTCATTAGTAATTAGCCCAAAATAATGACCAATCGACTTTAATAGGTCAACTGGAGATTGTGTGGACTTATTTATCCCTCTTTGTTGCATAAACCACAGCGTACTTTTGCTCTGAACGGAGACATTTAGAATAACAGAAAGGTCGTTTATGATGGACGAATACCACCACCGATGTTAGGGTGATGGAAGTTAAGGGGGGGATGGGCGCATTTATTTGTTCATTTATGCCTAAACCTCCATCAAGCTTAAAACAAAACTCTCCCCCCCCCCCCCCCCGATACAAAAATGCCGATTCCTCTTACTTTACAGGCTCGCTATCGCTCGCCAGGAAAAAATTCGACACCTAATTAACATGTAGAGTCTTAATATTGGCAAAGCAATGAGGCGAAAGGTCTTAAAATCGCCAAAGTAATGGGCCGAACGTCTTGAAATCTGAAAACTAATGGGGCTAAACATGAGGGAGATGAGGGTCCCGAAAACCCCTATACCTCCCCTTAACGTAGTTCGCGATTGTATATACCGGTACAAGTTATTAAACAGTCCTTCGATTGCCCAGTGCCCCAAGGTTACTTCAACACGCCATGTTTCGGATAAATAGTTACATAATGTAGATAAACGGCTCCTTCACATACCGGTACCATAATGTATGAGAGAAGTTTCGTTAATTATATATATTGTGTTACGATTATGTGTGCGAAGGCTACGATAAAAGACTGCTAAGTCTGTTTTCATTACGGTATATCCGTTATATATATATATATATATATATATATAGTCTATATAAAATGTAATCTACTGTAATGTTATTGTATAATATAGTACGGAATGCATTGCAGTTTAACGTGTTCTTTGTAGCCCATTAGACTTCTCTCTTACCTGTACAATATCAATCAACACATTCCTGGCTACACCTGCATTACTCGGGGGCTTTATAATCAACCAGTCTGTTCATGTGAAGAGAATTGTAAGGCGATGTAGTTGATAGTGGTGGTGTGATAGTGTGATGATGATAGTGGTGTTGTTAGTGATTGGTGGTGTAAACTGCGCACGATCGAATACCAATAAAGGCCCAATCTCTCTCTCTCTCTCTCTCTCTCTCTCTCTCTCTCTCTCTCTCTCTCTCTCTCTCTCTCTCTCTCTCTCTCTCCTCTCACTGCTCTCATTCTCTCTCTCTCTCTCTCTCTCTCTCTCTCTCTCTCTCTCTCTCTCTCTCTCTCTCTCTCTCTCTCTCTCTCTCTCTCTCTCTCTCTCTCATCATTATGTTCAGGGAATTGTAAGGTGATGCACTTGATAGAGGTGTGATCATTTGTTGATGATAGTGGTGATTGTGACATTGATGGTGATGACGGAGTGATGATATAATAATTATACAGTAGGATTATGGTGATTGTGACATTGACGGTGATGACTGAGTGATGATATATATAGTTACGGTGATTGTGACATTGATGGTGATGACTGAGTGATGATATAATATGATTGTGATGATTGTGACATTGAGGGTGATGACATATATATGATTACGTTGATTGTGATATTGATGGTAATGACTGAGTGATGATATAGCCTATACTAGCTTATATGATTACGATAATTGTGACATTGATGGTGGGGATAGTGATAAGTGATGAAAATAGTGATGGTGACGGAATTATGGTGAAGATGGAAATAGTGATGGTTATAGTAATGATGAAAATACTTTCATGATAGTGACTTTCTAAAGGTGATAGTGATGACAGGTATAACAAAAGTTGATAGTGGCACTCGTTACAGGCAACCTACCTTTTGTCTCGTTCATACAGATATAAAAAATAACACATAAACGCACACCACATACTTATAACACACACACACGCACACGCACACACACACACACACACACACACACACACACACACACACACACACACACACACTCACTCAGAATGTCGTGCTAAACAAATATTACACTAGCTATCTACAGTAAATAACGAACTACCCTGCAATATGCAACACACACACACACACACACACACACACACACACACACACACACACAACCAAAAACACACACACACACACACACACACAACAACACACACACACACACACACACACACACACACACACACACACACACACACACACACATAACACACACACACACACACATAACAAACACACACACACACACACACACACATAACAAACACACACACCACACACCCATATCACCACACAACACTCACACTCACTCACACAAGTAACAAACACACACATATACACCAAACAACACACACTCACAAAAGTAACAAACACACGGCCAACATTTCCAGCACATCCTTTAATACGATTATACTGATTAACTCCGTGCAACCTCAGCTGTAACACTAACACAGACATTAATAATACTACCAGTAATAATAGTAACTCACAACACACACACACACACACACACACACACACACACATACACTCACTCACTCACACACATACATTAATAACACACCACACACACATACACTCTCTCTCTCTCTCTCTCTCTCTCTCACACACACACACACACACACACACACACACACACACACACACACACACATACACACACACACATACACATACACTCTCTCTCACACACATTCACACGCACACATACACACACACACATACTCACAAAAAAAAAACATAGTCACACACACACACACACACACACACACCTGTTAATAGGATTAGACTGATTAACTCTGTACAACCTCAGCTGTTTCAACAATAACAAACAATAATATCAACAATCCCGGTAATATTAACAAATGAACCACGTGTAGCCTTTAAGGGGAGAAGGATATATTTTGGTCGATTTCTTCAATTTGCTTATTATTTCTCTGCTTTCCCCCCTAGCCCTCCATCAAACTTAAAAAAAAAAAAAACCCAGGATCCCCCTTCAATATATATTTGCACATTTATCGGTAGAAAAATTTCCCAAATACAGGTTCGCTAGCGTTCGCCAGGAAAAAATCGACACCTAAATGACACGAATAGTTTTAATATTGACAAAGAAAAGGGGCGAAAGGTCTTAAAATCGCCAAACTAATGGGGCGAACGTCTTAAAATCTGAAAACTAATGGGGCTAAACATGGGGAAGAAGGAGGACCAGAAAAGCAACCTCTCTCCCCTTACTCTTGCCCCCATCAGAGCCAGCTGGTGACATGCGAGATACCGACCTATACAGCTGGTGGAGGAAGAACGAAGACCATAAAAGCAACCTCTCCCCTTACTCTTGCCCCCATCAGAGCCAGCTGGTGACATGCGAGATACCGACCTATACAGCTGGTGGAGGAGGAAGGAAGGTCATAAAAGCAACCCCTCTCTCCTTAAAACCTTGCCCCCCATCAGCGCCAGCGGGTGACATGCGAGATACCGACCTATACAGCTGGTGAAGGAAGAAGGAAGACCATAAAAGCAACCCCTCTCCCCTTAAAACCTTGCCCCCATCAGAGCCAGCTGGTGACATGCGAGATACCGACCTATACAGCTGGTGGAGGAGGAAGGAAGGTCATAAAAGCAACCCCTCTCCCCTTAAAACCTTGCCCCCATCAGAGCCAGCTGGTGACATGCGAGATACCGACCTATACAGCTGGTGGGTTTATATAGAGAGGTCCGGGGTAAAAAGGGTTGACTGGTGGGTAATTGGAAAACGGACATATCAAAAGGTAGGACTGGGGGATTGACAGCGATCGGAAACTGGAACTGGGGGATTGATTGACAGGTTGACGTATTCGCGCTCTCTCTCTCTCTCTCTCTCTCTCTCTCTCTCTCTCTCTCTCTCTCTCTCTCTCTCTCTCTCTCTCTCTCTCTCTCTCTCTCTCTCTCTCTCTCTCTCTCTCTCTCTCTCTCTCTCTCTCTCTCTCTCTCTCTTCTCTCTCTCTCTCTCTCTCTCTCTCTCTCTCTCTCTCTCTCTCTCTCTCTCTCTCTCTCTCTCTCTCATATCCACTTTTTCACCCTGCTATAATCTCTGCACTCTTTGTTTCACCATTACTCACTATTATTATCTCTGGCAAAAGCGGTGGGGGGAGATTACGATCGTCGCCTTTTATCATTGTCCTTTTGTCAGGATGTATTAACCTTTACTGTACCGATGACGTCTTTTTAATTATATTCTAGCTATATTTAGATGGTTTTGTACAGCTTCGGAATGATCTGTGGTAGTAAAAAGGGTTAAGTGAGGTTGTTTGAAGCTTGTTGACTACTGTAGACCCTATTTCAACTGAATACAATTGTCTAATAGCCAGCATAAAGTTGATAGGATACCACCGGTACAGAAGGGTTTAATGAATTTAAGGGGAGGTTTTTAGTTGGTTCGCTAGACTTCCATCAAGCTTAACATTACAGTCCCTAGACCCCCTTTCAAGATAAATTTGTACATTTTTCGGTAGAAAAATGTCCCGGCCAAAGGCCGGTTCCTCTTAAATTGCAGGCTCGCTCTCGCTCGCCAGGAAAAAAACGACACCAAAATGGAACGAAAAGTCTTAAAATTGACAGAAATGGGGCGAAAGTTCTTAAAATCGCCTAACAAATGGGGCGAACGTCTTAAAATATCAAAATCAATGGGGCTAACCATGAGGGAGAAAGGGGTCAAGAAAAAAGTCCCTCAAGTGGAAATCTCCCCTTCAGCCTACACGATCCTCCAATGGTTTCTTCGTAAATCCAGCTTTCTCTATTACCGTACCCGTTTGGCATACGAGGAAGCATTTCTTCAGTGTTTTTTGGTTATTATACGATTTTATTCAGCTTACGAAGGTAGTGTGTGAGTTAGAGGGTTAATTGAGATCACTTTAATTCCTTTCATACCCAGAGATCCTTCCTACGCTGCTGCATACAGTCGTGTAATCAGAATATGTGAACTAGCGTCTTAGATTATCAAAGGGTTAACCCCTTCAGTACCATAAAGCCTTTTTACCTTTGATTCTAGCTAAAATGTGATGATTTTATGCAGTTTTAAGAAAGACCTATGCCATAAAGAGGGTTTATTGAGATCGTATTTGCCGATTTTATGCAGTTTAAAAAAGACCTATGCCATAAAGAGGGTTTATTGAGATCGTATTTGCCCATTTGAGTCGTAGCGGTTGATTCAAGAAATGATATCCAAAATAAGATGGACATTACGTACTGGTGGTGAAGGGGTTAAGGGGAGATCTCCACTTGAGGGATTCTTTTCTTGACCCCTTTCTCCCTCATGTTTAGCCCAATTGCTTTTGATATTATAAAACGTTTGCCCCATTAGTTTAGCGATTTTAAGAACTTTCACCCCATAGTAAGACCTTTTGTGCAATTCAGGTGTCGATTTTATCCTGGCGAGCGATAGCGAGCCTGTAATTTAAGAGGAACCGGCCTTCGGCCGGGAAATTTTTCTACCGAAAAATGTACACATTTATCTTGAAAGGGACTCAAGGGGGTGTAATTTTAAGCTTGATGGAGGTCTAGGGAACAAACTAAATACCTCCCCTTAACTATCCCTCCTATCCTAGCGACTCTTTCCTCTCAATGCGGTTAGTACCCCCCCCCCCCCATGTTTTAGGCTCTCCAACTTGGAAAAAAATATCTGCCTTTTTTGCAAGTTTTACATTTTAATTTTGTCATTCTGTTCTTTACTATAGGCCTACCTTTTCAATCTTAAGGGGAGATATCCACTTGAGCGACTTTTTTCTTGACCCCTTTCTCCCTCATGTTTATCCCCCATTGCTTTTGAGATTTTAAGAAGTTTGCCCCAATAGTTTGGTGATTTTTAAGAATTTCCGCCCCATTCTGTCAATTTTAAGATCTTTCGTGCCATTTAGGTGTCAATTTTATCCTGGCGAGCGATAGCGAGCCTGTAATTTAAGAATAATCGACCTTCGGCCGGGACATTTTTCTACCGAAAAATGTACAAATTTATCTTGAAAGGGGGTCAAGGGGGTGAAATTTTAAGATTGCTGGAGGAGTAGGAAACAAACTAGAAACCTTCCCTTAACCTTCAATGCTCTCCAACTATCCTTTTATTCTTCTATTTCCATTGATACATGATCAACCAATGGGCCACTCCAGGTCAGGTCAGGTGAAGGTATTGAGGGATAATGTTTTACAACGGCACCTCTTAGCTAGGGGTGTTGGAGAGAGAGAGAGAGAGAGAGAGAGAGAGAGAGAGAGAGAGAGAGAGAGAGAGAGAGAGAGGGGGGGGGGGGGCAGGCTGTTGAAGTGGCTGTGTTGTGTGTTATTAGTCTGTATATACGTCATCGAGGTATCCCCCAACTCCTCCCGTCTGTGATGATCGGAATTACACCCCCCGATATCCCCCCCCCACACACACACACACACACCACTTCGGCCCCCACACTCCATCTCGGCTACGGACAAGTGGTTAGTGGCTGCTTCCGGCTCGATTGGAGGATTCGGTTGGGTGATTGGAAGTGATTAGGTCTATAGAGTTGAGTGAAGCTTGAAATGATTGATTGATTGTGATGTTTTTAGTTTGTTTACATAATACATTACCGGTAACCTATGTATGGATGATAACATTGTTCGTTCGAGTTCAGATAGATAGATAGTTCGATTAACTTATTGAGCTCAGGGATTGGAGGCGAGATGCGCGAAAACGAATGTTTAGACTGAGATTATGCAGTTGATACATTTTGCTGCTAGAATTGCCTGTTTCAATTTAAGACGTTCATCCTTTAGTTTGACGATTTTAAGACTGTTTACCCCATTTCTTTGTCAACTTTCAGACCTTTCGTGCAATTTAGGTGTCGATTTTTCCAAAAAGCCTGCGATAGCGAGCCTGTAATTAGGAGGACCCGGCTTTCGACCAGGATATTCTTCTACCGAAAAATTTACACATTTATCTCGAAAGGGGGTATTAGTTTTGTTTTGTTTTTCTTAAGCTTGATGGAGGTCTAGGGAGCACAAAAAAAAAAAAAATAATACTGATAATATATACAGTATAAATATATCAATCAAATCAAATATACCAATCTACCCTTAATGGCAACTAGGCTAAAGGTCTTCTAATTGAATAGTTTATGATTTATATTTTATGTACCGGTAAGCCTAGTTATGAAATATCCTAGGATTATCTTTTAACTTGAATACTAGTTAGTTAGCAGTGTTCTGTAATCTAGATGCTATGTTTATTTTATTATGACTTAGTACATACTAGTACTCGTGTACCGGCCTTCTTCTTAACCTTAACATTTGAGAAAGATTTTAAAAGAGTTATGTGAAATACCATTCAATCAATTAAGAGAGAGAGAGAGCGAGAGCGAGAGAATGAGAGAGAGAGAGCGAGAGACGAGAAGTGTGAATAAAAAGAGACACACCCAAATAAGATTAGGCTATTAACCAAACAATATAAATGGATAAATAAATAAAAAAACCCAAGAAGAGTTCCAAAAATAATTGCAATAGTCACCCCCAAGGAAGGAAAACGGATCTAGACGTATAATTGCCTCGAGTATCAATTTAATGAGTCTCTCAAAGTTAATTAAACCTTTACGTTATTAAATATTTCTTGGAACTGCTTCGACCGAGAGAGAGAAACCATTTGTGTTTTTGGTTTGGGTGGAGGGTTGTTTTTGTGTGTTTTTTCGTTTTTGTTTTTTTTTCGTTTTTTTTCCCCGTTGCGTTGTGTGCGTATATGTTATTTATGTGTGTTATTTTTGTCGTGTGTGTGCGTTTGTGTGTATGTCTGTCACTGCATGTGTGTGGTTAGGTGTGTGTGTGCGTTTGTTTTAGCCTGTTAGTTTATTAGTATGTGTGTGTTATTGAATGTGTTACAGTGTGTTTAATATATATGTACGGTATGTTAATGTATGTGTGTAGTCCGTGTCATTGTGTGTATGTGCTTTATTAGTTGGTGTGTATTTGTATGTGTATTATTTTACTTACACGTGTGAACTTATAACACACACATACACGGGGGGAGGGAGAGAGAGTGTGTGTGTTTGAGAGAGAGAGATAAAAGGAGTAGTTTCACACACAGGCAGATGGGCGCGGTAAATATATATAAAGAACGAAAAGCAGAAAATGGGAATTTGGAAGGGTGGACTTCAAAGAGACTAAAATGGTCGGAAAAATGGAAAAAAAAAAGCGAAAAGGAACTTGGTCTGGCAGAAAGGCAAGGGAGAGCGAGAGAGAAAGAGACAGTTAGAGTGAGTGAGTGAGTGGGTATATATGAAATTAAATGATAAAATTAGCCAGAAAGATAGGTAAACCACAAGCGAAATAATAATAATAATAATAGAACTCATATTTATAATAATGATAATAATCGGTATATTTCGAGGCGGCAGCCAATTAGGCTGAAAATACACAGACAACCTAGATCAAGGGTTCCCAACCTGGGGTACATGTACCCCGAGGGGTACATTTGCACTTCTCAGGGGGTACATAGGGGTCTGAGAAAATAACCATAGAGTACAAAACATGGTGTTCTAATCTACAGGCAGATTGCACAAAGTTGTGTTTTTATCAATTTCCTCATTTCAGTAAGCGAAACTTATATTAAAATTTGGCAAGAATGTAGTTACCGGGTGAACCGCCCGCCTTACACTATGCGGATGCTTGCAATCATGTTCCCGTCTACTTTGACTGCCGTGGGATACAATAATAGGTTGAAGGGGGGCTTTTGCCCCCTCACCCCCCATGACTTATTGTCATCATCATACATATTGCCAGCAGGGGTCAAATAACAGAAAACATATACGGGAACTTAATCACGAGCGATCGACCTATGTAAACATGACTACCGTTGGACCGTACACACGGATGCTACATCCTTCCCTTAAAATTATATCAGTGAGGTGACTATTCCATTGTTTTCACTATTATGTGACTTCCTGCGGAATAAATATTATTCTCCTGTTATCTATGTATGTTCATATTTTCTTCTCTTTGCACGTGATATTGTTTAAATAAATTAACAAAGAAATACAAATATCCCCATTTTTAAAGACCTGAAGATAATTTTTAACTATTATTATTATTATCACTACTTTATTATTATTATTTGTATTACTATTATTATTAATATTACTATTATCATTATTATTAACCATATTTTCTGTGTATTTCCAGATGGAATTAGCAAGAATGGAAAATCCAAAAAGACAAAGAAAAATACGGATACAAATGAAGGAAACCAATGGTAAGGCTGGCCGGAGGAGCACAGGCCCTGCAAAACCCTCCCCTCGTATGAACTCGATTGATAAAACGCATCTTATTATATTTGTGAGAGATCCTTCCTAAGCCGAATTTATGGAACTCTCCTTGATTTTATACCCTGTGGAGTTGATTATTGGTGAGAGATCTTTGCTAAGCCGAATTTATGGAACTGGCCTTGTTTTTAGCTCTGGAGTTGATTATTTGTGATGAGATAGACAGTGTTCGCCAATATTTACTCTACTTTAAGCTTATATATGAGAGGACTCTACTAAGCGAGATTAATGTTTAAATATTCGCCATGCTGCAGTAATAAGATTCAATAATAGTTAGATCCAGTATATGTGAGATATTATTTAAGTTACTCAAGAGAGAAGAATGACAAGAAGACCAGAACAAGAGAAGAATGACAAGAAGAAAAGACGAAGGAATAAATATATGAAGAGGAAGCAGTGAAAACCATAAATTAAAGATCAAAAGTAAGAATAAGAGGAGGACTAAAAGATCTAGACAAGGCGATTTGCAGAAGTTTCCGACATTTCTAATAAGTATCCACATCTCTACAAATTGATATGAAGAAGCTTATAATCTTGCTATTTAGGATCTGCATCTTGACACAGTGAAAAGCTAAAGTTCCAATCTCTCCATCAAGTGTTAGAATCTGAAGCTTTGGACAATTAAGGTGTTCGTTTTGTGACAGACTAAAGTTCCAAATCTCTCCATCAAATATCCGAAAATCAAGCTTTGGGAAATTCAGGTGTTCGTTTTGTGACAGACTCAAGTTCCTAATCTCTCCATCAAGAGTTCGAATCTGAAGCTTTAGACAATTAAGATGTTCGTTTTGTGACAGGCTAAAATTACAATCTCTCAAGAATCCGAATGTTAAGCTTTGAGAAATTAAGGTGTTTGTTTTGTAAATGTGGCCCCTGTATCGAATAGTAGCCGGATTTTGTAGGGTCTGTGCTGCGATGGGAGTCTTCCAAACCCTTCCTTCATCGCGCAACATAAGAAAACGGGAGTCTGCAGAAAACCGAATGATCTACACATGGCAGATCTCTTTCACATCCAACCCATCTCTTCATGATCATGGTCCTGTCAATGCTAAGGTAGGTACAAAGTTTATCAATTAGTTGGTGATACTAATGTTGTCACCATATTAATAGTAGACCTATTATGTTGGTAACCCCTTCTCTACCGGCGACGTCTTGTATTTAATTTCAGCTACATTTAGGCGGTTTTATGAAGCTTAGGAAGGATATATGGTAGCTAAAAGGATAAATTGAGATAGTCTGTAGCTTTTAATTGGTAGACATCCTTCCAAAGCTGAATAAAGTCGTCTCATGGTAGCCAAAATAAAGTGAAGAAGATGTAGTCGGTAACGAAGGGGTTAATAGTCAAATTTACATACTATATTCTGTTTCTTTTCAACTGACGGTAAATTGCAAAGTTTCCATCAAGATTTCTCAGTTATTTTGAAGATTTTGTAGTGAAATGTAGTGCTAATTATATAAACTTGGTCTTATTATGATGCACAGACATAGTAGTTTCATATTTCCAACCTTAAGTATCGAGAAATTAGCTGCTCAGGGATTCACTTTATCGTCAGCTGAAAATAAACAGAGTATAGTTAATATGTTAATTATCCAAAACTAGCACATCATTGTAATCCCTTCTCATATAGTAATTTGCTCTTGGAATTTTGTCATTGTTACTACCTAGTTGCTAACTATTCTTTCTTCGGAAAATGAAGTTGTATATATGTATACTCTGGCACCTTCCCCAATTATCCTTTTTTTTATGGGGGTAGCTGACTCGAGACAGAGTCCGAATAGGGATATCAAAACACATCAGAAAAACAAAACAAAACATAAAATCTCACATCTAGCTTGGTTACTTGTTGGACCGTACACCCGGATACTACATCCTTCCCTTAAAATTATATCAGTGAGGTGACTATTCCATTGTTTTCACTATTATGTGACTTCCTGCGGCCCACAATCTGTATTGGACGTGAAACAATCAGGTATGTATACCAACTCGAGACAGCTGCAGTACCGCCCGATAATGTCCGAGTATGTGACAGATCAAAATATTTTATAGTCACTGAGTTCATTTTATTGATAATATCAATGCTAAGATCCCTATCAGTCTACACATAAATTTTTCATAATAAAATAATATAAAATTTACATAATTTTATCCATTTGTATCCTAAATAGTTAGGGGTACATGGGTACCTATCAGAATGCCCAAGTGGTACAGAGGAACTAAAAGGTTGGGAACCCCTGACCTAGATCTTATCCTAAGGGATCAACAGACTAAACCTGGCTGATAACCAGGGCGCTTGCATTCCCCCGAGGGAGTAGGAAGTGGGCAGGATACTTTGTGGGTCCTCAGAGACTGGTCCGTCCAGACCTAGCCTTCACGGCCAGGGAAAGTTTTTGAGAGAAGCTTCCCCTGCCAGCGCGTGGGATCGAACCACCGACACCAGACCAAGCACTCCCAGTACAGTGACTAAGCACACTCGGCTAATTAGTAAGAGAGAGAGTAAATAAAGCGAAATACTTCTTGATATTGTGAAGTGAAAGAGGGAGAGATGGAGGTAAATAAGAAGCGGAATTAATTAATTTGCGGAGAGAGAGAGAGATGGGGAATTGTATGCAAGAAATAATTTTGGCCTGATGTTTAAAAGCAGGTCACCAGCCTTTTTTCTTTGTTTATCTTTCTCTCCTTTTCTCTCTTTCCCTGGCTTGAATCCATTCAGTCAACTGTTTTAAGACGTTTATCCCCATCCAGGTGTCAATTTCTTCCTGGTGAGCGATAGCGAACCAGTATTGAATGGAGAAATCCGGCTTTGCCGGAGGGCTTCGCCAGAGACATTTTTCTATCGAAAAATTTACAAATTTAGCCTGCTGTCAAAAACTTTAAACAAAATATACTGGCTCGCTACCGCTCGCCAGGAAAAAATAGTCACCTGGATGGGAGTAAACGTCTTAAAACAGTAGGCTGAATGGGGCCGAATAGATACAAGCCAGAGAAAGAGACAACAGGAGAGAAAAAAAAATGTTTTGATCTCCCTTAAGGGCTGTCTAAGTTAGAGTTTAACCCCTTCTGTATATATTTAGACGATTTTGTGCTGTTTAAGAAGGAGCTGTGGTAGTAAAAAGGGTTAAGTGAGATAGTTCGAAGCCTGTTAATTACTGGAGGCCCTTTTTAAACTGAATAGAAAGCGTCTAATAATAGCCAGAATATAGTTAAAAGGACAACACCGGAACTGAAAGGGTTAAGTGCTAGTAATAATTTTAATTGGATTTTTTGTTTTTTCCACCAACATTACACGATTGTTTTTAACTTTGGAATGCCTTCTTGGATTATAAGGGGAAAGGTCTATCTCAATTACCTTATACATTCCAATTTATATTTATTTTGTTTTTGTTTACATTACCGGTACCTTGATGATATCTTTGATTTTATGTTTGTCTGTTTTTGTTTTTTCTGGAAGGATTTGTTGGAGTCGATGCGTTGATTGATATCATGGTCATCTCTTTGATTCCGAGATATCTTTCCAAAGCTCTATAAGATAGTTTAAAGTTAGCCAGAATCAAAGCGGAATGACACCGTTGTATGTTGAAGGGGACTGATCTGCTAAAATATAAGAGTTTGAAGGCTAAAATAAGGGAGCTAAGGGCTAAAATAGGAGAGCTAAGGGCTAAAACAAGAAAGCTAAGGGCTAAAATAGGAGAGCTAAGGGCTAAAATAGGAGCTAAGGGCTAAAATAGGAGAGCTAAGGGCTAAAATAGGAGAGCTAAGGGCTAGAACACGGACCCAAAAACTCCGGGTTGGGGTTGGAGGACTGAGGGTGGCAGGCCGTCCAATGTCCGCTGGGCCGTGGTGGAGAGGGGACCAATGAACCTCCAGCTGCTGCACGGTGATTGGTGGACCGTGTATGACGTCACTGTTTAACTGGTACGCGATTGGTTCGTTCTTAGCATTACTGTTTAGCAGGCTCATGATTGGTTGAAACTTATGATTGACCATGACTATAAACACCACATGAGGAGGAGCACTTTATTGACTTTACTTGACTTTAGACTTTATTGACAACGTTTCGCAGATAGCTTCTTCAAGTCACTAACATTGTCAATAAAGTGCTCCTCCTCATAGGGTGTACGGTATATAGGACTATTCATTCTGTCAACTTTTCACAATTACAATAACATCTTATGATTGAAGGAAGTGAGGTGAAAGGGTTGAATGAAGGCTAAAATATGAGAACTGAGAGCTATGGGCTAAAATACACTAACCAAGAGCCAAATAAAGAGAGCTAGGGATTAAGTTAAAAGAGAACAAAGGATTACATTAAAGAGTAGAGAGCCCTGAAATAAGAGAGCCAAGAACAGAGAGCTGAGCGTGGCAGGTCGTCCAGTGTTCGCTGGGCCGTGGTCGAGAGAGAGAGGGGGACCTGAGAGAGAGAGAGAGAGAGGGAGAAATGAAAAGAACTTATGCTGAAAGATGAATTACAGAGAGGTTTGGGTTGTATTAAAGAGAGGAGTGAGGGATGACTTAAATTAACTTAGGCTGAAAGATGATTTATAGAGAGGGTTGTTGGCTAAATTATAAGAACTTTGGCTGAAAGAAATTATTGAGATTTATTTTGGCTAAATTATAAGAACTTTGGGTGAGAGATGAATTAAAGAGAGGTTTGGGTTACATTAACCCCTTTTGTACCGGTGACGTATTTTAATTTTCTAGCTATATTGAGAACAGTTTTATGCAGCTTAGGAGGGATCTGTGGGAGTTAAGAGGGTTGATTGAGGTAGTTCTAAGCCTGTTAATTACTAGAGGCCCCTATTAAACTGAATAAAACCGTCTGATAGTTGCCAGAATATAAGGAAAATCACGTTGTCGGTACAGAAGGGGTTAAAGAGGAATGTGGGTTAAATTAAAAGAACTTAGGCTGAAAAATCAATTACAGAGATGGGTAGTATTTGAAAGAGTGACAGCCGAATTAATAGAACTCTGGTTGAAAGATTAATTAAAGAAGAGAGTTTTGTTGGCTATAATATAAGAACTTTGGGTGAGAGATGAATTGAAGAGGGGATTGGATTGTATTTAAAAGAGTGAGAGCTGAATTAAGGGAGCCCACCTCGTTTTTTTTTTCTCTTTCTCTCCCTCTTTCTTTGGATTGTATCCATTCGACCCCATTTAACCTACTGTTTTAAGAAGTTTACCCCCATTCAGGCGTCATACCGCTTTTGTTTTTTGTTTTGACAGCAAGCTAAATTTGTACATTTTTTGATAGAAAAATATCTCCGGCGAAGCCGGATTTCTCCATACAATGCTGGCTCGCTATCGCTCTCCAGGAAGAAATCGACACCTGGATGGGGTGGATGAGCCCTTAGCTCTTATTTTAGCCCTTAGCTCTCGTATTTTAGCCCTCAGCTCTCTTATTATAGCCCTTAGCTCTCTTGTTTTAGCCCTTAGCTCTCTTATTTTAACCATTAGCTCTTGTATTTCAGCCCTTAGCTTTCATATTTTAGCCCTTAGCTCTCCTATTTTAGCCCTCAGCTGTCTTAATTTAGCCCTTACCTCTCGTATTTCAGCCCTTAGCTCTTGTATTTTAGCTCTTAGCTCTCCTATTTCAGAATTGGAACCATTTTCTTCATTATATTTTGGCTATCTTTAGATGATTGTATACCGGCACAGGTTAAGGAAAACCAGTAGGAATTCCCTTCTCCTTAATATAAGTATCCTATATCACGCCGCAGTGTAGTTGATTAAAGCATGGACACTCGACCTGACTGTCGGTGGTTCGAGTCCGACTGGGAGTAAAAAAAAAAATACGAACAATAATATACGGTATATATATATATATATATATATATATATATATATATATATATATATATATATATATATATATATATATATATATATATATATATATATATATATATATATATATATATATATATATATTTGACCTGAATGTTAGTTTGAAACAGGGGTGTGTGATGTCCCCGTGGTTGTTTACTGTATATATGGATGGAGTTATGAAAGAAATACTATCAAGAGCAGTGGATGTTGGTGTATCGCTGAAAAGGGAGGGAATTGAGTGGAAGCTACCTATACTGCTGTTTGCGGATGATACAGTTCTGATGAGTGATAATGAATGGGAGTAAATGAGTTTGGAACAGTGTGCGAAAAACGGAATTTGAAGGTAAATACGGGGAAGAGCAAGGTTATGGTCTTCGAAAGGGGTGAAGTCACAGAATGTGAGGTGAAGCTGAACGGTCAGGCTATGGAGATCGTCAACTCTTTTAAGTATCTGGGCAGTGTGTTGAGTAAAGATGGGACTATGGATGAAGAGGTGCGGGAGAGGGTACAACAGGGGAAGAGGGTTGTAGGAACGCTAAAAGCAGTAACAAGAAATAGGGTGGTCAGTATGGAAGTGAAGAAGTCCTTGCATGACAGTGTGGTAATCCCGACAATGACTTACGGAAGCGAAGCATGGACGTTGGTTGAGAGACTCAGACCAAGAGTGAGAGCAGTGGAAATGAATTACTTAAGGAGTGCGTGCGGAGTTACATGGAGGGATAGACAGACTAATGAGGAAGTAAGAAGGAGGTGTGGTGTGGAGGTAGATGTGCTGGAAAGTGTGAAAAGGACCAACTTGAGATGGTTCGGCCATATGGAACGTATGGAAAGCGAGAGAATGACTAAGAGGGTGTACGAGAGCGAGGTGGAGGGACAGAGGGGGAGAGGTAGACCGAATATGAGGTGGAAGGATGGAGTGAGGAACTACATGAACGAAGGCGGTGCTGGTTGGGGGGAGGGGCGTCGACTGACTGGGGACAGAGGTGCATGGGGGCGGTTCGTTCGTGGCCACCCCTTCGGGGATCACGGCGTCAGGCAATAGAGATATATATATATATATATATATATATATATATATATATATATATATATATATATATATATATATACACACTGTATATCTAAACCCCTTGAACCTATAGAGATGAGGTATTCTGAGGGTAGGCCTACCATGGATGTTTTTTAGTGAAAAATTTAATGGACACTGGCTATTTATGGAGCTAAACTCCGTAGAGTTTAACTCCATAAAAGTGGGCATGTTTGTTGACATGACCCTATTGCTGGGCGGGTACAGTATATTTACCGAAAACGAGCTTCATTCCATGCTCTTTTTTTATGCATAAACAAAGAGCCAGAGCGTAATACAATTATATATATATCCGTGAAAGGGCGATAATAGAGCTTTCCAATTACACCTGAATCATCCTTTGTACGACCACGGGGTTACCGGTATCTTGTAGTGATCGCGTAACCGGAGGTGAAATACCCTAAAATAAGGTAATTTCCGCAGTTTTGTTTCTTTGTCTTGCGAGGTACGGCAGTGGAGTTAGGCATAGTACGTGTCAGTGACGGCCCAGCTGTGGTGCCGAGCGGTCGAAGCCCAGCTATTGTCCTACCAACGCGCGGACTCTCTCTCAGAGCTCATAACGTCCTCAAAATGGCACCCGTCACATGATGGGCACCGCAGGGGTGGCCAATATTCTTTCTCCCGTCATATGATGTTCACCGTAGGTTGAGGGTTAATATCAAAGGATCGGGATCATAACCTGTACAGGGTGCGTGTACCTCGGCTATAGTAGATAGCTGATAGAGTATACAGTATCTACGCAAACAGGTACGGTATCTCATTAACTGTCAGTAACTGGAATAGGATTGGTTCTCCATAATGACGTCATCACACTGTTATCTCATTGGCTGTCACTAATAAGCTTCTCTGATTGGCCCGCTCTAATGACGTCATTACCCAAGCTGGAACGGGATTGGCTGACGCTGATGACGTCACTCTTCAACGCCCTCCTAACTGGCTTACGCTGATAACTTTTCCCGGGCGGATGAGATTGACTTAGTCTAATTACTTTATTATCCTCGCTGAACGTAATTGAAAACTCATTTGAACAAACAATCGCCACACATAGGAAGAATCATTATGTTGTTTCCTGGACCCCCTTCTGCCTCATGTTTAGCCCATTAAGACGTTTTCCCCATTTGTTTGACGATTTTAAGACTTTTCGCACCATTTATGTCAATGTAAGACTTTTCGTGGCATTTAGGTGTCGAAGTTCTCCCGGTGAGCTATAGCAAGCATGTAATTTATGAGGAATCGGCATTCGGCCAGGACATTTTTCTATTGACAAATTTACAAATTTATCTTGAAGGAGGGTATTGAATTTTGTGTTTTGTTAAGCTTGATAGAGTTTTGGGGAGCAAACTAAAATCTCCCCTTAACCCCTTCTTTACCGGCTACGTTTTTGTATTTTATTCTAGCTATATTTAGAAGATGTTGTGCGGTTTAAGAAGGATCGGTGGTAGTATTAAGGGATAAGTGAGATAGTTCCAAGCCTGTTAATTACTGGAGGTCTTTTTTTTAACCTGAATAAAATTTCTAATAGTAGCCAGAATAAAATTAAAAGGACAGCACCGGTACAGAAAGGGTTAAAATGAATTCTAGAAAGTTGACATTGAATGATAACACCATTTGAGAAGCAGCACTTTATTGACACTCGATATAGTGGTCCTCCTCATATAGTGCTATCATTCAGTCAATGATGTTACCGATAATACTCTAGCAACTCTTAATGAAATAGAAAACAACACGTGGCTATTATATTTTATTGTTTGTATATTTACTTATTCATCTATTTATTTATTTACGTATGTATTTATATATTTATTTGTATTGGTTTACTTTTTAACCTGACGAGTTTGTATTGGTCGTTTTGCGGTAGATAACTTTATTTCAAGTTGATTGTCTGATGGTACCGTAACCTATTGTGTAGTAGCCTACAGTATATCGACTTAAAGTAGTGATTAATTCCTCAGGTTAAGGGGAGACATGTTTTCTTTATTAGTAGTAGTAGTATTTTTATTATTCTTATGTTAAGTTTTATGATTATTTTTGTTATTATTATTATTATTATTATTATTATTATTATTATTATTATTATTATTATTATTCTTTGTTTTGTTAGTCTCCTCCCATTATGCTTAAAATAATATCCCCTAGACCTCCCTTCGAGATAAAGTTGTGCGTGTTTTCGGTAGATAAATGCCCCGGACACAGGCTGGTTCCTCCTAAGTGTCAGGCTCGCTATCGCTTGCCTGAAACATATTGACACCTAAATAGCAAGAAAGGTGTTGAAATTGACAAGTAAATGGGATCGAAAGGTCTAAAAATAGCCAATATAGTGGGGCGAACGTCTTAAAATGTCAAAGCTAATCTAGATAAGCATGAAAGAGAAGGGGGTTCAGACAAAATAAACACCCCCTTAAAATAATAGACCAAAGGCCCCGGTACTAATATTATAACCTAATAGTGTCCTTGTTAAAACACCCACCCACCCACCCACCCACCCACTCACCCACCCTTATCATAGTGCGCGCAATTTCAATGTGAGTATCCTGGGTTCGAGTCCTCGGAGTGCCACATGTATTTGTTGATTTCATTAATTGAGTTTAGATGTGAAGTTGGTTGGTGTAATAAACATAATAATCCTACAATATATAATGACTATAAGCATTCTAAAATACGAGGTCAACAAATGAAACTCGTATGTAATAAATGTGAAGAACAAACACCCACTACTAACTGTAGACAATAATAGTAAGTGTCTTGTGATCAAAGGGTAAAGTAACCATGTATAAAGTCCTTAAGCTTCCCAAAATACAATGTCATATATGGAAGCAAATATATACTGTATAATAATAAAGACAAACAAAATAACACCAGGTTCTAAAGTCATATATAATGGCCTGAAGCATCCCGAAATCCTTTGAACAAAACAAATTATTATATATATATATATATATATATATATATATATATATATATATATATATATATATATATATATATATACAGTATATATATAAAATATATATATATATATATATATATATATATATATATATATATATATATATATATATATATATATGGGGTATGTGCCAGAGTATATAGGTATAGTACCAGTATATAAAAAAAGGAAAAATAATAAAACACCAGATACTAATATCACAAAATTATTAAATATACCCAGTGATCACAACAAATCTAATCATATTTAATGGTCTTAAGCGTCGACAAGGTCAAAAATGGAGAAAAAACAAAATATATATATATATAAAATTTGACTAACTGACCCAATTTACCACGTAGCCAATTAGGAGGGAAAAACTTGCAGCCTTGGGGAAATTTAAAAAATAAAAATAAAAAGGGAGAGAGAAAGAGAAAAAAGCTGGACTGTGATTGGCTTAAGGGTGATGACGTCATAATCCACTCGTCCAATGAGAAAATATTGCGAAAAAATACAGCAAAGATAAACAAAAAATTGGGAGGGGGGGGGGACGTAAGCGGGGGTAGGGGGGGAGGGGGTATGATGAGGGAATAGAAGGGGGGTTTAGGGGGGGGGGGGGCAGGAGTTGGATTGAGCTTGCACAATTAATAACAAGTAAATTACATTCATTAGGCAAACTTCTGAGAGAGAGAGCAGAGATCGGTTTGAATACAATCATTAAGGTATTTATAGGCCTAGTCACTTATAGAAGTTTTTGGAACCCCTATAATTGTCATCAATGTCATTGGAGGTGTTTGGTGTTGTGGTGAAATTAATGAAAATAGATTATGCATATATAACTATCCGAATTGATTGTAGGGGTGGAATGTGCTCTTAAATAAACAATATATATACATATATACAGTATATATATATATATATTTGTAATTGAATATTATAAATTTATATTAATTGATTAGTTTCCTGAGACTTTAATAATTAAATATAGGTGAGGTCCACGAATGTTAATGAGTGACTGTACATATAGGCGCCTTCACAGTAGCCGCAAATCCGACATTGAGGGTTGTTGTATTCCAGGTGGCGGTAAATTGTCATGTCTTCAGCTGGATTACTCCGTTATTAGGCAGATTGTGTTGCGAAATGTCTTGTATGTGCTTGGGGTGGTGCTTGGTTGTTGGTCTATATATTTATTTATTTATTTTTGAGTTTCCTCGCTAGACCTCCATCAAGCTTAGAAAAACACCCCCTAGACCACCTTCTCAAGATAAATTTGTAAATTTTTCGGGCCGGTTCCTTCTAAAATAGGCTCGCGCCAGGAAAAAATAGACACCTAAGGGCACAAAAGGTCTCAAAATAGACACCTAAGGGCACAAAAGGTCTTAATATTGACAACAAAATGAGGCAAAAGGTCTCAAAATCGCCAAACTAACGGCACGCACGTCTTAAAACCTCAAAACTAATATGCTAAACATGAGGGAGAAAAATCCGTAAAAAATTCTCTCTCTCTCTCTCTCTCTCTCTCTCTCTCTCTCTCTCTCTCTCTCTCTCTCTCTCTCTCTCTCTCTCTCTCTCTCTCTCTCTCTCTCTCTCCCTCTCTCTCTCTCTCTCTCTCTCTCTCTCTCTCTCTCTCTCTCTCTCTCTCTCTCTCTCTCTCTCTCTCTCTCTCTCTCTCTCTATTTTATTTTATATCAAAGAAAGTCTTAACCCGACCCTCGTGTCAAAACCTCAAATTGTGAACGTCGACACATCTTTTGTGCTAATAAAGAATAATAAAGGTACAAAAATAATACTTGCGTTAATATACAGACCTCCAGCTCAATCAGTGCAAACTGACCGAGAAATTTACGAACAAATTGCAGATGTAAGTAACTCACAAGATACCGTAATTTTGGCGACTTTAATTTACCTGTGACCAAGTGGGGCGATACTCTTACTTCACACTCCGGACATGACTTGTATACGAACTTGCAAGAGAGTTCGCTTTATCAATTTGTTCGAATGCCGACCCGTGGTAATAACGTTCTTGACATTGTACTTGCAACAAAAGAAGAATTGATAGAGAATTTGAATGTTGGTGATGAATTCAGTAACAGCGACCATCGTACGATAACTTTCACTTTAAAGTTTACTAGTAACGAACCAAATAGTAGCATCGAAAAAGTCCCTAATTTCAAGGAAAGCAAACTTCCATAAACTTAGAGCTATGTTTAAAGAAACTGACTGGAGCTTTTTAATTAACAATAACGACATAAATACATCTTGGAAGTTATTCGAAACCACTTACCTAAAAGCAGTGCAAGACTGCATACCATCGAAAATACGGCGTCCAGGCCATAATAATAAGCCCAAATGGTGGAATAAAGATATTTCAAACTGCCTGCTTGCTAAAAAATTTGCTAATGATAGATTAAAATCCTCACAAAATGACGAAGAACGGGTGAAATTTGTAGAGCTACGACGCAAAGCCAAAAAGTTAATTAAGCAAAGTAAAAAGACCTTAGAGTTACATATTGCGAATCAAAGTAAAACAAACCCGAAAGAATTCTATAGTTATATCAGAAAGAAAAAAGTAGTTACTTCAACTGTTGGACCGTTAGTCGATGAAAAAGGAGAATACACCAAAGATGAAGTACAAATGAGTAATGCCCTCAATACCTTCTTTGCATCAGTTTTACAACAGAAGACCTCAGTGATATCCCGACACCATCGCCGATTCAGATTAATAATTCAGATGTTCTAAGCAATATCACCGTTACAGAGAGAGAAGTATTGAATTGTTTAGATAAACTCAAGGTAATAAAAAACGCCAGGACCTGATACAATCTCGCCTAGAGTTCTAAAGGAAGCTAAGAATGAGCTCTCCAAAACCACTGACATTACTATTCAATAAATCCTTGCAGTCTGGAACTATGCCTGATCAGTGGAAGCTAGCCAACGTAACACCGATATTCAAAAAAGGCAGCAAATCCCTACCCAGTAAACTATCGTCCAATTAGCTTAACCTCAGTTGTATGTAAAATGCTAGAAACGGTCATACGAGACAGACTCGTAAATCACTTAGAGGAAAATAACATACTTAAAGATACTCAACACGGCTTTCGTAAAAAAACGTTCCTGTTTAACAAACCTCTTAGACTTCTTCCACGATATCCTCAACCTCTACGATGAGAGTAAAGCTGTAGATATTATATACCTTGATTTTCAAAAGGCCTTTGACAAAGTTCCCCACAAACGTTTACTGCTAAAACTAAAAGCGCATGGAATACAAGACGGTGTGTTGAAATGGATAGAAAATTGGCTCAGCAACAGAAAGCAAAGGGTAGTCATAAACGGTAAGGCATCTAAATGGACCAATGTAAGTAGCGGGGTACCCCAGGGATCGGTACTAGGACCAATTCTCTTTCTAATTTACATCAACGACATAGATGAGGGTCTCACCTGCACAATCTCAAAATTTGCTGACGATACAAAAATTGCAAATAGCGTACTCTCAAAAGAACAAGTTGACGATATGCAACACAATCTAGATAAATTGTCATGTTGGGCCCAAATTTGGCAAATGAGTTTCAATGCGGATAAATGTAAAGTACTACATGTCGGATACCTAAATGAGAAAGCAAACTATTCGATGAATGGCACTCAGCTTAAGAATGTAAACAGAGAAACTGATCTGGGAGTAACAATATCGAGTAACCTAAAACCGAGTCAACAATGTTCAGAAGTTGTTAAGAAGGCAAACAAAATAATTGGCTTTATAGGCAGGTCATTTGAGCATAAATCCAAAGAAGTTATCCTAACCCTTTACAATTCCTTAGTCCGCCCTCTTCTGGAATACTGCGTTCAATCCTGGTGCCCTTATTACCAAAAAGATATAAAACAAGCTAGAACGAGTTCAACGTAGAGTTACCAAAATGATACCTAGCCTAAAGAACAAACCATACGAAGAGCGTCTTAGAGAATTAAATCTATTTCCTTTAACCCAGCGCAGATTAAGAGGCGACTTAATTCAAGTGTTCAAAATCATCAAAGGCATCGACAATATGAACTGTAGTAAGTACTTCACTATCGACCAATCTAATTACACGCGGGGAAACGGTTTGCAAAAATTATTGGTAAATCTTTTAACTCGCACGAATCTAAGAATTTCTTCTTCAATCGAGTTGTCAACTTGTGGAATGGGCTTCCCCGAGACGTTATAGACTGCAGCACCGTTGATTCATTTTAAATCCGCCTAGACAAAAATCTCGCACCAAAACCCCGGCTGACTGCGTTTGTAAATGAATAACTTTATCATCCCCTCAGTTACTAACCCATATGTCCCCTACTAACTTCCTAGTCCTGCCACGTTAGTGGCAGGGCAGTAGTTCCCTTTCCAATGTTCCCTTACCCACTCTAAACCACTGTTTGGACACTTGATCCTCAGTGTTTTGGAGGACAAGCAACCTAGAAGGGTCACTAGACCTGTTGTTGCTTGATTTCCTTTGTACTCCTTGGTACTCTCTCTCTCTCTCTCTCTCTCTCTCTCTCTCTCTCTCTCTCTCTCTCTCTCTCTCTCTCTCTCTCTCTCTCTCTCTCTCTCTCTCTCTCTCTCTCTCTCTCTCTCTCTCTCTCTCATTCCATAATAATGAAAATAAGAATGATTTGTTGCCTAATGACGGAGTGGATTCCGACTAAATTAGGGCGAGGGAAAGGTCAGGGCAGTTCAGGTGGTTTCAGTGAAGGAGGGTTTGGATGTATAGGGAGGTTTCAGGGTAAGAAATGTTAAGGTGAATTCATGGGTTTCACTGTGTGTGTGTGTGTGTGTGTGTGTGTGTGTGTGTGTGTGTGTGTGTTTCGGAAAAGATGTAAGAAAGGTATCCACTTCTATAGCCAAAATTCGTGATATTGTCGAGCCGGCGATTTTTTGGAACGCCCTTGAGGTTGGGGTGGATCTTGTTTGTTAATACCCAATCCTCCCCCACACCCCTCTACACACACACACGGTCACGGTGGCCGAGCGCGCTTAGTACACTGTATTGAGAGCGCTAGGTCTGGTGTCAGGGGTTCGATCCCACGCGCCGGCAGGGGAAGTTCTATCAGCAACTTTCTCTGGTTGTGAAGGCAAGGTCTGGACGGACCGCCTCGGGGGGCCCACAAAGTCTCCTGCCCACGCCCTACTCCCTCGGGAGTATGTAGGCGCTCTCGTTAGCAGCCAGGATCAGTCTGTTGATCCCTTAGGATAAGATCTAGGCTGCAGGCTTGAAATAAACCGATTATTATTATTATAATTATTACACACACACACACACACACACACACACACACGCAGGCACGCACGCAGCTGGTCCCTTCTTTATTTATTTATTCTTTCCTTCCCTCATTTCCTGGTTTCCTGTTTATTCCTTTCGTCTTTCTCCTTCCCTATTCCTAATCTATTTACCTCTCTCTCTCTTTCTCTCCTACTTTATATATTTACTCTTTCCTTTCCTACGTGTTTCCTTCCCCTCCCTTCTTTCTTGTTTACCCTTTTCTTCTCTCTCCTCTCCATTCTTTATCGATTAACTCTTTCTCCTTTCCTACGTACAGCCCCCTTCCCCATCCCTCTCTTCACTTCTCCTTCCTCTTTTTTTCTCTCTCATATTAATATATTTACTCGTGTTCCCTTCATGCCTCTTTCCTTCTTTCCTCTTTCTCCTTTAATTCCTCTCTTCTCCTTGGTCTTCCTCTCTCCTTTACAATCTTCTTCTTCCTCTCTCCCTTATTCTTCTTTCTATCCTCCATCTTATAAGTATACAGTCTCCTTTTCTTTCCCTTTGTTTATCATCACCGTTTTCTTTGTTTTCGTATTCTCTTGTACTTAATATCCATATACCTTATTCCCATTGTCACAGGCTGGTGTTCTCTTCACTGACTATTTCCCCCATCAGTATTAACACATTTTTTGACTGTTTATTCTAGCTATCATTTGACGATTTTCTATAGCTTTGGAAGGGTCTGTGGGCATCACAAAGGGTAAATACTATCTATATTTACCCTATGACTTCCATAATACCCTTCCTAATCTTAACAAAGTCGTCTAATAATAGCCAAAATATATTATCAAAACCCGTATTTTTTTTTTAAAGTTTGATAGAGGTCTGGGGAGGCGTTTTTCTTTGTCTAGGGGGGAAAACTATAACCTAAATTATATGGCTCGATAATGGCATAATCCAAATCCTCAATAATAATTAAACAAAATAATCATAATAACCCTCAAGACATCGCACCAGGTAACCTTTGGTGGGTGCTTCTGAACTAGAGCCACACCATTTTCAGTGATGGAGTCGTTTTACCTTTGTTTCCCGGACCTTTTTCGCCGTCCTGGAAACAGTTGGCTCGTGATAGGACGACAAAGCCAGAAAATCCGGAAAAGTATCCCGATAACGGTAATCAATTAACTTAATGTTGTTGGGAAATGTAGTGAGTAAGAAAACGGTGTTGAAGAAGACGAATAATTCGTTGTCTGCAGTGATATCACTGGGATATCTAATTGATAGGTCTACTGCAGTAATATTTGGGTGGTCACAAATATATTTAGCAATGTTAATGCAATGATAGGCACAGGTGGAGTAGGAGTAAGACTGCAAGGGAACAACATTATTTATTAATTGCCCTGAAGGACATTTTGCCGTCAAGTATTCAGTTACATCTGGAGGCGTTTCTGACGGTTGGCTATCAAAGTAAAAATACGAATCATTCACGTCGCGGTAAAGCACGGTTCCATGATTTTCATCACCCAAAACCGGCTCGATCAACAAGAAACCGTGTTCCCTCTGGAGATGGTAATCATTGATATCATCCAAGTCAACAACGGTGAACCTGCTTCCCAGGCCAGGAGCCATCTCCAAAATCTCCTCTATTTCATCAATAAAGAGAAGTCTCACGTTCTCCATCCCGCTATTTTGTGTCATTTTGTGATAGTAAATCTTCAGATAAATCTCGTGCGATGAATGATATCACCAAACTAAACAACTTGCTAAATTATGTAGGAGTTTCAGTTCCAACGTCCTCACTTCACTAATGCGCCAAACAAGTGAAGGTTAAACTCACCTGGTTAACTCACGAAGGATTTAAATCGTCCCCGAACTAATCACATTTATGTAATTAATTAATATTGCAACTTTAATACTATTAAATTTCACAAATAAATATAATAATTACAATAATATTAACAAAAGTTATCGCAAAGAGTCGGAAGACAAAACAAAATATACAATAATTAAACGGATTTTTTGTTTAAATCACCCTCGCCCAAAGTCTATTATTGTTACCCCTTATATACCCACGATTTTCTCTGACACCGAAATCTAGCTTGAAAGAAAACGAAGATCTTATGGGTATCTATACTATTATATGAGTGTATTTTTGTTTTCTATGTGAGTGAGGGAGACAAAATTTAGAGTGTATTATGAGATAATACATGTAGTGTAGGGCATAAAGGTGTAAAATAACAAATAGGGATGTAGGGAAGAAGGGGTCTGCCTCGTATGGGCCACTAGGCCTTCTGCAGATTTCCATTTTTCTTATGTTCTTATATTATATCGCCCATAAAGGATTGTTTGAATCGGTAAAAATTGAGTGTATGGCCTTCTAGAGAAAATTGATTTTTGATCACAGACTAAACAAAAATACACTACAGGTACTGTATTTACATAGCTGGTCATTAACCTAAGCTAACCTGGGCGTCCTGGGCATCCTGGGGGCTGCCGCCCCCAGACCCCCGCTGATCTTGGGTTGAAAAGTGATAAATAACACATCTCTTACCTCATTATTAAAAGTTTTGTATTTGGTTTAATATACACTTCCCGGGTCATTTTAACTGTTGTATTTCTTCTATATATCATATAATACACCATAGAATATGTTTTTAATAACTAGAAGAAAAGGCCTTCGATTAAATATTTACGTTTGAATCGTATAGGCTACAATCTGCCAAATTGTGTCATTCCTGCAAGAGATGCGTAATAAACAAAATATATATACCGGTATATATATACTATTATATATATATATATAGTATAGATATATATATATATATATATATATATATAATATTTATATATATATAATATTTATATATATATATATATATATATATATATATATATATGAAATGCTGTTTAATGTTACAGTGGACCTTGTGTGGCAATAGCGCTCTGATTAACGCAGAGCGTGATCAAAGTTATAATTCTTCTCTCTCTTCTCTCACCTCAGATCATCTCTCCTCCTCTCTCCTCTCTCCTCTCGGATCTCCCTCTACCGTCTGCTCGTACCTCCCCTACATCCTCAGCGCATCCGATCAAAACATCAATCTCACCGCCCTCCTCTCTCCCATCTCATCGCTCTCTCGTGTATCTCGTGTATCCTCGTGGACGGTATCTCCTCCAGTCCTCTCTCTATCCTCGTCTCTCCACCCATCGCTCGACTCTCGTCGCCCTAGTCCTCCTCCTCCTCTCATTCTCTCTCTCTCTCTCGTGTATCTTATGATTCCTGTCCTGAAGTAGTAAAAAGTAACACACATATAACGGTACACTATCATAATAGAGTGAACATGCAATTATCGGACTAGGGTGAGGCATAAACTTTTTCCATTTTCGTTGTTCTTCCTGTTTAAACACTTGTCCAAACTTCCCTCTTTCGTTTTAACCCTTTAAAGATTTTGACGCAATTTGACAGTTTATTCTGGCTATCATTACATGCTTGTAGACAACTTACGAAGGATCTGTGAGCATTACACTGGGAAAGATTAAAATCCCCATTAACAACCCTCGGACTTCCATATATATACCGCTATAGGTTTAAATGAACACTGGCCTGGCCTATATCTTATCAGTATACGGTTTACAACATGTAATAGTAAACTGTTTGAAACCTTTCAAGCTCCAATTAAACCGCGTTTTTCTGTCTTCTGGTCTTTCTGTTGTTTTTCCTGGCTACTATTAGACGATGTTATTTCAGATTAGTAACCTTATAATTAAAATTCAAAGAAAGGGATGCTTGAGAGTATTTAAAAATAACCCCCTTTTAATTACCCACAGATCCTTCTTCCTAAGCTGCATAAAATCGTCGAATGATAGCCAAAATAAACTAGCTAAAACGCTTTCAGAGCTTCCAATGGGTTAAGCTAACTTCAAAACTAGGGGGAAAGAGCGGGTGTAATTTTGGCGCGCGGCGCTAATAATTGTCATTCAAACGCCGATATCTCCTTATATATTGCATGGATTCGGCTGCATTTTGGCGTAGGGTTGTAGAGCAGTTTTGGTTTAGGTTGTAGAGCAAGTTTTGTTTAGGTTGTATATAGCTAGTTTTGGCTTATGTTTGTAGATATCTAGGTTTGAGCTTAGGTTATTGTTTGCAGTTGTCGCGGGGCCTCCTGGAGCCGGGGCTAGCGGCGCGTCTGACCGTATGGTCGGATGAAGTGTGGTAGTGTTTTTTGTGGGTTGTTTGTAAAGTGTGTTTGTTTGTTTGTATGTTTGCGGTGTGACACAAGTGTTGGCAGTAGCCGTCAGCTGCTGCTTGGGTACTTTGCAAAACTAGCAACCTACACTCCGCACCCACACGAGACACGTCCACACCCG
Organism: Paralithodes platypus; assembly: GCA_032716605.1. Taxonomy (NCBI): domain Eukaryota; kingdom Metazoa; phylum Arthropoda; class Malacostraca; order Decapoda; family Lithodidae; genus Paralithodes; species Paralithodes platypus. Next base: position 46,776,681 of record CM064577.1, on the reverse strand, counting down.
CACTAATAACTTTCCATCCACACCCGTAGGGCCTAATAAATACGTGTCCACAAACCGCCCTAGACCACGTCCACACCCCCCCCTCGCTCCTAGACACAGTGGCTCCTAGGCCCTACAACGTGTGACAACAACGCACCTGCATCTCGCCCCGCCCTGTTTCAGCCTTGTGTGTGTGCGTGGCGACGTTTTTCTAAAATGGCATGTTTTATTGTCCCAGTTTGGGTTTGTTAATGTTTTTCATTTGCTTTTCCTTTTTTCCTTTTCCCTGCGCGCTAGTGTTTGTGTTTGTCTGGCCCTTAATATCATATTAATGTTATCTAGTTTTACTATCTATATTATGCGTAAAATATTTTCGCGGCGAAATTACCCACCACCCACCCCCCCCCGGCAGAGTATTTTCGCCGCGAGAGTAACGTTTACAAAAACATTCGGCAGCATGACCAAAACAATATAAATTTTTTGTTGTTCTTTCTTTGGGTAATCTATAGCACAAAGGCTGCATTTATCGATAAACAAATTAAAAGTTAAAAAAATTCCATTTGTGGCAGTTTTCTATTGCGTCAAAATACGCAATTTTCGTCGGCGAAATTACCCCCGTTTTAAATAAAAAACAAAATAAATAATTAACAAAAAATCTAAAAAAAAAAAAAACCACTATACCACGGTCCCAGTAGGTATAGGTCAGAAATCGTAAATCCCAACCTTTGTAACTCAAAAAGGGCTAGAGCAAATGGGCTGACATTTTTCGACACCTATACCTTGACTTGACCCTTCCCAAATGGTAGAAATATTAGTTCGATTACTCGAATCGTTTGAGAGTTACAAAGGTTAATGTTCAAGATCTTTGACCTACTTATTTGGAACAGGGTATAGTGCCGGTATGCATTTTTTTTTTTTTTTTTTTTTATCAAAGTATATATTTGCTTCAAATGAGCAGCAGGGACATCGTTTTTTTTTTTTTTTTTTTTTTTTTTTTTTTTTTTTTTTTCTTTTTTTTTTTTTTTTTTTTTCCCTTTTTTTTGCTTTCTCGTTCGCTTCTCTCTTTTTTGTTTCATACCTATCTTAATATCGGATGACTTTGGTTGGGTGGGCGAGGGATTTTAATTAGTTTGTACTAGACTGCGTTTCCTCTTATTCAGTATTGCCTATGAACTTTGAATTGAAAGGTCCCAACTGCTTCATCACAGGGGTTTCTCTGTTCTTCCTTCTTTCCTGGCTCCATAAATTATATATATATATATAATAGATATATAGATAATATAATATATTAATATATACATATATATATATACAGTATATATATATATATTACTACATATAGATATATATATAACAGTAAAGAATTATATATATATTATTTATATATAATATCTATATATATATATATATATATATCTCTCTCCTCTCACCGTGGTGTGGTTTAACCAATTATAATTTAATAACTACGAAATTAGAAGCGTTTAATATAATACACTCTTCTGTCATTGATTTGTGTTTTATATTATCTGAGACATTAGCCCTTTTTGACCTTGCTGACGCAACGCCATGGTAGTGTTCCCTTGCTTGAAATTTTAATCTCTTGGGTTCAGCATTGTTATGGGCCGGTACCACAAACACACACACACACGGTGGCCGAGCGCGCTTGAGTACTCTCTGTATTGGGTACGCTAGCTCTGGTGTCGGGGGTTCACTCCTCCCGCGCCGGCAGGGGAAGTATCTCACTCAAAACTTTCCCCTGGCCGTGAAGGCAAGATCTGGGCGGATCGTCTCGGGGGCCCCACAAAGTCTCCTGCCCACGTCCTGGTACTCCCTTGGGAGTATGTAGGCGCTCTCGTTAGCTGCGAGGATCAGTGTGGTGATGCATTAGGATAAGATCTAGATTAAGTCTGTTTATTTTCAAGGTTTTAAACAAGCCCCCATTGGCTGCCGGCTTGAAATAAACCACCCACGACGGCCGCACGGACGAGAGGAGAGAGAGAGAGAGAGAGAGAGAGAGAAGAGAGATAGTAGAGATAGAGATAGGAGAGAGAGGAGAGAGAGAGAGGAGAGAGAGAGAGGAGAAGGAGAGAGAGAGAGAGAGAGGAGAGGAGATGGGGGGAGGAAGAAGAAGAGAGATAATTGTTGTTCGCTTAACCCTAGGATTTTTTCCCCAAGAATTTATTAATAATGTTTGAGCCCCCAGGCCCTCTCGCCCCTCTCCCACCCCGACGGTTCCCACCACATTCCGTAATAAATGACAATACAAGGAACTTTAGTGCTTAATGTCAGAGGTAATAAGAGACTATATTAGGGAGAAAGGTCAGGTTTCAGTGTAGGTGGTTTCAGTGTGGGGAGGTTTCAGTGTAAGGAGGTTTCAGTGTAGGGAGGTTTCAGTGTAGGAAGGTTTCAGTGTAGGAAGGTTTCAGTGTAGGGAGGTTTCAGTGTAGGGGGGTTTCAGTGTAGGGGGGTTTCAGTGTAGGAAGGTTTCAGTGTGCGAAGGTTTCAGTGCAAGAAGGTTTCAGTGTAGGGAGGTTTCAGTGTGAGGTTTCAGTGTAGAGGGGTTTCAGTGTAGGAAGATTTCAGTGTGGGGAGGTTTCAATGTAGTTTTTGTTAGGTTAATTTAAAAATAAGGTAAGGGAAGAGGGGAGTCCCACCTCGCCCTGCGGGGCTTAACCGCCGCTTTTTTTTTCTTCTCTCTCCCTCTCTCTTTTGGCTGGAATGCATTTGGCGCCGCCATTCAGCCTACTCTTTTAAGACTTTAACCGACCCCATCCAGTGTGGTCAATATTTTCCCTGCGAGCCGGTAGCGAGCCATCATATATATGTTGTTTTTTTTACAGCAAGCTAAATTTTGTAAATTTTTTTTTTCGATAGAAAAATTTCTCCGGGAAAGCCGGATTTCTCTCCATACCATGCTGGGTCTCGCTTATCGCTCGCTAGAAAAGATTCTACAACCTGGATGGGGATAAACGTCTTAAACAGTTGGCTGAATGGGCCAAAATGGGGATACAAGTCCAAAGAAAGAGGAGAAAAGGGGGAGAGAAAGAGTAAAAAAAAATCGGTGACCCAACCCTCCGCCCTTAATATTATTCGTATTTTCCGATATAGTTCGGCTAGCCCCTCTTGAGTGATCGATGACCCGGGCAAAGAGAGCACTTCTTTTTCCCCTTTCGGGGTGGGGCATACATTCTTTTCCGTTTTTCCCTCCTCTTTTTCCTTCTCTTTCTCTGGCCTATTATTAGAACGGTTTTTTTTTTTTTTTTTTGTTTTCAGATTTGGAAAGGGTAATGGAGGACGTCATAGGGGTGATTGAGATAGGAATTTACCCTTTAATTTACCATAGATCCCTCCTAAGCTGCATAAAATCGTCTTATGATTGCCACAATAACCTGCCAAAACCCGTCATGATCTTCAAAGGGTTAAGGGGAATTACTTTATAGGAGAATTAAGTTTCAAGGGATTTATATATCGTAGGTGTTGCATTACTGGCTATTAGCTTTCAGGAAATAGGTCCAGTATACATAGGACACACGGGAGAGCAAGCAACAACAGTTTACGGGGAGGTATTATTTGTTTATGGCTGGTGGAAGGTCTGATGCGAAATAGTTTTTGTCTTCCCCTCCCCTTTAACAGACCCCCATCAAGATCAAAAAAAATATCCCCCGAAGACCCCCCCCCCCCCCCCCCCCCCCTTCGTGAGATATTTGTTAAATTTTTTCGGTAAGAAGCACGTTGCGGGCCAAGTTGCCAGTTTCCTCCATCATTTCTATCGCTCACCAGGAATAAGGTTCCGGTTTCCCCTCATATATTTCTATCGCTCCAACTCATCAACACCAGGATAAGGGCCGTGGTGTTCCCATATATTTCTATCACCAGGATCGGCATATATTTCTATATAGGGCCGGTTCCTCATATATTTCTATAATCGCTCACCACACGCCAAGGATAAGGGGGGCCCCCGGTTTTCTCATTAAATTTCTTCTATCGCTCGACTCATGATAAAAATCGACACACCACTAACATGGCAAGAAAAGGTTTTAAATTTCAAAGAAATGGGGCTAAAAGTTTTTAAAAAATCAAATCGCCAAACTGATGGAGCTAACTTCTTTAACATCAAAACTAATTAGGCTAAAAGTAAGGAAGAAGGGGGTTAAAACAAATATATATATAAATATATATATATATATATATATATATATATATATATATATATATATATAGATAATATATATATCGATTATATATATCTAGTATAAGGAAAGAAGGGGGGGTTAAAGCAAATATATATATAAATCTCTTCCCGTTAAAATGCCAAAATCTGGTTTTTCCAAACCGGAGCAGGCACATTATGAATATAGTCCAAACAATAATTATTAGGGTACGATGACGCAGTTACTTTTCTGTTTCTTGGCTATTATTAGACGATTTTTTTTTTTCCAGAGTAAGAAGTGTCAGCCCTATATGGAAGGGAAGTCGGAGGGTAAATAAATAATAGCCTTCACCCTATTAATTCCCACAGATATCCTTATCCTAAGAGAGCTGTAGAAAATCATCTAGTGGATAGCCAAACTATACTGTCAAAATGCGGCATAATTGGCAAAGGGTTAGCAAATGGATCGTAAAATGTTTTCCTCAACGAGTTTTTAGTTCCTCGATGATAGACAACAGGTGTAAAACGGAGAGATTACCGGATAATGATGATTCCTGGGGGGGGGGGGTTAATGAGTGATTAGTATTAAAAGGCTAATTTAGGGGGGAAGACGGTGTTGAGAAAAAAAGGCGTATACAGAATTAATAGGTCGGGAAGGTACTGAGAACATGCAAGATTATGTGAATTTTCAGAGAGAGAGATAGAGAGAGAGAGAGAGAGAGAGATAGTAGAGAGAGAGAGAGGAGAGAGGAGAGAGAGAGATAGAGCGTAGCAAGAACATTGGGGATATATTTAATAATTGAGAGTACAAAGGGGTAACCAAGGAAATCAAGCAACAACAGATCTAGTGACCCTTCTAGGCTGCTTGTTCCTCCAAAACACTGAGTATCAAGTGTCCAAACAGTGGTTTAGTGAGAGTGGGTACGGGAACATTGGAAAGGGACTACTACGGCCGCTGGAACTAATGTCCGTGGCAGGATTTAAGGAAGTTATTTTAGGAGACAGATTGGTTATTAACTAAGGGGGGGATAAAATAAAGTTTTATCCATTTCCAAACGCAGTCAGTAGTGGCGGGTTTTGATGCGAGATATTTGTCTAAGAAGCGGAGTTTAAAAAAAAATGAATCAACGGAAGATCGGATGCTGCAGTCTATAACGTCGCGTGGAAGCCCCTTCCACAACAAGTTTGACAACGGTCGATTTGAAGAAGACATTCTTAGATTCGTGTGAGTTAAAAGATTTACCAATAATTTTGAAACCGTTTCCTCCCCCGTGTAATGAGATTGGTCCCGATTGTGAAGTACTTACTACAGTTTCTATTGTCGCTCGCCTTTGATTTATTTTTCGAACACCTTGAATTAAGAAGAAAGTCTCACCTCTTAATCTGCACTGGGTTAAAGGAAATGGATTTAATTCTCTAAAGATACTGCTCTCTTCGCTGTTTTGTTCGTTTAGGCTAGTTATCCATTTTGGTACTTCTACGTTGAAAACTCGTTCTAAGCTTGTTTATAATTCTTTGGTAATAAGTGGGCACCAGGATTGAAGGCAATATTCCATAATAGGGCGGACTAAAGGAATTGTAAAAAAAAAAAAGGGTATAGGATACCTTCTTTGGATTTAGGCTCAAATGACCTGCCTA
>CM064577.1:46703263-46770814 GCA_032716605.1 Paralithodes platypus | reverse complement strand
CACTCCATCTCGGCTACGGGAACAACGTGGTGTTAGTGCTGCTTCCGGCTCGAGATTGGAGGGGATTTCGGTTGGGTCGTTGATTGGAAGTGATATAGAGTTGAGTGAAGCTTGAAATGATTGATTGATTGTGATGTTTTTAGTTTGTTTACATAATACATTACTGGTAACCTATGTATGGATGATAAAATTGTTCGTTCGAGTTCAGATAGATAGATAGTTCGATTAAATTATTGAGCTCAGGGATTGGAGGCGAGATGCGCGAAAACGAATGTTTAGTCTGAGATTATGCAGTTGATACATTTTGCTGCTAGAATTGCCTGTTTCAATTTAAGACTTTCATCCTTTAGTTTGACGATTTTAAGACTTTTTGCCCCATATCTTTGTCAACTTTCAGACCTTTCGTGCAATTTAGGTGTCGATTTTTCCAAAAAGCCTGCGATAGCGAGCCTGTAATTAGGAGGACCCGGCTTTCGACCAGGATATTGTTCTACCGAAAAATTTACACATTTATCTCGAAACGGGGTATTAGTTTTGCTTTGTTTTTCTTAAGCTTGATGGAGGTCTAGGGAGAAAAAAAAATACTGATAATATATACAGTATAAATACATCAATCAAATCAAATATACCAATCTACCCTTAATGGCAACTAGGCTAAAGGTCTTCTAATTAAATAGTTTATGATTTATATGTTATGTACCGGTAGGCTAGTATATAGGATTATCTTTAACTTGAATGTCTATATACTAGTAGTTAGCATGTTGCTTCTGTAATGTCTATATACTAGTTAGTTAGCAGTTTCTGTAATGTCTATATACTAGTTAGTTAGCAGTGTAATGTCTATATACTAGTAGTTAGCAGTGTTCTGTAATGTCTATATACTAGTTAGTTAGCAGTGTTCTGTAATGTCTATATACTAGTTAGTTAGCAGTGTTATGTAATGACTATATACTAGTTAGTTAGCAAGGGTCTGTAATGTCTATATACTAGTTAGGTAGCAGTGTTCTGTAATGTCTATTATACTAGTTAGTTAGCAGTGTTCTGTAATGTCTATATACTAGTTAGTTAGCAGTGTTCTGTAATGTCTATATACTAGTTAGTTAGCAGTGTTCTGTAATGTCTATATAATAGTTAGTTAGCAGTGTTCTGTAATGTTCTATATACTAGTTAGTTAGCAGTGATCTGTAATGTCTTATACTAGTTACTTATGTTCTGTAATGTCTATATACTAGTTAGTTAGCAGTGTTCTGTAATGTCTATATACTAGTTAGTTAGCAGTGTTCTGTAATGTCTATATAATAGTTAGTTAGCAGTGTTCTGTAATGTCTATATACTAGTTAGTTAGCAGTGTTCTGTAATGTCTATATACTAGTTAGTTAGCAGTGTTCTGTAATGTCTATATACTAGTTAGTAGCAGTGTTCTGTAATGTCTATATTACTAGTTAGTTAGCAGTGTTCTGTAATGTCTATATAATAGTTAGTTAGCAGTGTGTTCTGTAATGTCTATACTAGTTAGTTAGCAGTGTTCTGTAATGTCTATATACTAGTTAGTTAGCAGTGTTCTGTAATGTCTATATACTAGTTAGTTAGCAGTGTTCTGTAATGTCTATATACTAGTTAGTTAGCAGTGTTCTGTAATGTTATATACTAGTTAGTTAGCAGTGTTCTGTAATGTCTATATACTAGTTAGTTAGCAGTGTTCTGTAATGTCTATATACTAGTTAGTTAGCAGTGTTCTGTAATGTCTAATACTAGTTAGTTAGCAGTGTTCTGTAATGTCTATATACTAGTTAATTAGCAGTGTTCTGTAATGTCTATATTACTAGTTAGTTAGCAGTGTTCTGTAATGTCTATATACTAGTTAGTTACCAGTGTTCTGAAATGTCTATATACTAGTTAGTTAGCAGTGTTCTGGAATGCCTATATACTAGTTAGTTAGCAGTGTTCTGTAATGTCTATATACGAGTTAGTTAGCAGTGTTCTGTAATGTCTTTATACTAGTTAGTTAGCAGTGTTCTGTAATGTCTATATACTAGTTAGTTAGCAGTGTTCTGTAATGTCTATATACTAGTTAGTTAGCAGTGTTCTGTAATGTCTATATACTAGTTAGTTAGCAGTGTTCTGTAAGTCTATATACTAGTTAGTTAGCAGTGTTCTGTAATGTCTATATACTAGTTAGTTAGCAGTGTTCTGTAATGTCTATATACTAGTTAGTTAGCAGTGTTCTGTAATGTCTATATACTAGTTAGTTAGCAGTGTTCTGTAATGTCTATATACTAGTTAGTTAGCAGTGTTCTGTAATGTCTATATACTAGTTAGTTAGCAGTGTCTGTAATGTCTATATACTAGTTAGTTAGCAGTGTTCTGTAATGTCTATATACTAGTTAGTTAGCAGTGTTCTGTAATGTCTATATACTAGTTAGTTAGCAGTGTTCTGTAATGTCTATATACTAGTTAGTTAGCAGTGTTCTGTAATGTCTATATACTAGTTAGTTAGCAGTGTTCTGTAATGTCTATATACTAGTTAGTTAGCAGTGTTCTGTAATGTCTATATACTAGTTAGTTAGCAGTGTTCTGTAATGTCTATATACTAGTTAGTTAGCAGTGTTCTGTAATGTCTATATACTAGTTAGTTAGCAGTGTTCTGTAATGTCTATATACTAGTTAGTTAGCAGTGTTCTGTAATGTCTATATACTAGTTAGTTAGCAGTGTTTTGTAATGTCTATATACTAGTTAATTAGCAGTGTTCTGTAATCTAGATGCTATGTTTATTTTATTATGACTTAGTACTTACTAGTACTCGTGTACCGGCCTTCTTCTTAACCTTAACATTTGAGAAAGATTTTAAAAGAGAGTTATGTGAAATACCATTCAATCAATTAAGAGAGAGAGAGAGAGAGAGAGAGAGAGCGAGAGAGAGAGAGAGAGAGAGAGAGAGAGAGAGAGAGAGCGAGAGAGAGAGAGCGAGAGAGAGAGAGCATGAGAGAGAGAGCGAGAGACGAGAAGTGTGAATCAAAAGAGACACGCCCAAATAAGATTAGGCTATTAACCAAACAATATAAATGGATAAATAAATAAAAAAAAACCTAGAAGAGTTCCAAAAATAATTGTAATAGTCACCCCAAGGAAGAAAAAACGGATCTAGACGTATAATTGCCTTGAGTATCATTTAATGAGTCTCTCAAAGTTAATTAAACCTTTACGTTATTAAATATTTCTTGGAACTGCTTCGGCCGAGAGAGAGAAACCATTTGTGTTTTTGGTTTGGGTGGAGGGTTGTTTTTGTGTGTGTGTTTTCGTTTTTTTTCCGTTGCGTTGTGTGCGTATAAGTTATTTATGTGTGTTATTTTTGTCGTGTGTCTGCGTGTGTGTGTATGTCTGTCACTGCATGTGTGTGGTTAGGTGTGTGTGTGTTTGTTTTAGCCTGTTAGTTTATTAGTATGTGTGTGTTATTGAATGTGTTACAGTGTGTTTAATATATATGTACGATATGTTAATGTATGTGTGTAGTCCGTGTCATTGTGTGTATGTGCTTTATTAGTTGGTGTGTATTTGTATGTGTATTATTTTACTTACACGTGTGAACTTATAACACACACACACACACACGGGGAGAGCGAGAGAAAGAGAAAGAGAGAGAGAGAGAGAGAGAGAGAGATAAAAGGAGTAGTTCACACACAGGCAGATGGGCGCGGTAAATATATATAAAGAACGAAAAGCAGAAAATGGGAATTTGGAAGGGTGGACTTCAAAGAGACTAAAATGGTCGGAAAAATGGAAAAAAAATAAAGCGAAAAGGAACTTGGTCTGGCAGAAAGGAAAGGGAGAGCGAGAGAGAAAGAGACAGAGTGAGTGAGTGAGTGAGTGGGTATATTATATGAAATTAAATGATAAAATTAGCCAGAAAGATAGGTAAACCACAAGCGAAATAATAATAATAATAGTAATAGAAATCATATTTATAATAATTATAATAATCGGTAAATTTCGAGGCGGCAGCCAATTAGGCTGAAAATACACAGACAACCTAGATCAAGGGTTCCCAACCTGGGGTACATTTGCACTTCTCAGGGGGTACATAGGGGTCTGAGAGAATAACCATAGTGTACAAAACATGGTGTTCTAATCTACAGGCAGATTGCACAGAGTTGTATTTTTATCAATTTCCTCATTTCAGTAGGCGAAACTTATATTAAAATTTGGCAAGAATGTTGTTACCGGGTGGACCGCCCGCCTTACACTATGCGGACGCTTGCAATCATGTTCCCGTCTATTTTGACTGCCGTGGGATACAATAATAGGTTGATGTGGGGCTTTTGCCCCCTCACCCCCCATGACTTATTGTCATCATCATACATATTGCCAGCAGGGGTCAAATAACAGAAAAAATATAAGGGAACTTAACCGCGAGTGATCGACCTATGTAAGCATGACTACCGTTGGACCGTACACCCGGATACTACATCCTTCCCTTAAAATTATATCAGTGAGGTGACTATTCCATTGTTTTCACTATTATGTGACTTCCTGCGGAATAAATATTTTTCTCCTGTTATCTATGTATGTTCATATTTTCTTCTCTTTGCAGTGATATTATTTAAATAAATTAACAAAGAAATACAAATATCCCCATTTTTAAAGACCTGAAGATAATTTTTAACATTATTATTATTATTATTATTATTATTATTACTACTTTATTATTATTATTTGTAATACTATTATTATTAATATTACTATTATCATTATTATAAACCATATTTTCTGTGTATTTCCAGATGGAATTAGCAAGAATGGAAAATCCAAAAAGACAAAGAAAAATACGGAAACAAATGAAGGAAACCAATGGTAAGTCTGGCCGGAGGAGCACAGGCCCTGCAAAACCCTCCCCTCGTATGAACTCGGTTTATGTGACTGCCGGATTGATAAAACGCACCTTATTATATTGGTGAGAGATCCTTCCTAAGCCGAATTTATGGAACTCTCCTTGATTTTATACCCTGTGGAGTTGATTATTGGTGAGAGATCTTTGCTAAGCCGAATTTATGGAACTGGCCTTGTTTTTAGCTCTGGAGTTGATTATTTGTGATGAGATAGACAGTGTTCGCCAATATTTACTCTACTTTAAGCTTATATATGAGAGGACTTTAATAGGCGAGATTAATGTTTAAATATTCGCCATGCTGCAGTAATAAGATTCAATAATAGTTAGATCCAGTATATGTGAGATATTACTTAAGTTACTCAAGAGAGAAGAATGACAAGAAGACCAGAACAAGAGACGAAGTAGAAGAAGAAAAGACGAAGGAATAAATATATGAAGAGGAAGCAGTGAAAACCATAAATTAAAGAAGATCAAAAGTCCGAATAAGAGGAGGACTAAAAGATCTAGACAAGGCGATTTGCAGAAGTTTCCGACATTTCTAATAAGTATCCACATCTCTACAAATTGATATGAAGAAGCTTATAATCTTGCTATTTAGGATCTGCATCTTGACACAGTGAAAAGCTAAAGTTCCAATCTCTCCATCAAGTGTTAGAATCTGAAGCTTTGGGCAATTAAGGTGTTCGTTTTGTGACAGACTAAAGTTCCAAATCTCTCCATCAAATATCTAAAAATCAAGCTTTGGGAAATCCAGGTGTTCGTTTTGTGACAGACTAAAGTTCCTAATCTCTCCAACAAGAGTTCGAATCTGAAGCTTTGGACAATTAAGATGTTCGTTTTGTGACAGGCTAAAACTACAATCTCTCAAGAATCCGAATGTTAAGCTTTGAGAAATTAAGGTGTTTCTTTTGTAAATGTGGCCCCTGTATCGAATAGTAGCCGGAGATTTTGTAGGGTCTGTGCTGCGATGGGAGTCTTCCAAACCCTTCCTTCATCGCGGAACATAAGAAAACGGGAGTCTGCAGAAAGCCGAATGATCTACACATGGCAGATCTCTTTCACATCCAACCCATCTCTTCATGTTCATGGTCCTGTCAATGCTAAGGTAGGTACAAAGTTTATCAATTAGTTGGTGATACTAATGTTGTCACCATATTAATAGTAGACCTATTATGTTGGTAACCCCTTCTCTACCGGCGACGTCTTTTGTATTTTATTTCAGCTACATTTAGGCGGTTTTATGAAGCTTAGGAAGGATATATGGTAGCTAAGAGGATAAATTGAGATTGTCTGTAGCTTTTAATTGGTAGACATCCTTCCAAAGCTGAATAAAGTCGTCTTCATGGTAGCCAAAATAAAGTGAAGAAGATGTAGTCGGTAAAGAAGGGGTTAATAGTCAAATTTACATACTATACTCTGTTTCTTTTCAACTGACGGTAAATTGCAAAGTTCCCATCAAGATTTTTCAGTTATTTTGAAGCTAATTATATAAACTTGGTCATATTATGATGCACAGACATAGTAGTTTCATATTTGTCCAACCTTAAGTATCGAGAAATTAGCTGCTCAGGGATTCACTTTATCGTCAGCTGAAAATAAACAGAGTATAGTTAATATGTTAATTATCCAAAACTAGCACATCATTGTAATCCCTTCTCATATAGTAATTTGCTCTTGGAATTTTGTCATTGTTACTACCTAGTTGCTAAAGATTCTTCCTTCGGAAAATGAAGTTGTATATGTGTATACTCTGGCACCTTCCCCAATTATCCTTTTTTTTTATGGGGGTGGCTGACTCGAGACAGAGCCCGAATAGGGACATAACAACACATCAGAAAAACAAAACAAAACATAAAATCTCACATCTAGGTTGGTTACTTGATGGACCGTACACCCGGATACTACATCCTTCCCTTCAAATTATATCAGTGAGGTGACTATTCCATTGTTTTCACTATTATGTGACTTCCTGCGGCCCACAATCTGTATTGGAGTGAAACAATCAGGTATGTATACCAACTCGAGACAGCTGCAGTACCGCCCGATAATGTCCGAGTATGTGACAGATCAAAATATTTTATAGTCACCGAATTCATTTTATTGATAATATCAATGCTAAGATCCCAATCAGTCTACACATACCGTACATATTTCATAATAAAATAATATAAAATTGACATAATTTTATCCATTTTTATCCTAAATTGTTAGGGGTACTTGGGTACCTATGAGAATGCCCAAGTGGTACAGAGGAACTAAAAGGTTGGGAACCCCTGACCTAGATCTTATCCTAAGGGATCAACAGACTAAACCTGGCTGATAACCAGGGCGCTTGCATTCCCCCGAGAGAGTAGGAAGTGGGCAGGATACTTTGTGGGTCCTCAGAGACTGGTCCGTCCAGACCTAGCCTTAACGGCCAGGGAAAGTTTTTGAGAGAAGCTTCCCCTGCCAGCGCGTGGGATCGAACCACCGACACCAGACCAAGCACTCCCAGTACAGTGACTAAGCACACACGGCTAATTAGTGAGAGAGAGAGAGAGAGAGAGAGAGAGAGAGAGAGAGAGAGAGAGAGAGAGAGAGAGAGAGAGAGAGAGAGAGAGAATAAGAGAGAGTAAGAGTAAGAGAGAGTAAGAGTAAGAGTAAGAGAGAGAGTAAATAAAGCGAAATACTTCTTGATATTGTAAAGTGAAAGAGGGAGAGATGGAGGTAAATAAGAAGCGGAATTAATTAATTTGCGGAGAGAGAGAGAGAGAGATGGGGAATTGTATGCAAGAAATAATTTTGGCCTGATGTTTAAAAGCAGGTCACCGGCCTTTTTGTTTTTATCTTTCTCTCCTTTTCTCTCTTTCCCTGGCTTGTATCCATTCAGTTAACTGTTTTAAGACGTTTATCCCCATCCAGGTGTCAATTTCTTCCTGGTGAGCGATAGCGAACCAGCATTGAATGGAGAAATCAGGCTTTGCCGGAGAAATTTGTCTATCGAAAAATGTACAAATTTAGCCTGCTGTCAAAAACTTTAAACAAAATATACTGGCTCGCTACCGCTCGCCAGGAAAAAATCGTCACCTGGATGGGAGTAAACGTCTTAAAACAGTAGGCTGAACGGGGCCGAATAGATTCAAGCCAGAGAAAGAGACAACAGGAGAGAAAAAAAAAAAATGTGATCTCCCTTAAGGGCTGTCTAAGTTAGAGTTTAACCCCTTCTGTATATATTTAGACGATTTTGTGCTGTTTAAGAAGGAGCTGTGGTAGTAAAAAGGGTTAAGTGAGATAGTTCGAAGCCTGTTACTGGAGGCCCTTTTTAAACTGAATAGAAAGCGTCTAATAATAGCCAGAATATAGTTAAAAGGACAGCAGCGGAACTGAAAGGGTTAAGTGCTAGTAATGATTTTCATTGGATATTTTTTTTCCCACTAACATTACACGATTGTTTTTAACTTTGGAATGCCTTCTTGGATTATAAGGGGAAAGATCTATCTCAATTACCTTATACATTCCAATTTATATATATATATTTATTTTGTTTACATTACCGGTACCTTGATGATATCTTTGATTTTATGTTTGTTTGTTTTTGTTTTTTCTGGAAGGATTTGTTGGAGTCAATGCGTTAATTGATATCATTGTCATCTTTTTGATTCAGAGATATCTTTCCAAAGCTCTATAAGATAGTTTAAAGTTAGCCAGAATCAAAGCGGAATGACATCGTTATACGTTGAAGGGGACTGATCTGCTAAAATATAAGAGTTGAAGGCTAAAATAAGGGAGCTAAGGGCTAAAATAAGAGAGCTAAGGGCTAAAATAAGAGCTAAGGGCTAAAATAGGAGATCTAAGGGCTCAGATGGGAGCTAAGTGCTAAAATATGAAAGCTAAGGGATGAAATAAGAGAGCTAAGGGCTAGAACACGGACCCAAAAACTCCGGGTTGGAGGACTGAGGGTGGCAGGCCGTCCAATGTCCGCTGGGCCGTGATGGAGAGGGGACCAATGAACCTCCAGCTGCTGCACGGTGATTGGTGGACCGTGTATGACGTCACTGTTTAACTGGTACGCGATTGGTTTGTTCTTAGCATTACTGTTTAGCAGGCATTGGTTGAAACTTATGATTGACCATGACTATAAACACCACATGAGGAGGAGCACTTTATTGACTTTACTTGACTTTACTTTATTGACAACGTTTCGCAGATAGCTTCTTCAAGTCACTAACATTGTCAATAAAGTGCTCCTCCTCATAGGGTGTACGGTATATAGGACTATTCATTCTGTCACCTTTTCACAATTACTTTAACATCTTATGATTGAAGGAAGTGAGGTGAAAGGGTTGAATGAAGGCTAAAATATGAGAACTGAGAGCTATGGGCTAAAATACACTAACCAAGAACCAAATAAAGAGAGCTAAGGATTAAGTTAAAGAGAACAAAGGATTACATTAAAGAGTAGAGAGCCCTGCAATAAGAGAGCCAAGAACAGAGAGCTGAGCGTGGCAGGTCGTCCAGTGTTCGCTGGGCCGTGGTCGAGAGAGAGGGGGACCTGAGAGAGAGAGAGAGGGAGAAATGAAAAGAACTTATGCTGAAAGATGAATTACAGAGAGGTTTGGGTTGTATTAAAGAGAGGAGTGAGGGATGACTTAAATTAACTTAGGCTGAAAGATGATTTATAGAGAGGGTTGTTGGCTAAATTATAAGAACTTTGGCTGAAAGATAAATGATTGAGATTTGTTTTGGCTAAATTATAAGAACTTTGGGTGAGAGATGAATTAAAGAGAGGTTTCGGTTGCATTAACCCCTTTTGTACCGGTGACGTTTTTTCATTTTGTTCTAGCATTGAGAACAGTTTTATGCAGCTTAGGAGGGATCTGTGGGAGTTAAAAGGGTTGATTGAGGTAGTTCTAAGCCTGTTAATTACTAGAGGCCCCTATTAAACTGAATAAAACCGTCTGATAGTTGCCAGAATATAAGGAAAATCACGTTGTCGGTACAGAAGGGGTTAAAGAGAGGAATGTGGGTTAAATTAAAAGAACTTAGGCTGAAAGATCAACTACAGAGATGTTGGGTAGTATTTGAAAGAGTGACAGCTGAATTAATAGAACTCTGGTTGAAAGATTAATTAAAGAAGAGAGGTTTTATGCCTATAATATAAGAACTTTGGGTGAGAGATGAATTGAAGAGGGGATTGGATTGGATTTAAAAGAGTGAGAGCTGAATTAAGGGAGCCCACCTCGCTTTTTTTTCTCTTTCTCTCCCTCTTTCTTTGGATTGTATCCATTCGACCCCATTTAACCTACTGTTTTAAGAAGTTTACCTCAATTCAGGTGTCATACCGCTTTTGTTTTTTGTTTTGACAGCAAGCTAAATTTGTAAATTTTTCGATAGAAAAATATCTCCGGCGAAGCCGGATTTCTCCACACAATGCTGGCTCGCTATCGCTCTCCAGGAAGAAATCGACACCTGGATGGGGTGGATGAGCCCTTAGCTCTTATTTTAGCCCTTAGCTCTAGTATTTTAGCCCTCAGCTCTCTTATTATAGCCCTTAGCTCTCTTGTTTTAGCCCTTAGCTCTCTTATTTTAACCATTAGCTCTTGTATTTCAGCCCTTAGCTTTCATATTTTAGCCCTTAGCTCTCCTAGTTTAGCCCTCAGCTGTCTTAATTTAGCCCTTACCTCTCGTATTTCAGCCCTTAGCTCTTGTAGTTTAGCTCTTAGCTCTCCTATTTCAGAATTGGAACCATTTTCTTCATTATAGTTTGGCTATCTTTAGATGATTGTATACCGGTACAGGTTAAGGAAAACCAGTAGGATTTCCCTTCTCCTTAATATAAGTATCCTATATCACGCCACAGTGTAGTTGATTAAAGCATGGACACTCGACCTGACTGTCGGTGGTTCGAGTCCGACTGGGAGTAAAAAAAAAAATACTAACAATAATATACGGTATATATATATATATTCTGACATACTGAGCCCTGTATGTTAATTTAAGAGTTCGAATTAGAGTTGAAGGAGTCACACTACCCAAACGGTGAAGCAGACTAGCGAGCGAACTAGCGAGTGGGGAAACCAGCTCACCAGCAAACTAGCCTTCACACCTGCGTGCGTCATAGGGGACCCTGCAAACTACTTGATGACCGACGCTATGACGTATGATCGACGCCAGGAGCTGAGAGTGGACCAGGCACCTGTTATGCGACTCGAGGAGCTATGATTGGAGCGGGCACCACCCCCCGCCTCCTGATTCGTTCCTACACCATCATTGTTTAGTATATAAGACCCGAGTTGTGGGCATTCAAATCAGTCTCATTTGGAGTTGGGGAAGGTGAACTTGCAGCTGGAGGAAGATGGGGTGAAGTATTATAATGGGATTGTGACTGTCAGTCAGATTATATAAATGTGTGTTAAGTGTGTTCGGTGTAAACACTTACGTTATGTTGGTTAGTGAGATATGTGATTGGGAATTAACGTTGACGCTACTATTATGTGCTTAACTATTTGATTGGGAATTAACGTGAACGCTACTATTATGTGCTTAACTATTTGATTGCGAATTAACGTTAACGCTACTATTATGTGCTTAACTATTTGATTGGGAATTAACGTTAATGCTACTATTATGTGCTTAACTATTTGATTGCGAATTAACGTTAACGCTACTATTATGTACGTAACCATTTGATTGGGAATTAACGTTAACGCTATTATTATGTACTTAACTATTTTAGTTGCCTAACTTGTGGACTAAAGCAACTCTTTAAGTAATTGGGTTATGATGAAAGTAATACTATTGTTTTATATTAATACATACGAGTTCTTTCATTTTCTTTGAATTAAGCTTACATTGCTTAACGGTGCTTAGTACGGTGATGCTATTGTCTCATATTAGTAATATCGCCTTAGACTAACATGGCTGTGTTAATATTACTTATAGTGATTTCCTAAGCTGAAGAAAATTCTTTTAGCTTCAAAATATTATTTTTGCTTTTCATATTATTTGAGTGAGACTTGAATCGAATCTATGAAGCGATCCTGTAACTTAATTTGCTCCTAATTAAACCTCATTGTTACGTGGTTAAGAAATACATTTAACTAAATATTAAATATATATCTAACTTTTTATGTGACTTTGATATAAATCCTGATGATAATAATAATATAATAACGTAAGACAAGAACCAAGAATAATTACATTAAATATAAATAAAAGGACATATAAGAAAACTATCTATTCATTTCAAAAAGGGTAAGAGACAGAAATATTCTTACTTTAATATTTATCTTTCAAGACTTTTTATAAAATTAATAGTCCTTCTTTAGCTATAACTTATTCGGTTCATAACCATAGCCTACTAAGCTTCGGTTAAATAATAATTCTTTATAAATACTACATGACTTTAATTAGTATCAGTATTTTTCATAATTAAAGAGTATCAGTCAATAAAGGATACTAAGTCCTAAGATCCAAAAGGAAAGGAAGCAACAACAGGAAATTATTTTATTAGATTTTACTTTTGTTTTGCCTTCAGCTGACTGATACCTTAATATATATCTCTGTGCTATCTAGATTCATCAAGTTAACCACTAGAGGATCAAGATACGTAACAGAAGAGTGGCGACCTTGCCAGGATTCGTTTCATACAGTTTCACTCAGTTTCATTAAAGTTTCACTACTTAAAAATCAAATATTAATCATGCCTCAACTAATTAATGACGAAGATGCTAGAGTTTTCATAGAATCAGAGCCCACATCCCCTGATATTGACTGTCTGTCAAAATCCGAACTGAAAGTGCTTGCCTCACATCTCCAGTTAACTGTCTCAAACATGTCTAAAGTAGAGGTGGCTCAGACCATAAAAACCCACCTGTTCCCTGTAGAAGGCTGGGAGGGTGACGGAGCAGTTGGTGGGATCCCTAGTAAACCTAGCCAACTTGAACAATTGCCACCTGGTTTGACCGGTGATCAAGTACTGGAACTAGCTAGAATAAATGCCGAAGCAAAGACCGAACAAGCCAGACTAAATATAGAACTAGCCAGAGTAAATGCCGAACAAGCCAGAGCAAATATCGAAGAAGCCAGAATAAGGACCGAACATTATCAATATCAATATCAAACGGCTCAACTAAATGTCAATACGAATGCTCCTGTAATTGATCCCCCTCTGGGATTGACTATGACTAGTGTCATTCCACCTTTCACTGAGGATAATGTGCAGGATTTCTTTGTTTTGTTTGAGGAAGTTGCTGGAGGTATGAAGTGGACAAGAGATCAATGGCCTTTTATGTTACAAACTGTTTTGACAGGGCAGGCTCGAGCCACGTATTTGTCAGAAGTAGCAGAGGTTAGGCAGGATTGACAATCTCAAAGAAGCTATCCTAAAAACCTATCAATTGCAGCCTGAGGCTTACAGGCAATCTTTCCGTAAAAACCAGAAGAAAGTAGAAGAAACCCATAAGGTATTTGCCAGGACCATGACTAAAACTTTCAATCATTGGGTCAAGAGTAAGAAAGTCACAAGCTACAACGATCTGAAGGAGTTGGTCCTGTTAGAAAATTTCCTATGGAAAATTGATTCTTCTGTATCCTATCATTTAAAGGGGAAAAAGGTAGATTGTCTTGCCGACGCTGCTGACATGGCTGACACATACGTGCTCAACAACAAATTTCGTGGAAAGAAGCCCTACGATAATTCTAGCTCTAATTTAAAGTATCCCAATCACAAATCTGACCGACCCCGTCACAAGCCTATAACGTCTTCCCCAGCTAGCCAAAATAGAATTGTTCCCCCAACTAAAAATGCGACTCAGGGCAATGGTAACAGAGGTGGGCCCCAAAGTAATAGTAATGCTCAAAGTGGGAACGTTCCCGTTATCCCTAAAGTATGTACTTTTTGTGGCATGAGAGGCCACCTAGCTTATCAGTGCTGGGCCAAGGAGAGAACCGAGAGATCGGGGCAGACAGTTTCCGCCGTATCTCAAACTCCATATGTGCCTGTAATGCAGGACTCCCGACAGAAGGAGTACCTAGCACCAAAAGTTCCTTTAATGCAGGACTCCCGACAGAAGGAGTACCTAGCAGCTAACGTAAACCATCTAGACAGGGGTGTAGTAGCATGTGTGGTGCAACCCACTAGGGTTAAGCCAATAATAATTTCACCATCAGTGCAGGACAGTTACCGTCCCTTTATTTTATCTGGCAACGTGAGATTAAATGGTTGTATGCATGAGGTAAAAATTCTGAGAGACACAGGTTCTACTAGCACCCTCATGGTGAATCCTTACACTGAGTGCCCACCTGGCGAACCAGTTGTAATGAGAGGTGCTGGAGGCCAGTTTTTTGCATACTTTGTAAAAGGCGAAATTGAATGTGAGTTACTACAGGGTGAGGCCACCATAGCTTTGTGTAGGTCCCAAGATATCCCTGTGCCTGGGGTAACGCTCTTTTTGGGGAATGATGTAGCAGGTGAGAAGGTCCGACCAGACCCCATTTTGTCACTTTCCCCTGTTAACGAGCCACTAACCGGTGAGCTCGACAAGGAGTTGCCAACTGTTTTCCCTGTGTGTGCTGTCACACGTTCAATGTCTCAAGTAGCAGTTCCCTCAGACAGAAATGTACCGAATGTAAGAGTTGATGAAAGGGATGATGAGAGTGTGAATGACGCTCCAACTGTGCCTGATGATGTGACTGAGGTGGATTTATCTGACACCTTTATGGCTTATTTTGACCCTAACGATGACCATGAAACCCCTCTAAATTGTCCTAGTGGCCTGGTAGAGCTACAGAGAGATGATAGTGAATGCAAGGAGTTAGCTGCCAGGTCCGTGAGTGAAGAGGAATGTGAGAAGGAGGGTGGTGAATGTTTCTACCTCAAAGGAGGAGTATTGTGGCGTAGATGGAGACCGCCACACAGACCAATCGATGACAGGGCCTGGGACGTCCATCAAATAGTAGTCCCCAAACCTTGTCGTAAAGATATCATGGAAATGGCACATTGTATACCATTGGCAGGACACCTAGGTGTGATAAAAACTCTAGACAGAATCAGAGCCCACTTTTACTGGCCAGGAATGCGTACAGATGTAGTGGAGTGTTGTAGAGTGTGTCACACTTGCCAGATGACAGGAAAACCCAATCAGAAGGTGCCTGTACATCCTCTGGTGCCCTAGCCCGTTTTCGAGAATCCTTTTACTCGGGTGGTAGTTGACATTGTAGGCCCATTGCCTAAGACTTCCCAAGGTAACATTTATTTATTAACTATCATGGACATGGCAACTCGCTACCCAGAGGCTATACCCTTAAGGACTACCTCTGCTCCAACTGTCATCAAGGAACTGCTCAAATTCTTCACCAGAATGGGTTTCCCCCATGAGGTGCAAAGTGATCAAGGAACTAATTTTACCTCTAACATTTTCCAGCAGTCCCTGAAGGAGTTGGGTATCGAGCATGTTAAGTCTAGCACCTACCACCCAGAGAGTCAAGGGGTTCTCGAACGATATCATCAGACATTAAAGGGAATGTTACGTAAGTATTGTACAGAGACCGGAGTTGAGTGGGATAAGGGGGTACCTTTTCTTTTATTTGCTACTCATGAGGTTCCAACTGAATCCCTGGGTTTTTCCCCTAATGAGCTAGTTTTCGGTCACCAGGTAAGAGGTCCTTTGCAACTATTGCAGGATAGCCTAGTTGGCCAGGAGGGGAACCAAAACCTCCTCAAGTATGTTTCAGATTTCCAAACCCGGCTGAGATCCTCATATGAGTTTGCCGCTCAAAACTTGACCGTGGCTAAAAGCTCCATGAAGAAATGGTATGACAGAAAAGCCTGTGAGAGGGAGTTTCAGCCCGGTGATGAGGTTTTGGTCCTGCTCCCCCTTTTTGGCCAACCTTTATCTGCCAAGTTCAGGGGCCCATATAAGATCATTCAGAGGGTGAGCATTACCGATTATCTAGTAACTACCCCAGACAGGAGAAAGCCCACGCAAGTATTCCATATAAATATGTTGAAACCCTACCATAGGTCCCCTGATTCCTCTCTTCCAGATTCTCCCACTGTGGCAGTGAATGTCAGGACCTGTGAACAGCCTGGTGCGGACGAAGTCTTCAGTTCTCTTACTGACCCGCAACAGACTGTTCCAGAGCCTGAAGGTATCCATGCAGACTTTGACTTGTCATGTAGCCTATCCAACTTTCAGTATAATTCAGTGGCTTGGAGGGAATTACCATCTAAACTATGTCATCTTCCCTCTGATCAAGCGAACCAACTAATCTCTGTTTTATCTCAGTCTCCCAGTGTGTTCCGTGATACTCCAGGGCTCACTTCTTTGGCCGAGCACGACATCGACGTAGGGGATGCAACTCCCATTAAACTGTCCCCCTACCGTGTCTCGCCACAACGCAGGAGTATACTGCAGGTCGAGCTTGACTTTATGTTATCTAACGAACTGATCACTAGGGCCTTAAGCCAGTGGAGTAGTCCGGTCATACTTGTGCCAAAGCCAGACGGGAGCCATAGGTTATGTAGGGACTATAGGCAAGTTAATGCTGTCACAAAGAACGATACCTACCCATTGCCACGGATCAAAGATTACATTTACCGGGTTGGCCTCATGCAGCAGTAAGTTTAATTTAATGAGAGGATTTTGGCAATTAGCTCTCCCTTGTAGCGAGGTAAATATCATGCTTTAGTAGTGCGCTGTCAAGCCTTCAGCTGTGAGATACCTTGCAGTTCGAATAACGCTCCAGCTACGTTCCGGCTATGTTCTGATGTGGTACCTGGAGACGTTGCCTACTTTGGGTGATATCCTTATTATATCCTCATTATAATCTTGCTGTTGCCAATCTGGTGGTGAATCTATTTATGTATTATGTTTAATGTTATGTACTATACTCTTTAAACTCTTTTTCTAGGGGGGAGGTCTGACATACGGAGCCCTGTATGTTAATTTAAGAGTTCGAATTAGAGTTGAAGGAGTCACACTACCCAAACGGTGAAGCAGACTAGCGAGCGAACTAGCGAGTGGGGAAACCAGCTCACCAGCAAACTAGCCTTCACACCTGCGTGCGTCATAGGGGACCCTGCAAACTACTTGATGACTGACGCTATGACGTATGATCGACGCCAGGAGCTGTGAGTGGACCAGGCACCTGTTATGCGACTCGAGGAGCTATGATTGGAGCGGGCACCACCCCCCGCCTCCTGATTCGTTCCTACACCATCATTGTTTAGTATATAAGACCCGAGTTGTGGGCATTCAAATCAGTCTCATTTGGAGTTGGGGAAGGTGAACTTGCAGCTGGAGGAAGAGGGGGTGAAGTATTATAATGGGATTGTGACTGTCAGTCAGATTATATAAATGTGTGTTAAGTGTGTTCGGTGTAAACACTTACGTTATGTTGGTTAATGAGATATGTGATTGGGAATTAACGTTGATGCTACTATTATGTGCTTAACTATTTGATTGGGAATTAACGTGAACGCTACTATTATGTGCTTAACTATTTGATTGCGAATTAACGTTAACGCTACTATTATGTGCTTAACTATTTGATTGGGAATTAACGTTAACGCTACTATTATGTGCTTAACTATTTGATTGCGAATTAACGTTAACGCTACTATTATGTACGTAACCATATGATTGGGAATTAACGTTAACGCTATTATTATGTACTTAACTATTTTAGTTGCCTAACTTGTGGACTAAAGCAACTCTTTAAGTAATTGGGTTATGATGAAAGTAATACTATTGTTTTATATTAATACTTAAGAGTTCTTTCATTTTCTTTGAATTAAGCTTACATTGCTTAACGGTGCTTAGTACGGTGATGCTATTGTCTCATATTAGTAATATCGCCTTAGACTAACATGGCTGTGTTAATATTACTTATAGTGATTTCCTAAGCTGAAGAAAATTCTTTTAGCTTCAAAATATTATTTTTGCTTTTCATATTATTTGAGTGAGACTTGAATCGAATCTATGAAGCGATCCTGTAACTTAATTTACTCCTAATTAAACCTCATTGTTACGTGGTTAAGAAATACATTTAACTAAATATTAAATATATATCTAACTTTTTATGTGACTTTGATATAAATCCTGATGATAATAATAATATAATACTGTTAACGTAAGACAAGAACCAAGAATAATTACATTAAATATAAATAAAAGGACATATAAGAAAACTATCTATTCATTTCAAAAAGGGTAAGAGACAGAAATATTCTTACTTTAATATTTATCTTTCAAGACTTTTATAAAATTAATAGTCCTTCTTTAGCTATAACTTATTCGGTTCATAACCATAGCCTACTAAGCTTCGGTTAAATAATAATTCTTTATAAATACTACATGACTTTAATTAGTATCAGTATTTTTCATAATTAAAGAGTATCAGTTAATAAAGGATACTAAGTCCTAAGATCCAAAAGGAAAGGAAGCAACAACAGGAAATTATTTTATTAGATTATACTTTTGTTTTGCCTTCAGCTGACTGATACCTTAATATATATCTCTGTGCTATCTAGATTCATCAAGTTAACCACTTGAGGATCAAGATACGTAACAATATATATATATATATATATATATATATATATATATATATATATATACCGGTATATATATACAGTATGTATATTGCTAAAACCCTTGAACCTATAGAGATGAGGTATTCTGAGGGTAGGCCTACCATGGATGTTTTTTAGTGAAAAATTGAATGGACACTGGCTATTTATGGAGCTAAACTCCGTAAAGTTTAACTTCATAAAAGCGGGCATTTTTGTTGACATGACCCTATTGCTGGGCGGGTACAGTATATTTACCGAAAACGAGCTTCATTCCATGCTCTTTTTTATGCATAAACAAGAGCCAGAGCGTAATACAATTATATATCCGTAAAAGGGCGATAATAGAGCTTTTCAATGACACCTGAATCATCCTTCGTACGACCACGGGATTACCGGTATCTTGTAGTGATCGCGTAACCGGAGGTGAAATACCCTAAAATAAGGTAATTTCTGCAGTTTTTTTCTCTGTCTCGCGAGGTACGGCAGTGGAGTTAGGCATAGTACGTGTCAGTGACAGCCCAGCTGTGGTGCCGAGCGGTCGAAGCCCAGCTATTGTCCTCCCAACGCGCGGACTCTCTCTCAGAGCTCATAACGTCTTCAAAATGGCACCCGTCACATGATGGGCACCGCAGGGGTGGCCAATATTCTTTCTCCCGTCATATGATGTTCACCGTCGGTTGAGGGTTAATATCAAAGGATCGGGATCATAACCTGTACAGGGTGCATGTACCTCGGCTATAGTAGATAGCTGATAGAGTATACAGTATCTACGCAAACAGGTACGGTATCTCATTAACTGTCAGTAACTGGAATAGGATTGGTTCTCCATAATGACGTCATCACACTGTTATCTCATTGGCTGTCACTAATAAGCTTCTCTGATTGGCCCGCTCTAATGACGTCACTACCCAAGCTGGAACGGGATTGGCTGACGCTGATGTCGTCACTCTTCAACGCCCTCCTAACTGGCTTACGCTGATAACTTTTCCCGGGCGGATGAGATTGACTTAGTCTAATTACTTTATTATCCTCGCTGAACGTAATTGAAAACTCATTTGAACAAACAATCGCCACACATAGGAAGAATCATTATGTTGTTTCCTGGACCCCCTTCTGCCTCATGTTTAGCCCATTAAGACGTTTTCCCCATTTGTTTGACGCTTTTAAGACTTTTCGCACCATTTATGTCAATGTTAAGACTTTTCGTGGCATTTAGGTGTCGAAGTTCTCCCGGTGAGCTATAGCAAGCCTGTAATTTATGAGGAATCCGCATTCGGCCAGGACATTTGTTTATTGAAAAATTTACAAATTTATCTTGAAGGAGGGTCTTGGATTTTTTGTTTTGTTAAGCTTGATGGAGTTTTGGGGAGCAAACTAAAATCTCCCCTTAACCCCTTCTTTACCGGCTACGTTTTTGTATTTTATTCTAGCTACCTTTAGAAGATATTGTGCGGTTTAAGAAGGATCGGTGGTAGTATTAAGGGATAAGTGAGATAGTTCCAAGCCTGTTAATTACTGGAGATCTTTTTTAACCTGAATTAAATATCTAAAAAAGCAGTAACAAGAAATAGGGTGGTCAGTATGGAAGTGAAGAAGTCCTTGCATGACAGTGTGCTAATCCCGACACTGACTTACGGAAGCGAAGCATGGACGTTGGTTGAAAGACTCAGACCAAGAGTGAGAGCAGTGGAAATGAATTACTTAAGGAGTGCGTGCGGAGTTACATGGAGGGATAGACAGACTAATGAGGAAGTAAGAAGGAGGTGTGGTGTGGAGGTAGATGTGCTGGAAAGTGTGAAAAGGAACAACTTGAGATGGTTCGGCCATATGGAACGTATGGAAAGCGAGAGAATGACTAAGAGGGTGTACGAGAGCGAGGTGGAGGGACAGAGGGGGAGAGGTAGACCGAATATGAGGTGGAAGGATGGAGTGAGGAACTACATGAATGAAGGCGGTGCTGGTTGGGGGGAGGGGCGTCGACTGACTGGGGACAGAGGCGGTTCGTTCGTGGCCACCCCTTCGGGGATCACGGTGTCAGGCAATAGATAGGTAGATAGATAGAAATATCTAATAGTAGCCAGAATAAAATGAAAAGGACGGCACTGGTACAGAAAGGGTTAAAATGAATTCCGGAAAGTTGACATGGAATGAAAACACCATTTGAGAAGCAGCACTTTATTGACACTCGATATAGTGATTCTCCTCATATGGTGCTATCATTCAGTCAATTATTATGTTACCGATAATACTCTAGCAACTCGTAATGAAATAGAAAACAACACGTGGCTATTATATTTTATTGTTTGTATATATACTTATTCATCTATTTATTTATTTATTTATTTACGTATGTATTTGTTTATTTATTTATTTACGTATGTATTTGTATATTTATTTATTTACGTATGTATTTGTATATTTATTTATTTACGTATGTATTTGTATATTTATTTATTTACGTATGTATTTGTATATTTATTTATTTACGTATGTATTTGTATATTTATTTATTTACGTATGTATTTGTATATTTATTTATTTACGTATGTATTTGTATATTTATTTATTTACGTATGTATTTGTATATTTATTTATATACGTATGTATTTGTATATTTATTTATTTACGTATGTATTTGTATATTTATTTATTTACGTATGTATTTGTATATTTATTTATTTACGTATGTATTTGTATATTGTATATTATTTATTTACGTATGTATTTGTATATTTATTTATTTACGTATGTATTTGTATATTTATTTATTTACGTATGTATTTGTATATTTATTTATTTACGTATGTATTTGTATATTTATTTATTTACGTATGTATTTGTATATTTATTTGTATTGGTTTACTTTTTAACCTGACGAGTTTGTATTGGTCATTTTGCGGTAGATAACTTTATTTCAAGTTGATTGTCTGATGGTACCTAACCTATTGTGTAGGCTAGTATATCGACTTAAAGTAGAGTGATTAATTCCTCAGGTTAAGGGGAGACATGTTTTCTTTATTAGTAGTAGTAGTATTTTTATTATTATTTTTATTATTCTTATGTTAAGTTTTATGATTATTGTTGTTATTATTATTATTATAATTATTATTATTATTATTATTATTATTATTATTATTATTATTATTATTATTATTATTTGTTTTGTTAGTCTCCTCCCATTATGCTTAAAATAATATCCCCTAGACCTCCCTTCGAGATAAATCTGTGCGTGCTTTCGGTAGATAAATGCCCTGGACACAGGCTGGTTCCTCCTAAGTGTCAGGCTCGCTATCGCTTGCCTGAAACATATTGACACCTAAATAGCAAGAAAGGTGTTAACATTGACAAGTAAATGGGATCGAAAGGTCTAAAAATAGCCAATATAATGGGGCGAACGTCTTAAAATGTGAAAGCTAATCTAGATAAGCATGAAGGAGAAGGGGGTTCAGACAAAATACACACCCCCTTAAAATAATAGACCAAAGGCCCCGGTTACTTTACCCTTTGATCACAAGACACTATTATTGTCTACAGTTAGTAGTGGGTGTTTGTTCTTCACATTTACTACATACGTGTTTCATTAATTTTGTTGACCTCGTATTTTAGAATTCTTAAAGTCATTATATATTGTAGGATTATTATGTTTTAACAATAACCTAATAGTGTCATTGTTAAAACACCCACACACCCACCCACCCTTATCATAGTGCGCGCAATTTCAATGTGAGTATCCTGGGTTCCAGTCCTCGGAGTGCCACATGTATTTGTTGATTTCATTAATTGAGTTTAAATGTGAAGTTGGTTGGTGTAAAAAACATAATAATCCTACAATATATAATGACTTTAAGAATTCTAAAATACGAGGTCAACAAAATTAATGAAACACGTATGTAGTAAATGTGAAGAACAAACACCCACTACTAACTGTAGACAATAATAGTGTCTTGTGATCAAAGGGTAAAGTAACCATGTATAAAGTCCTTAAGCTTCCCAAAATACAATGTCATATATGGAAGCAAATATATACTGTATAATAATAAAGACAAACAAAATAACACCAGGTTCTAAAATCATATATAATGGCCTGAAGCATCCCGAAATCCTTTGAACAAAACGAATTATTATATATATATATATATATATATATATATATATATATATATATATAAAAATGGAGTATGTGCCAGAGTATATAGGTATAGTACCAGTTTATAAAAAAGAAAAATAATAAAACACCAGATACTAATATCACAAAATGATTAAATGTGCCCAGTGATCACAACAAATCTAATCATATTTAATGGTCTTAAGCGTCGACAAGGTCAAAAATGGAGAAAAAAAAAAAAAAAAAAATATATATATATATATATATATACAATTTTACTAACTGACCCAATTTACCACGTAACCAATTAGGAGGGAAAAACTTGCAGCCTTGGGGAAATAAACAAAAATAAAAAGAAAAAGAGGGAGAGAGAAAGAGAGAACAAAGCTGGACTGTGATTGGCTTAAGGGTGATGACGTCATAATCCACTCGTCCAATGAGAAAATATTGCGAAAAAATACAGCAAAGATAAAAACAAATGTGTGAGAGGGGGGAGGGGACGTAAGCGGGGGTAGGGGAGGTTAGGGGGGGGGGATAGAGAATGGGGGATGAGGTTGTGGGGGGGGGGGCAGGAGTTGGATTGAGCTGGCACAGTTAATAACAAGTAAATTACATTCATTAGGCAACCTTCTGAGAGAGAGAGAAGAGATCGGTTTGAATACAATCATTAAGGTATTTAAAGGCCTAGTTACTTATAGAAGTTTTTGGAACCCCCTATAATTGTCATTAATTTCATTGGAGGTGTTTGGTGTTGTGGTGACATTAATGAAAATAGATTATGCATATATAACTATCCGAATTGATTGTAGGGGTGGAATATGCTCTTAAATAAACTATATATATATACTGTATATATATATATATATATATATATATATATATATATATATATATATATATATATATATATATGTGTGTGTGTGTAATTGATTATTATAAATTGATATTAATTTATTAGTTTCCTGAGACATACCGGTACTTTAATAATTAAATATAGGTGAGGTCCACGAATGTTAATGAGTGACTGTACATATAGGCGCCTTCACAGTAGCCGCAAATCCGACATTGAAGGCTGTTGTATTCCAGGTGGCGGTAAATTGTCATGTCTTCAGCTGGATTACTCCGTTATTAGGCAGGTTTTGTTGCGAAATGTCTTGTATGTGCTTGGGGAAGTGCTTGGTTGTTGGTCTATATATTTATTTATTTATTTATTTATTTATTTAGTTTTGAGTTTCCTCGCTAGACCTCCATCAAGCTTAGAAAAAAAAAAACCTATACCCCCTCTCAAGATAAATTTGTAAATTTTTCGGTAGAAAAATTCCCCGGCCGAAGGCCAGTTCCTTCTAAAATAAGAGGCTCGCTATCGCTCGCCAGGAAAAAATCGACACCTAAAGGGCACGAAAGATCTTAATATTGACAACAAAATGAGGCGAAAGGTCTCATAATCGCCAAACTAACGGAACGCACGTCTTAAAACCTCAAAACTAATATGCTAAACATGAGGGAGAAGGGGGTCCGATTTTTGTTTTCTCTCTCTCTCTCTCTCTCTCTCTCTCTCACCAGATTCGTATCATTTGTTAATTCTTCAACAAAGGAAAGGTTAGCATACTAAGTGAACCAATTAAGGGGGGTCACCGGCTTTTTTTCTCTTTCTCTCCTTTTCTCTCTCTCTCTGGCTTGTGTCTATTCGGCCCCATTCAGCCAACTATTTTAAGACGTTTATCCCCATCCAGTTGTCGATATCTTCCTGGCGAGCGATAGTGAGCCAGCATTGTATGGAGAAATCCGGCTTCGCCGGAGAAATTGTTCTGTCGAAAAATGTACAAATTTAGCTTCCTCTCTAAACAAAAAAATATAATATTCTGGCTCGCTACCGCTCACCAGGAAAATATTGACACTGGATGGGGGTAAACGTCTTAAAACGGTAGGCTGAATGGGGCCGAATAGATACAAGCCAAAGAGAGAGAAAGAGAAAGAGAAAAAAAGCGAGGTGGCTCCCTTAACTTCATCTACTGGTAGGTAACCTTTATTAGGTTTTGTAATGTCAATCTTTGGCTGTGGTATTTACATATGATTTATTTATTCTGGGTGTGGTGTCCCGAGTTCGAATCCCGGGAGGACCATATGCTCTGATTAGTTTATTCTAGTGCATTCGGATTTGTAATTAATTATTAATGTTAAGAACGGGGTGTTACTTAATTAATTGGTACCGTATATACACCAATATATATACAGTATATATATATATATATATACAGTATATATATATTCTGACATACGGAGTCCTGTATGTTAATTTAAGAGTTAGAATTAGAGTTGAAGGAGTCACACTACCCAAACGGTGAAGCAGACTAGCGAGCGAACTAGCGAGTGGGGAAACCAGTTCGCCCACATACCTGCAAACAAGCCTTCACACCTGCGTGTGTCATAGGGGACCCTGCAAACTACTCCGATGACCCGACGCTATGACGTATGTTCGACGCCAGGAGCTGTGATTGGACCATGCACCTGCTATGCAACTCGAGGAGCTATGATTGGAGCGCGCACCATCACTTGCCTCCTGATTCGTTCCTAGACCATCATTGTTTAGTATATAAGACCCGAGTTGTGGGCATTCAAATCAGTCTCATTTGGAGTTGGGGAAGGTGAACTTGCAGCTGGAGGAAGACGGGGTGACGGGGTGACGGGGTATTATAATGGGATTGTGACTGTCAGTCAGATTATATAAGTGTGTGTTAAGTGTGTTCGGTGTAAACACTTACGTTATGTTGGTTAGTGAGATATGTGATTGGGAATTAACGTTAACGCTACTATTATGTGTTTAACTATTTGATTGCGAATTAACGTTAACGCTACTATTATGTACGTAACTTTTTGATTGGGATTTAACGTTAACGCTATTATTATGTACTTAACTATTTTAGTTGACTAATTTGTGGACTAAAGCAACTCTTTAAGTAATTGGGTTATGATGAAAGTAATACTATTGTTTTATATTAATACTTACGAGTTCTTTCATTTTCTTTGAATTAAGCTTACATTGCTTAACGGTGCTTAGTACGGTGATGCTATTGTCTCATATTAGTAATATCGCCTTAGACTAACATGGCTGTGTTAATATTACTTCTAGTGATTTCCTAAGCTGAAGAAAATTCTTTTAGCTTCAAAATATTATTTTTGCTTTTCATATTATTTGAGTGAGACCTGAATCGAATCTATGAAACGATCATGTAACTTAATTTACTCATAATCAAACCTCAATGTTACGTGGTTAAGAAATACATTTAACTAATTATTAAATATATCTAACTTTTTATGTGACTTTGATATTAATCCTGATGATAATAATTATATAATACTATTAACGTAAGACAAGAACCAAGAATAATTACATTAAATATAAATAAAAGGACATATAAGAAAACTATCTATTCATTTCAAAAAGGGTAAGAGACAGAAATATTCTTACTTTAATATTTATCTTCCAAAACTTTTTATAAAATTAATAGTCCTTCTTTAGCTATAACTTATTCGGTTCATAACCATAGCCTACTAAGCTTCGGTTAAATAATAATTCTTTATAAATACTACATGACTTTAATTAGTTTCAGTATTTTTCATAATTAAAGAGTATCAGTCAATAAAGGATACTAAGTCCTAAGATCCAAAAGGAAAGGAAGCAACAACAGGAAATTATTTTATTAGATTTTACTTTTGTTTTGCCTTCAGCTGACTGATACCTTAATATATATCTCTGTGCTATCTAGATTCATCAAGTTAACCACTTGAGGATCAAGATACGTAACAGAAGAGTGGCGACCTTGCCAAGGATTAGTTTCATACAGTTTCACTCAGTTTCATTACCGTTTCACTACTTAAAAATCAAATATTAATCATGCCTCAACTAATTAATGACTAAGATGCTCGAGTTTTCATAGATCAGAACCCACAGCCCCTGATATATTTTTTTTTATTTTTTTTTTTATTTTTATTTTTTTAAGAGACAATGAACGGAGGAAGGAAAAACACAGATAAAACAAAAAGGTCCATGTGCCTAAAGGCATCCTCCATTCATAAAATGTTTGTAACAACTGGATTTAAACATTTGTTGATTGTAAGTTTGTGGAAAGCAATTCGAGGGAAGTGAATTCCAAAGAGTAGTAGCTCTGGGGATAAATGAATTCTGATAAGCAGAAGTTCTGCATTGTGGAGGAGAAAGTGTAAATTCATGGGCGCTCTCAGCTGCCCTAGTTCTACGGGCAAAGATGTGGAGAGGCGGCACAATTGAAGCAAGTTCCTCGGAACAATTGCTGTGAAAATATCTGTAGAATAATGCAAGGGATGCAACGTTTCTTCGTATGGCTAATGTAGGAAGGTCCTGTGTGATTGCAGGGTTATTGATTAATCTAATAGCTTTATTTTGAATTTTGTCCAACTGCCTCAATGCAACCACTCCACTTCCACCCCACAGAGGTGAACAGTAATCCATCTGAGAGCGCACATGACTTTTATATATTACGGCCAACTGCTCGTCAGTGAAGAATTCTCGAACTCTGTACAGGAGTCCCAGTTTTTTAGAGGCATTCGTAGCAATGCTTCTAACATAATGTGTCCAGCTCAAGTTAGTAGTTAATGTTACACCGAGAATGTCAATACTAGGGGAAGTGGGAATATTTACATCATTAAAAATATATGGGAGTCAGTGAGATTCTGTCGGTTAGAAAATTGAATGTACTTGGTTTTCTGTGCATTAAAGGAAACTAGATTCTCTTGTCCCCATTCATTAATTCTAGAAAGGTCCTGGTTCAGAGAAATTGCAGTGTTTATTTTTGAATTTATAAGATCGGGTTGGGTGAAAGAATTGGTAAATGTGAAGGAACTGTGGAGTGTTGAGTCATCTGCGTAGGAATGTATTGGATTATGAGTGGTAGATATGAGATCATTGATATGAATGAGGAACAGAGTTGGGGCCAAAACTGTTCCCTGGGGAACACCAGCATTTATTGAGTGAAATTGAGAATAAAGGCCATCTACCATTACACGTATTTTTCTGTTATGAAGATAAGAAGAAATTAGTGGAACTAATGATGCAAGACCGTAGTGTGACATCTTCGACAATAAGGATTGATGCCAGACTCTATCAAATGCCTTTGATATATCCAGTGCTATTGTATGTGTTTCACCATGTTGGTCTGTAGCTTGGTTGATTTGATGCGTAAGAAGGCAAAGAATGTCTGCAGTTGATCGACATCGTCTAAAACCATATTGCCTATCACTGATTAATTTATTATTCTCCAGATGCTTAATTATGTGATTATTTAATATAATTTCAAAAACTTTGCCAAGAGTGGAAGTTATAGCTATTGGTCTGTAGTTTGATGGATCTGAAGAGGCACGTTTTTTAGGAACTGGATGGATGTTTGCTTCTTTCCAGGGTACTGGGAAGCATGAGGTATGAGTACACAGACGGAAAAATTTTGCCAATACAGGAGCGAGCACCAAGGAGCAATTCTTAAGTACTATTGGAGGAATTTCATCTGGACCAGGAGCCTTATCTACTGAGAGATTCTGCAAATAGTTTTGACATGTCTGGTGTGGATCTTAAGTGAGGGAATTTCAGGTGAATTAAAATTAAGTACAGGGACATCTTGATTTATTTCATCTAAGGTTGAGTTGGTGGAGAAAATATCTGCAAGAAGGTTAGCTTTACCTCGTGGGTCACTTACAAGATTGCCAGTCGGAGATTTTAATGGTGGAATGGATGAAGCAGTAGTGAAGTTGGATTTGAATGAGTTAGGAGTAGACCAAAATATTTTGTTATCATTTGGATTATTTAGAAGTTTATTTGCCTGCTTATGGAGAAAGTTTGATTTAGTTAGGTTTAATACAGTTTTGGCATGATTTCTGATGTTTCTAAAGTAATTAAAGGCTTCATGTGTTTTTGATCTTGTGTATGCATTGTAGGCTATTGCTTTTTGTTCAGTTACTCTAGCACAATTAGGGTCAAACCATTTAGGTGAATTAGATCTTTTACTGTACTTTTGATGAGGAATAAAAGTTTCCATTCCAATTTTTACAAAATCTTGTATGTGGCTCAAGGTGGAGTGTGCATCATTAGAAAAGAAAGAGGTCCAGGGAATATCAATAAAGAAACCTTGAAGACCCTCCCAGTCTGCCCTATCGTAATGCCATTTAGTCACCAAAACAGGTTCAGAGTGGGAAGGTGTGGTAGGTGATAGACAGGTGGCCTGTATCAGACAGTGATCAGAAGATCCAAGTGGGGACCTCACTGTAACATCATAATTTTCTGAATTGGTTGTTAAAAATAAGTCCAGTAGGTGGGAATTATGATTAGGATTATCTGGTACACGGGTGGGTTGGTTGACTAGTTGAATGAGATTAAATGAGTCTGCAATTAGCTCACATTCAAGACCAGCATCATCAGTCCTGGCTGAATGAGTGAGCCATTCAACATTATGGACATTAAAATCACCCAACACAGTGATTTCAGAAGAAGCATTTAAGTTGAGGACACTGAGTTGTGAGGACAGAGAATCAAAAAGACTTTGCTCTGGAGGAGTATTATTTTGACTTTCTGTCAAAATCCGAACTGAAAGTGCTTGCCTCACATCTCCAATTAACTGTCTCAAACATGTCTAAAGTAGAGGTGGCTCAGACCATAAAAACCCACCTGTTCCCTGTAGAAGGCGGGGAGGGTGACGGAGCAGTTGGTGGGATCCCTAGTAAACCTAGCCAACTTGATGTACAATTGCCACCTGGTTTGACAGGTGATCAAATATTCGAACTAGAACAAGCCAAACTAAAAATAGAACTAGCCAGAATAAATACCGAAGAAGCCAGAATAAAAGCAAATATCGAAGAAGAAAGCATAAAAGCCAAAGCAAATACCGAAGAAACTAGCATAAAATGTGAATATCAATATCGTATTGCTCAACTAAATGTCAATACAAATGCTCCCGAAATTGCTCCCCCTCTGGGATTGACTATGACTAGTGTCATTCCACCCTTCACTGAGGATAATGTGCAGGATTTCTTTGTTTTGTTTGAGGAAGTTGCTGGAGGTATGAAGTGGACAAGAGATCAATGGCCTTTTATGTTACAAACTGTTTTGACAGGGCAGGCTCGAGCCACGTATTTGTCAGAAGTAGCAGAGGTTAGGCAGGATTATGACAATCTCAAAGAAGCTATCCTAAAAACCTATCAATTGCAGCCTGAGGCTTACAGGCAATCTTTCCGTAAAAACCAGAAGAAAGTAGAAGAAACCCATAAGGTATTTGCCAGGACCATGACTAAAACTTTCAATCATTGGGTCAAGAGTAAGAAAGTCACAAGCTACAACGATCTGAAGGAGTTGGTCCTGTTAGAAAATTTCCTATGGAAAATTGATTCTTCTGTATCCTATCATTTAAAGGGGAAAAAGGTAGATTGTCTTGCCGACGCTGCTGACATGGCTGACACATACGTGCTCAACAACAAATTTCGTGGAAAGAAGCCCTACGATAATTCTAGTTCTAATTTTAAGTATCCCAATCACAAATCTGACAGACCCAGTCACAAGCCTATAACGTCTTCCCCAGCTAGCCAAAATAGAATTGTTCCCCCAACTAAAAATGCGACTCAGGGCAATGGTAACAGAGGTGGGCCCCAAACTAATAGTAATGCTCAAAGAGGGAACGTTCCCGTATCCCCTAAAGTATGTACTTTTTGTGGCAAGAGAGGCCACCTAGCTTATCAGTGCTGGGCCAAGGAGAGAACCGAGAGATCGGGGCAGACAGTTGCCGCCGTATCTCAAACTCCATATGTGCCTGTAATGCAGGACTCCCGACAGAAGGAGTACCTAGCACCAAAAGTTCCTTTAATGCAGGACTCTCGACAGAAGGAGTACCTAGCCGCTAACGTAAATCATCTAGACAGGGGTGTAGTAGCATGTGTGGTGCAACCCACTAGGGTTAAGCCAATAATAATTTCACCATCAGTGCAGGACAGTTACCGTCCCTTTATTTCATCTGGCAACGTGAGATTAAATGGTTGTATGCATGAGGTAAAAATTCTGAGAGACACAGGTTCGACTAGCACCCTCATGGTTAATCCTTACACTGAGTGCCCACCTGGCGAACCAGTTGTAATGAGAGGTGCTGGAGGCCAGCTTTATGCATACTTGGTAAAAGGCGAAATTGAATGTGAGTTACTACAGGGTGAGGCCACCATAGCTTTGTGTAGGTCCCAAGATATCCCTGTGCCTGGGGTAACACTCCTTTTGGGGAATGATGTAGCAGGTGAGAAGGTCCGACCAGACCCCATTTTGTCACTTTCCCCTGTTAACGAGCCACTAACCGGTGAGCTCGAAAAGGAGATGCCAACAGTTTTCCCTGTGTGTGCTGTCACACGTTCAATGTCTCAAGTAGCAGTTCCCTCAGACAGAAATGTACCGAATGTAAGAGTTGATAAAAGGGATGATGAGAGTGTGAATGACGCTCCAACTGTGCCTGATGATGTGACTGAGGTGGATTTATCTGACACCTTTATGGCTCATCTTGACCCTAACGATGACCATGAAACCCCTTCAAATTGTCCTAGTGGCCTGGTAGAGCTACAGAGAGATGATAGTGAATGCAAGGAGTTAGCTGCCAGGTCCGTGAGTGAAGAGGAATGTGAGAAGGAGGGTGGTGAATGTTTCTACCTCAAAGGAGGAGTATTGTGGCGAAGATGGAGACCGCCACACAGACCAATCGATGACGGGGCTTGGGACGTCCATCAAGTAGTAGTCCCCAAACCTTGTCGTAGAGATATCATGGAAATGGCACATTGTATACCATTGGCAGGACACCTAGGTGTGAGAAAAACTCTAGACAGAATCAGAGCCCACTTTTACTGGCCAGGAATGCGTGCAGATGTAGTGGAGTTTTGTAGAGTGTGTCACACTTGCCAGATGACAGGAAAACCCAATCAGAAGGTGCCTGTACATCCTCTGGTGCCCTTGCCCGTTTTCGAGAATCCTTTTACTCGGGTGGTAGTGGACATTGTAGGCCCATTGCCTAAGACTTCCCAAGGTAACATTTATTTATTAACTATCATGGACATGGCAACTCGCTACCCAGAGGCTATACCCTTAAGGACTACCTCTGCTCCAACTGTCATCAAGGAACTGCTCAAATTCTTCACCAGAATGGGTTTCCCCCATGAGGTGCAAAGTGATCAAGGAACTAATTTTACCTCTAACATTTTCCAGCAGTCCCTGAAGGAGTTGGGTATCGAGCATGTTAAGTCTAGCACCTACCACCCAGAGAGTCAAGGGGTTCTCTAACGATATCATCAGACATTAAAGGGAATGTTACGTAAGTATTGTACAGAGACCGGAGTTGAGTGGGATAAGGGGGTACCTTTTCTTTTATTTGCTACTCGTGAGGTTCCAACTGAATCTCTGGGTTTTTCCCCTAATGAGCTAGTTTTCGGTCACCAGGTAAGAGGTCCTTTGCAACTATTGCAGGATAGCCTAGTTGGCCAGGAGGGGAACCAAAACCTCCTCAAGTATGTTTCAGATTTCAAAACCCGGCTGAGATCCTCATATGAGTTTGCCGCTCAAAACTTGACAGTGGCTAAAAGCTCCATGAAGAAATGGTATGACAGAAAAGCCCGTGAGAGGGAGTTTCAGCCCGGTGATGAGGTTTTGGTCCTGCTCCCCCTTTTTGGCCAACCTTTATCTGCCAAGTTCAGGGGCCCATATAAGATCATTCGGAGGGTGAGCATTACCGATTATCTAGTAACTACCCCAGACAGAAGAAAGGCCACGCAAGTATTCCATATAAATATGTTGAAACCCTACCATAGGTCCCCTGATTCCTCTCTTCCAGATTCTCCCACTGTGGCAGTGAATGTCAGGACCTGTGGACAGCCTGGTGCGGACAAAGTCTTCAGTTCTCTTACTGACCCGCAACAGACTGTTCCAGAGCCTGAAGGTATCCATGCAGACTTTGACTTGTCA
The DNA here is from genome assembly GCA_032716605.1 of Paralithodes platypus. Lineage (NCBI taxonomy): Eukaryota > Metazoa > Arthropoda > Malacostraca > Decapoda > Lithodidae > Paralithodes > Paralithodes platypus. The sequence continues at coordinate 46,738,265 of CM064577.1, read as the reverse complement.
TGTAGCCTATCCAACTTTCAGTATAATTCAGTGGCTTGGAGGGAATTACCATCTAAACTATGTCATCTTCCCTCTGATCAAGCGAACCAACTAATCTCTGTTTTATCTCGGTCTCCCAGTGTGTTCCGTGATACTCCAGGGCTCATTTCTTTGGCCGTGCACGACATCGAAATAGGGGATGCAACTCCCATTAAACTATCCCCCTACCGTGTCTCGCCACAACGCAGGAGTATACTGCAGGTCGAGCTTGACTTTATGTTATCTAACGAACTGATCACTAGGGCCTTAAGCCAGTGGAGTAGTCCAGTCATACTTGTGCCAAAGCCAGACGGGAGCCATAGGTTATGTATGGACTATAGGCAAGTTAATGCTGTCACAAAGAACGATACCTACCTACTGCCACGGATCAAAGATTGCATTTACCAGGTTGGCCTCATACAGCAGTAAGTATAACTTAGAGGATTTTGGCAATTAGCTCTCCCTTGTAGCGAGGTAAATATCATGTTTTAGTAGTGCACTTTTAAGCCTTCAGCTGTGAGAAGCCTTGCAGTTCGAATAACGCAATACGTTGCCTACTTTGGGTGATATCCTTATTATATCCTCATTATAATCTTGCTGTTGCCAATCTGGTGGTGAATCTATTTATGTATTATGTTTAATATTATGTACTATACTCCTTAAACTCTTTTCTAGGGGGGAGGTCTGACATACGGAGCCCTGTATGTTAATTTAAGAGTTAGAATTAGAGTTGAAGGAGTCACACTACCCAAACGGTGAAGCAGACTAGCGAGCGAACTAGCGAGTGGGGAAACCAGTTCGCCCGCATACCTGCAAACAAGCCTTCACACCTGCGTGCGTCATAGGGGACCCTGCAAACTACTCCGATGACCCGACGCTATGACGTATGTTCGACGCCAGGAGCTGTGATTGGACCATGCACCTGCTATGCAACTCGAGGAGCTATGATTGGAGCGCGCACCATCACTCGCCTCCTGATTCGTTCCTAGACCATCATTGTTTAGTATATAAGACCCGAGTTGTGGGCATTCAAATCAGTCTCATTTGGAGTTGGGGAAGGTGAACTTGCAGCTGGAGGAAGACGGGGTGACGGGGTGACGGGGTATTATAATGGGATTGTGACTGTCAGTCAGATTATATAAGTGTGTGTTAAGTGTGTTCGGTGTAAACACTTACATTATGTTGGTTAGTGAGATATGTGATTGGGAATTAACGTTAACGCTACTATTATGTGTTTAACTATTTGATTGCGAATTAACGTTAACGCTACTATTATGTACGTAACTATTTGATTGGGATTTAACGTTAACGCTATTATTATGTACTTAACTATTTTAGTTGACTAACTTGTGGACTAAAGCAACTCTAAGTAATTGGGTTATGATGAAAGTAATACTATTGTTTTATATTAATACTTACGAGCTCTTTCATTTTCTTTGAATTAAGCTTAGCCTACATTGCTTAACGGTGCTTAGTACGGTGATGCTATTGTCTCATATTAGTAATATCGCCTTAGACTAACATGGCTGTGTTAATATTACTTCTAGTGATTTCCTAAGCTGAAGAAAATTCTTTTAGCTTCAAAATATTATTTTTGCTTTTCATATTATTTGAGTGAGACCTGAATCGAATCTATGAAACGATCCTGTAACTTAATTTACTCATAATCAAACCTCAATGTTACGTGGTTAAGAAATACATTTAACTAATTATTAAATATATATCTAACTTTTTATGTGACTTTGATATTAATCCTGATGATAATAATAATATAATACTATTAACGTATGACAAGAACCAAGAATAATTACATTAAATATAAATAAAAGGACATATAAGAAAACTATCTATTCATTTAAAAAAGGGTAAGAGACAGAAATATTCTTACTTTAATATTTATCTTCCAAGACCTTTTATAAAATTAATAGTCCTTCTTTAGCTATAACTTATTCGGTTCATAACCATAGCCTACTAAGCTTCGGTTAAATAATAATTCTTTATAAATACTACATGACTTTAATTAGTTTCAGTATTTTTCATAATTAAAGAGTATCAGTCAATAAAGGATATTAAGTCCTAAGATCCAAAAGGAAAGGAAGCAACAACAGGAAATTATTTTATTATATTTTACTTTTGTTTTGCCTTCAGCTGACTGATACCTTAATATATATCTCTGTGCTATCTAGATTCATCAAGTTAACCACTTGAGGATCAAGATACATAACAATAAATACAGTATATATATATATATATATATATATATATATATATATATATATATATATATATATAAATATTGAGAATGTATCACAAATACACGTGAGCCACTAAATGTTTCTAATCTCTCAGTGGGGATCGAACCGTCGACCATCAGGACGATAGCCGACGCTTTTATCAACTACACCACGGCTAAGACTGACTTGGTGTAGTTGATTAAAGCGTCGGCTATCGTCCTGATGGTCGACGGTTCGATCCCCACTGAGAGATTAGAAACATACTGTATATATATATATATATATATATATATATATATATATATATATATATATATATATATATATATATATATATATGTACACCGGTATATATATATATATATATATATATATATAGACCTCTATCAAACTTTAAATAACCACATCCCAAAGACCCCCTCTTTGAAATCTTTGAAATACATTTGTACATTTTTCGGTAGAAAAATGTGCCACCAGAAGGCCGGTTCCTACTGGGTTATTATTGGATTATTAAGCCAGCACACCGTTAATCAAGAATAGTGTTTAAGAATGAAGCGCCTTTTCAAGAACTTCAGTCCCTTGCCAGTGATGTAGGTAGGATATGTACAGGTTATATAATTATAGGGAGACTGAGATAGGCGAGGTCAGATATATTGATGGAAGACTTTAACATGACCCACATTCATGACTCAATGTCGCCATATATATACATATAATGTGTGTGTGTGTAATAAAACTGTGTATGTATCTATTCTTGACGCATGATTGAGTGTCTTCAAATTCACGTTTTAACCCATTCAGTAACGGTGGCGTCCTTTTTATCCTATTCTGGCAACGATTAGATGATTTTATTCAGCTGAGGAAGGCTGTCTACCTATTAAAAGGTTATAGATTATCTCAATGAATCCTTTTAACTGCCATACAATCGTCTATAACTATAGCTGAACTCATATTAACCCCTCCAGTACCAGCGACGTCTGCTATATTTCACTCTAGCTACATTTATTCGATATTATGCAGCTTAGGAAGGATCACTGGTAGGCAAAAGGGTTGATAGAGATAGTTTGAAGCCTTATTGTTAGAGATCTTTCATAAGCTGAATAAATTCGTGTAATGGTTGCTAGTATATAATGAAAAGGACATCACTGGTACACAATGGGTTAACCAAAAATATTGACGGATATACTGAAGACTAGAATTTAGAGCGTGCTGATTTAGTAAAAGCAGACTGAAAAAGGCTCACTCTTGGGTTAGAGACTTGGACAAAATAAGGGTTGGCATGTGTTGAATAATAGTAGCTAATGCTCTCCATATTGGGGATAGATAATGTAGTTAGTAGTTGCATAATTACATACATAGTTATTAGTTATATACATACACAAACCAAACAGGATGTGCGGTACTAGTTAAATGAAACTTAATGTATCCATCTGTAGTTTACGGTATATTTAGAAAAGGGAAGAACAGAAAAATGCCAGAGAGAGAGAGAGAGAGAGTGTATGTGTTCCATAATCTCATTTAAATAATATCTCGCCTCCACCAATAGAGAATTAGCATATATAAATACACACACACACACACACACACACACACATACACACACACTCAATTATTTATTCATTCATTGTCACACACACAATCACTCATACACTACTCACTCGCTCTTACACACACACTCACTCATACACTCACACATGCACACACACCCACACGCAAACACTCTTAAACACACACTCAGCACACATATGCACACATACACACACACACACACACACACACACACACTATGCACAATTGCACATACTGATTCTCACACACACTAACACACACAAGTACTCTTACACACACTCACCCAACTCACACATATACACACACGGCCACGCACTATGTCTGTATCTTCATGTACGTGTGGCCATGTATGCTTTATGAAGGGGCCACTGGTATGTACGTCTCTATGTGTGCAAAAGTAACAGCGGTCATGAATTTATCACTACATGAACGTGTATTATGCATTCAAGCTACCTGGCTACCCCCCCACCCCCTTGCCCCCCTCCTCCTCCTAACCCTTTCTCTCACCCGCTGCCTTTCCTACTTCCCTCCCTGTCTACTCCTGCCTCTACTCCTTCCCTCCCTGCCTACTCCTTCCCTCACTGCCTACTCCTGCCTCTTCTCCTTCCCTCACTACCTACTCCTGCCTCTATTCCTTCCCTCCCTGCCTGTATTCCTTCCCTCCCTGCCTGTATTCCTTCCCTCCCTACCTCTATTCCTTCCCTCCCTGCCTATCCTCCCTCCCTACTTGACTACTCACCCCTGCTTCTTCTCCCTGTTTGGCTGGCCAATCCCCTTCCTAACCCTTTCTCTCAGCCCCTCCTTCACCTTACCTTTTCTCTCCTTCCCTCCCTGTCTTCCCCTACCTCTTCTTCTTCCTTCCCTGCCTCACCTTGCCTACCCTGCCTCTCCTCCTTTCCTCCCTGTCTTCCCCTATCTCTTCTCCCCTCCCTGCCTAGCTGCTTACCCCTTCTACTCTTCCCTTGCCCCCCTTAAGGGGGTGGGGGGGCCCTCTCCCTTATGCTTAGCCCCATTAGTTTTGATATTTGAAGACATTCGCCCCATTAGTTTGGCAATTTTATGACCTTTCGTGGCATTTAGGTGTCCATTTTTCTATTGGTGAGCGATATCGAGGAGGAACCGGCATTTTTCTACCGAAAAATGCAAAAATTGATCTCGAAGAGGGTCTTAGGAGGAAGTATTTTAAGCTTGATGGAGGTCTAGAGAGGAACTAAATAAATCATTAATACATTTAAGTAAATAAACCAATAAATAAAAATATCTTACGTTAGCTTTCCTTACTCCACACTTAATATCTCTTCTTTATTGCCTATTTTACGCATCTCTCTCTCTCTCTCTCTCTCTCTCTCTCTCTCTCTCTCTCTCTCTCTCTCTTCTTTTCTATCCTGTCCTTCAACTTTCCTTTTCTATCGGATATGCCATCTCTACTAGAATTGAATTCTGACCACCTCGTTTGGATCGTAAGGTCTGTGTGGCCATTGTATTTATGTAAATCTATGTAAATATATCGCCGATTATAGAAAAATAGTTAGCCACAATTTGAATACAACACGTACGCATCCATGGCTGGAAATTAAAATTGAAAAGTTTCAGCACTACAGTAGTATTTGTGGAAACATTTTCACATATAAGATCTGTTCTACCTGGAACAAACTTCCCTCCGAAAATGTAAACGGTTCTTCAGTAGAGCAGTTCAAGAACAGAGTAGATAGTATTTTGCACACTCTGTAAAGAGTGTAATGCACCACAGTATCTCTCCTTCCACTTGGAGTATCTCCAAATGGACCGCATAGTCTCTGAGATACTAACTATTCCTTGTAACTCCGTACAACTTTATTTACATGTACCGTGCCGTACTCTTGGCAGCCTATTTCTTCTACTTAACCGACCCCCCACTTTCCATAATTATGTTCTTGCTTACTTACATACTTTACTTACTACCTACTTACGGGACTATATACTAACTTACCTTAGTTAATTATGTTCTTGCTTACTTACGTACTTTACTTATTACCTACTTACGGGACTATATACTAACTTACCTTAGTTAATTATGTTCTTGCTTACTTACGTACTTTACTTATTACCTACTTACGGGACTATATACTAACTTACCTTAGTTAATTATGTTCTTGCTTACTTACGTACTTTACTTATTACCTACTTACGGGACTATATACTAACTTACCTTAGTTAATTATGTTCTTGCTTACTTACGTACTTTACTTATTACCTACTTACGGGACTATATACTAACTTACCTTAGTTAATTATGTTCTTGCTTACTTACGTACTTTACTTATTACCTACTTACGGGACTATATACTAACTTACCTTAGTTATTTCCTTACTTACACACTTTACTGACTACCTACTTACGGGACTATATACATATTTACCATAATTATTTCCTTGCTTACTTACTTACTACCTACTTACGGGACTATACACTTAGTTACTTACCATAATTATCTCCTTGCTTACTTAATTTACTTGCTACCTACTTACAGAATTAGTAGACTGTCTTTACTTACTACCTACTAACATAATTATATACCTACTTACCATAATAATTTCCTTGCTTAGGCCTACTTACTCAGATCACACGCCATCTTCCACTACTTACCAGTTACCTATAGAACTATATACCTACTTACCATCATTACTTTTTGCTTTTGCTTTGTTTACTTCCTCGGGTCTCTTGCTATCTTATCTTCCACTATGTATTACTTATTTATGGGACTATTTTCACATTCTACTTACACACACACACACACGCACCCACACACACACACACACACACACACACACACACTGCATAATTATATACTGTGTGTATATAGATAGAGAGATAGATAGATAGATGCACTCCTGTTACAGCATTTACCTATTATTATTTTTCTCTATCGCTATGACAATAATTAGTGTTCCTCAGAGCTCTCTCAATGGATACCACCTCCTCTACGTAGAGTACGTAGAACCCGTCTTGCAACACAATCACACCCCTACTCTGTGCAACTTTCCAACTCAAGAGTGAAACGATATTCCTAAACTTTCTTCAATTCAACAGCTGAGCTCTGGAACTCTCTCCCTGAATCCATCTTCCCCTTATCTTATGATTTGAATTGCTTCAAACTCCGTGTGTCCAGGCATGTTGGCCCGAATATTTCTTGATTTTGGCCCTGTCACTATCAACTCTGGAGGAGGCACTCGTCACGGGCAGTCCTGCCTTTTGTCTCCCTCATGCACATAGAACAAAAATATATTATCTCCTTTTACTGACACCCATATTCCACTACTTTTTACCTACTTACGGGACTATTTGAAATGTTACTTATATATACTGTATATATATATATATATATATATATACTGTACAATAATGTGTACATCCATCCATCCATCCATCCATCTATCCATCCATCCATCCTTCCTTCCTTCCCTCCCTCCCACCTACTTACCGACCACCCTACTTACTTACCTATTTACCCACCTACCTTCCTCCACATACAGCATAAAACATTAAAGGAAGAGGGGGAGATAATGTTCGCCTGGGGTAAATAGGAGGGGGAGGGGAGGGGGGAAAAGGGTAGAGAGAGGGATGGAGAGGGGGAGGAGAGGAAGGGAGAGGGAGAGAGTGGTGAGAGGGAGAGGGGCAGGGTGTTAGAATATGAGAGGAGATGATTAGGGAGAAATGTGGCTTACTGGTGTGGTGGTGAATATGGTGGTGCAATGATGGTGGTGGTGGAATGGTGGTGTAATGGTGATAATGATGGTGGAGATGTAGTGGAGGAGGTGGAGGAGTATATGGTGGTGGTGGTGGTGCGGTGGAGGATAATTACAAACACTAACATATTATAATATAACAAAATAACACCTGGATTTATTTAGATAATTTAGAATACATTACCTACGTTTATCTAAAAAGGAAAGTTGCATATCATAAGTTGGAATTACAGTAGCATACATTACCCGATAAGTGTGTTGGTCTGTACATTTGTGTGTATATTTATTTCAATCCTCTGACAATATCTCTCGCTCTCTCGCTCTCTCTCGCTCTCTCTCTCTCTCTCTCTCTCTCGCTCTCTCTCTCTCTCTCTCTCACACGACCCACGAAAATTTAATTTCTGACTTAGAAGTTGGGGAATTAATATATAATTGTGATCATAATATCGTCAGGCTCCAAATTAATATGTCGCACACAAAAAGCACTAGTGAAACTTTTATTCCCAACTATAATATGGCAGACTTCAATAGCCTAAGAAATTACCTAAAAGATATTAATCTGCATCTCGAAGGTCTCACCAACATTGACGATACATGGGAAAGATTTAAAGAAATATTCATGAGTGCTCAAAAGAAACATATCCCAATGCGTAAAAGACACAGTAAGAAAATAAACAAACCCCTTTGGTACGATATAAATATCAGTAGAGCAATTAGGGAAAGAAATCGTTTATGCAACTTAAAGAGAGAAACAAAGAATAATACCATATGTAAGCAATACCTGGCCGCCAGAAGAAAAGTAAAATCACTAATAAAAACAGCAAAGAGGAATTATGAAATAAGCATAGCTAAAGATAGTAAAACTAATCCTAAGCAATTTTACAGATACATTAACAGTAGCAAACAAATCAAAAGCGGGATAGGACCCATACTTAACACTCAAGGTGTTCTAGAAACAGATAGCAAAGACATAGCCTCTACACTTAACAATTATTTCAGCTCCGTTTTTACCACTGCTGCCAACACGAACACTCCACAAGCTACTAATCAAATAAGCAACATTGTGCTCCCTGACTTCAAAATTAGCCAATCAAACGTCACTAGACAGATTGAATTACTGAAAATAAATAAATCTCCCGGCCCAGACCTATTCATCCCTAAAATCCTAAATATGGTCAAAGATGAAGTTGCCGAACCCCTAACCAAAATGTTTAACATGTCACTCCAACATGGACATGTTTAACATGTCACCCACTGACTGGAAGACAGCGAATATTACACCGATATTTAAAAAGGGAGATAAAAAACTACCAGGGAATTACAGACCCATTAGCTTAACTTCCGTTATTGTAAAACTATTAGAATCAATTATTATGTTCCTTCCAACAACCAACTATTATAAGAGACGAATTTGTACTTTTCATAGAGAATAATAATCTTATTAATAATAGTCAACACGGCTTCAGAGCAAAAAAATCATGCCTAACGAACCTTATCGAATTTTATGACAACCTATTTAAGATTAATGATTTTACCAAAAGTCTTGATATAGTGTACTTGGACTTCCAGAAGGCCTTCGACAAGGTCCCTCATAACAAATTACTTCAGAAGGTCGAGAATCTAGGAATACAAGGCAACACACTTAATTGGATAAGGAATTGGTTAAGCGAAAGAAAACAAAGAGTAATTATTAATGGAGTGGAATCAGAATGGACTCCGGTGACTAGTGGAGTCCCACAGGGTTCAGTTCTGGGCCCATTATTATTCATAATATATATTAATGATTTAAACAACGGCATTAATAACATAATTTCCAAATTCGCCCATGACACTAAAATAGGAAATGCAATAATATCAGAAAGCGATAGAAGTAGCCTGCAATCAGATTTAAACAAGATATCAGAGTGGTCAGAAAATTGGCAGATGCCCTTTAACGTAAACAAATGCCTGATACTACAAATAGGCTCCCGAAACAACAAATACGAATACCATATGAATGGAGAAAAGATAAAGAGCGTATCACAGATAAAAGACCTAGGAGTGCTTATCAATGAAAATCTAAAATCTACAAAAATCACACCGCAGCATCTAACAAAGCAAATAGAGCGCTAGGTTTCATTAAAAGAAATTTTCATTGTCATAGTAAAGACATAGTTGTACCACTATATAAAAGTATTGTGAGGCCACATCTGGAGTATGCTGTGCAGTTTTGGTCTCCCTACTTAATAAAAGACATAGAGAAACTAGAATCCGTTCAGCGTAGAGCAACAAAGTTAATCCCTTCCCTTAGAAATAAGCCATAAAATGAGAGATTAAGAGAACTCGACCTGTTTTCGCTTAAGAAACGGAGAATAAGGGGACAGCTGATAGAGTGTTTTAAGATACTAAAAGGCTTTAGTAACGTAAATTCTAATAATCTATTTAAGATAGCCAAAGAAGGTTCTACAAGAGGAAACAAATTAAAACTAACAGGCAGGAAAGCGAACCTAGACATAACTAAAAATGTCTTCACCCACAGTATTATTAATGAGTGGAATAAGCTCCCTAATGAAGTTATTGACAGTGACTCGATATACACATTTAAAAAAAGGTTAGACACATATCACAGAAAAGTTGGTCTGCAGTAGAAGCTGATCACTGATAAGAGAACCTGGCGGAAATGAAAACGTTTTCAGTTGAAGAGAGAAAAAGGAAAAAAAAAAAAAAAAAAAGTGAGGGTGTGCATGCCTTTTCCTTTCCATTTCTAACTATACTATAAATTCCTTCAGGCGATTTCCAAGCCCTGCAAGGTTATTCACTTCTAACTATTTTCATGTATGGCATATTGCCGGAGGGAGCGGAGGGTGGGGAGAGAGCCTTCATCTTTGCTATCCTTTCCTTCCACTTTCTCTTAGGGTTGCTATCTCTATTAGGATTAAGTCCTGGTCACCTCGCAGGGATCGTAAGATCTGTGTGGCCAGTGTATCTATGTAAATCTCTGTTTAAACTGTCAACTTACCTATCTAGCTAGCCATATATCTAAATAATATAGTATAATTCCCGTGTTAAGCCTCACCATTAAATCTAAGCCATATAGTATTGCCTGGGTAAAACCACTGAACTAGGGGATGGAGACGAGAATAACTAACTCATCTGGAAGCTAAGTTTTTCTAAAGTATGCCGGTATCGAAGGAAGGGTTGTGAAGTGTGGTGGATGATGATTATTGTAGTGTTATTATTGTTGTTATATTTGTATTGTTTTATTATGATTATTATTATTATTATTATTATTATTACTATTATTATATTATTATTATTGTTATTTTTATCATTATTATTATCACGGTGTTGTTGTTGTTGTTGTTGGCGTACTAAATTAAAAGTTATACCGGTAAAATCGAAACTGAACTTTAGAACTGCCGTCAAAATACGCTATATTGGACAACAAACTTTACTGTTATTTACATTTCAATCGAAGTGTCTAGTACGGTAGCGCTAATAAGTCACGTCTCACCTGGCATTACGTTGGCTCGCTCTGTACTGTATTAATGTCTGTCAGATGTTGAATAGGGTGGGTAGGGGTAGGAACATGTTTGTATATCTCACTCGGAACGAAGAAATCACGTTTAGATATTACCTATACCAATTACTGTTTAGATATTAGCTATACCAATTACTGATCAAAATATACTTAGTGCTGCGACATCAAAATATACTTAGTGCCGAGACATCACTTATTAGGCCGACTGTACCTTGAGCCAACTTAGATCCCGCTATTGGTCAAACTTTGGAAACATCTTAGCAATGCACTAACGTGTATTTGGTAGTAAATAGTTTTGCAGACTTCTTACACAACTTAAGGGGAGGATTTTAGTGTGTTCCCTAGACCTCCATCAAGTTACACCCCCTAGACCCCCTTTCGGTTTTTAGTTTGTTCCCTAGACCTCCATCAAGCTTATAATTACACCCCCTAGACCCACTTTCACGATAAATTTGTAAATTTTTCGGTAGCAAAATTTCCCGGCCGAAGGCTTGTTCCTCTTAAATTACAGGCTCGCTATCGCTCGCCAGGAAAAAATCGACAGCAAAAGGCACGAAAGGTCTTAACATTGACAGTATGGGGCGAAAGTTCTTAAAATCGCCAAACTAATGGGGCAAACGTCTTACAAAATCTTTAAACAAATGGGCTAAACATGAGACAGAAGGGGTCCAGAAAAAATACCCCTTTTAAGTAAAAATCTCTCCTTAATTTAGAAACTGATGTACACCAAAATTGCCGATGAGAGTTGCAGGTAAAAGGGCTCGTGTGATACCGGCTCTACCCATCACCTAATATACTGTATAAATGAAGAACCACACCTCTATATAATGTACCAACCTGTCACAACGATGGTACCTATAACTCACTACCACAACAACCACTACCACAACTACTACTACCACAACTACTACCACCACCACAACTACTACTACCACTACCACAACTACTATCACCACTACCACCATTACCGTATCGATTGTCATAATTTGTTTTCTTAGCCGTTTTATTTTTTTATTTTTTATTTTTTTTTGCCGCCTACGTTCTTATTGTCAAAGCTATCGACATTAACCCTTTCAGAACCGGTGCCTTATTCTTTAACTTTATTCTGGCTACTAGTAGACGATTGTATTCAGTTTATATAGGACCTCCAGTAATTACCAGGCTTCGAACTATCTCCCTGCATCCTTTTTTTTTTTTACAACAGATCCTTCTTAAACTGCATAATATCGTCTAAATATAGCTAGACTATAATTGAAAAAGACGTCTCCGGTACTAAAGGGGTTAACCACCACGCATACTGTACAGTAAATACCACAACTACCAACATTAATCATCACATTTACTACTGCTACCACAACTACAACCATTAAGCATCACACCTACTATACTCTGTTCAATACATATAGGCCAAAAATAACTAGTAACCTCTATAACTCTAAAATAACCAGCTGTCATTGATTACCACCTACCAGCTAGCTACTGGGTACCCCAATTTCCTACCACTGATCACCTACTACCACACCTTCCAGCTAGCCACCACAACTACCACCGACAATAACTTCCAAATACCACAACTCCTACCTCTCTCTACCACAACTACCACCTATCACAAATTCCACCTATCTCAACTGCCCACCTACCACAACTCCTACCTCCCTCTACCACAACTACCACCTACCACCACTTCCACCTACCACAACTCCTACCTACCACAATACCCATGTACCACAACGTCCTACCTTCACTTATCACAACTACCATCTACCTACCACAACTTTTAGCTACTGGTAACTACCACAACTATCATATACCACAACTTTCTACCTTCACTTACCACATCTACCATCTACCGTACTTAAACAAAACTGCCACCTATCGCAATTACCTCCTACCTCCACCTACTACAACTACCATCTATTTAACATAACTTCTAGCTACCTGCCACAACTACCTTCTACCTAACAAAACTACCACCTACCACAACTTTCTACCTTCACCTACCACAACTACCATCAACCTAACACAACTACCCCTACCACAACACCCACCTAGCCTCCACAATTGCAATCTACCACAACCACTAACACTACCACAAATCAACCACAACTACCTACCATACCACCGATCTCCAGCTACCACAACAACGAGCGGTACCAACATCACTATAGCCCATTAATACACTCCTTTGACATATGTATAGCACCTCGGATGACATTAAAGGGGGTGACTTATGACGCTGGGCGGAGAGAGAGAGAGAGAGAGAGAGAGAGAGAGAGAGAGAGAGAGAGAGAGAGAGAGAGAGAGAGAGAGAGAGCATGTGAGGATATTTATGAGTAAAATCAGGAAACATGAAAATAAGAGAGAGAGAGAGAGCGAGAGAGAGAGCATGTGAGGATATTTATGAGTAAAAGCAGGAAACATGAAAATACAAGAGAGAGAGAGAGAGATACCATGTGAGGATATTTATGAGTAAAAGCAGGAAACGAGAAAATACAAGAGAGAGAGAGAGAGACCATGTGAGGATATTTATGAGTAAAAGCAGGAAACAAGAAAATACAAGAGAGAGAGAGAGACCATGTGAGGATATTGATGAGTAAAAGCAGGAAACAAGAAAATACAAGAGAGAGAGAGAGAGACCATGTGAGGATATTTATGAGTAAAAGCAGGAAACAAGAAAATACAAGAGAGAGTACAAAGGAGTACAAAGGAAATCAAGCAACAACAGATCTAGTGACCCTTCTAGGCTGCTTGTCCTCCAAAACACTGAGGATCAAGTGTCCAAACAGTGGTTTAGAGTGGGTAAGGGAACATTGGAAAGGGAACTACTGCCCTGCCAATAACGTGGCAGGACTAGGAAGTTAGTAGGGGACATATGGGTTAGTAACTGAGGGGAGGATAAAGTTATTCATTTACAAACGCAGTCAGTCGCGGGTTTGATGCGAGATATTTGTCTAGGCGGAATTTAAATGAATCAACGGTGCTGCAGTCTATAACGTCTCGGGGAAGCCCATTCCACAAGTTGACAACTCGATTGAAGAAGAAATTCTTAGATTCGTGCGAGTTAAAAGATTTACCAATAATTTTGCAACCGTTTCCCCGCGTGTAATTAGATTGGTCGATAGTGAAGTACTTACTACAGTTCATATTGTCGATGCCTTTGATGATTTTGAACACTTGAATTAAGTTGCCTCTTAATCTGCGCTGGGTTAAAGGAAATAGATTTAATTCTCTAAGACGCTCTTCGTATGGTTTGTTCTTTAGGCTAGGTATCATTTTGGTAACTCTACGTTGAACTCGTTCTAGCTTGTTTATATCTTTTTGGTAATAAGGGCACCAGGATTGAACGCAGTATTCCAGAAGAGGGCGGACTAAGGAATTGTAAAGGGTTAGGAGAACTTCTTTGGATTTATGCTCAAATGACCTGCCTATAAAGCCAATTATTTTGTTTGCCTTCTTAACAACTTCTGAACATTGTTGACTCGGTTTTAGGTTACTCGATATTGTTACTCCCAGATCAGTTTCTCTGTTTACATTCTTAAGCTGAGTGCCATTCATCGAATAGTTTGCTTTCTCATTTAGGTATCCGACATGTAGTACTTTACATTTATCCGCATTGAAACTCATTTGCCAAATTTGGGCCCAACATGACAATTTATCTAGATTGTGTTGCATATCGTCAACTTGTTCTTTTGAGAGTACGCTATTTGCAATTTTTGTATCGTCAGCAAATTTTGAGATTGTGCAGGTGAGACCCTCATCTATGTCGTTGATGTAAATTAGAAAGAGAATTGGTCCTAGTACCGATCCCTGGGGTACCCCGCTACTTACATTGGTCCATTTAGATACCTTTCCGTTTATGACTACCCTTTGCTTTCTGTTGCTGAGCCAATTTTCTATCCATTTCAACACACCGTCTTGTATTCCATGCGCTTTTAGTTTTAGCAGTAAACGTTCGTGGGAAACTTTGTCAAAGGCCTTTTGAAAATCAAGGTATATAATATCTACAGCTTTACTCTCATCGTAGAGGTTGAGGATATCGTGGAAGAAGTCTAAGAGGTTTGTTAAACAGGAACGTTTTTTACGAAAGCCGTGTTGAGTATCTTTAAGTATGTTATTTTCCTCTACGAGTCTGTCTCGTATGACCGTTTCTAGCATTTTACATACAACTGCGGTTAAGCTAATTGGACGATAGTTACTGGGTAGGGATTTGCTGCCTTTTTTGAATATGGGTGTTACGTTGGCTAGCTTCCACTGATCAGGCATAGTTCCAGACTGCAAGGATTTATTGAATAGTAATGTCAGTGGTTTGGAGAGCTCATTCTTAGCTTCCTTTAGAACTCTAGGCGAGATTGTATCAGGTCCTGGCGTTTTATTTACCTTGAGTTTATCTAAACAATTCAATTCTTCTCTCTCTGTAACGGTGATATTGCTTAGAACATCTGAATTATCAATCTGAATCGGCGATGGTGTAGGGATATCACTGAGGTCTTCTGTTGTAAAAACTGATGCAAAGAAGGTATTGAGAGCATTACTCATTTGTATTTCGTCTTTGGTGTATTCTCCTTTTTCATCGACTAACGGTCCAATAGTTGAAGTAACTACTTTTTTCTTTCTGATATAACTATAGAATTCTTTCGGGTTTGTTTTACTTTGATTCGCAATATGCAACTCTAAGGTCTTTTTACTTTGCTTAATTAACTTTTTTGGCTTTGCGTCGTAGCTCTACAAATTTCACCCGTTCTTCGTCATTTTGTGAGGATTTTAATCTATCATTAGCAAATTTTTTAGCAAGCAGGCAGTTTGAAATATCTTTATTCCACCATTTGGGCTTATTATTATGGCCTGGACGCCGTATTTTCGATGGTATGCAGTCTTGCAGAGAGAGAGAGAGAGACCATGTGAGGATATTTATGAGTAAAAGCAGGAAACAAGAAAATACAAGAGAGAGAGAGAGAGACCATGTGAGGATATTTATGAGTAAAAGCAGGAAACATGAAAATACAAGAGAGAGAGAGAGAGAGAGACCATGTGAGGATATTTATGAGTAAAAGCAGGAAACAAGAAAATACAAGAGAGAGAGAGAGACCATGTGAGGATATTTATGAGTAAAAGCAGGAAACATGAAAATACAAGAGAGAGAGAGAGAGAGAGAGAGAGACCATGTGAGGATATTTATGAGTAAAAGCAGGAAACAAGAAAATACAAGAGAGAGAGAGTGAGAGAGAGAGATAGAGAGAGAGAGAGAGAGAGACCATGTGAGGATATTTATGAGTAAAAGCAGGAAACAAGAAAATACAAGAGAGAGAGAGAGAGAGAGAGAGACCATGTGAGGATATTTATGAGTAAAATCAGGAAACATGAAAATGAGAGAGAGAGAGAGAGAGAGAGAGAGAGAGAGAGAGAGAGAGGAAGCATGTGAGGATATTTATGAGTAAAAGCAGGAAACATGAAAATAAGAGAGAGAGAGAGAGAGAGAGAGGTAATGTCCGAGCGAAGCCAAGCTATGAAAATGGGAGTGTTATAATTACAAAGAGTTACAAAGGAAAGCAAGTAACAACACACGGAATAATCCCACACTAAGCTGTTTGTTGAAAGGTATAAGCTATGCATACAATTAAAGGGATATGGGTTCATTTATGTATTTTTGTATTATTTTTTAGTTTCCTCCCTAGACCTCCATCAAACTAAAACCAAAACAAAAAAACCCGCCCAAAACCCTCCTTCAACATAAATTTGTACATATTCGATAGCAAAATGTTCCGGCCGAAGGCCGGGACCTCCACCCTCTATATATACCCTTCCTGTTTACCTTTTATATCATTCCATCCTTACTTGATAATGCTGGTTGTCCAGTGAAACGCGTCGTATATCCTGTATCATCATTTACATTTATGTAACCCTGTACCACCATGAATTTTGCTCATCTCCTTCATCTACTTCCTGCCACCAAGCGAAAACTCATCAGAGACCTGGAAACTTTGAATAATAAAATTTCCAACGCAGAAATTGCCATTTCTTTCAACCTCGTATGTATTGAAGAAAATTTATTACCTGGCTTTACTAACACATATATATATATATATATATATATATATATATATATATATATATATATATATATATATATATATATATATATATATCGGTATAGATAGATATATAGTGAGGACGATAAAATACAAGGATTAGGAAGGGAACTGGAGAAATTAAGAAATATACAAATATACAAATTTTGTGAAAGACGGTAGTTATACCGTAGATATATAGAGGAAGGTT
Organism: Paralithodes platypus; assembly: GCA_032716605.1. Lineage (NCBI taxonomy): Eukaryota > Metazoa > Arthropoda > Malacostraca > Decapoda > Lithodidae > Paralithodes > Paralithodes platypus. The sequence goes on along the minus strand of CM064577.1, from coordinate 46,720,922 downwards.
CAATATATTTACATAGTATTACATAGATACAATGACTACACTTATCCTGCGATTCTGCCGAAGTGACCAAGACTTTGTGCAAATAACAAATACAAATAATATAAACAGGGAGAAAATTACACCTACCTAAGGAGAAGGCTCCCTCTCCACCCTCTGGTCACTCCGGTTTATTGTCGTATAGTAAAGACATTTAGAATTGAATACCCTTGTCAGTTTTGATAATCGCATGAAAGAATTAACAGAAAGTTAGACATGGCAAATATATAGCCATGCCTTCATTATTTTCCCTAACCTCTTCTTAACCGAGATATTCAGTGTTCAGTCTTAAGCAGTTACATCAACAACATACCAATTTGATATATATATATATATATATATATATATATATATATATATTCGTGTTAGTTGAACCGTTGCCTATTACTTTATTCTAAATGTAACAAGACAAAAAAATTGAATGATAAAAGGTTTTGGTGCTTCATCTGTCGTTTTCAGGCCCATTAACTTGAATTTACTTCCTCGTTCAGCACTCTCCATCGCTTTAAAGGCAACATATCAATCGTTCCATAAATTAGTAAAACCTCTACTCAACCGAGAGCAGTATTCATTGCTACCATAACTTATATATATATATAATGTGTGTGTTTAGAGAGAGAGAGAGAGAGGAAGAGATGAGAGGTGACAAGACAAAAGAAAGGAGACAAAGAAGAGAAATACCAGTAGAGGAAAAAAGACGAATGGGAGATGACAAGCCGAGACTGACAGAGGAATGCTATTAACAACCAAAGGGAGAAATATGAGTGAGAGAATGTGTGTTGCTGGGAGTTACAATGAATTATTAGTATTAAAAACTCGTGTGGCCCAATCTAAGAGAGAGTTCGTGTGAGCTGCCTTACAGTGACTGAACAGAATAGTTAACCAATTATGTACCGGCGATGTGTTTTTCATTTGAGTCTAGCCATATTTAGACTATTTTGTGTTGTTTAACACTTACGGTGCAGGCATATTTCCGCCATATTATAGGTTTGACTCCTGTAAGGAGATAAAGAAAACCTAATATTTAGTAGTGGCCCCGTAATCATTGACGAACATGCCTATTACATAAGGCATCCTCTTCAAACACTAATCCGCCGTAGTTTTGAATCTACCGCGCAGAGCATTTAAAAAACTGAGGAGCCTTCATCATGAGCCCACGCGACCTCACTCATGGCTTCAGTCATTATGAATTGGGTTCTCACTACGAAAAAACTTCGTAAAAAATAAAAACAAAAAGAAAATAAGAATAACTATCTAATAAGCTTTCCATCATATCGTGGATGTACTTGTGTGGATCTCTGACCAGACGCTGATTCAGGCGTCATTCCTCCTTCACTGACATATCAAGTAAACCAAAATCCTCAATACATCAACGAATGGGAAGGTCCCCTTCCCATCAGAAGGGAGGGCCCCAGTCGTCAATGATTACGGGGCCACTACTAAATATTAGGTTTTCTTTATCTCCTTACAGGAGTCAAACCTATAATTTATTAGTGGCCCCTCCATCATTGACGAACATGCCTGATTTCTAAGACTGGAGGGGGACATTCGTAATCATATCATAACTCTAGAAAAGCAGATAATAAAAACAACCACATAGTATTCTTACTTTTGAAAATATATTTAACAACGGCGTAGGCCGAAAATATACAAGAAAAAGGGGGTTCAGGCAGGTGCGTGCTTCAAAGAAGCCTGCCTGACAAAAAATGGGTAACCCTGAAGATTCTGAACACAGATCTGTAGTTACAAAGGCACCCCACTCAACGAGTGGTGACAAAAAATAACAAGTTATAAGTTTATATGTGCACATAATAAACCCCAAAATAAACTTGGAGATAAATTGCAAAGGAACTCCATTGTTCTAATATTAAATTGCTTTCGCAGCTAAAACTACTATAACAACACCGTTGTTTTGTACTTAACATTGTACTAGCACAATTTCTCGCTGAGAAATTTTCATATCACATTTTAACCTTAAATTGTATCACAGCTCTCATACTCCGGCGGGGTCTAGGGTGTCCTATGTCAACTGACTGCACCCCCCCCCCCCCCCTTTCCCGTGAAAGTAAACAAAAGTGACTGCAGGGCCACCTAGACCCTCTGCCTTAAAGCTATACATGGTAAGGAAGGTTTGTCTAGAGCAACTGACAAGTATCTAGACAGAAACGTATGATTAGACGCCCACAACTGCGTGGACGCGATGTCTTCGACTGAAAAACATTTCAGGAAACGTAAAGAGGCTGCCCATTTGCGTAAATCGTGGGCCCGACCCACAACGCCGGGATTACTTTCTTTAATGACTTCTACCAGAAGAGAGGCTAATCGCCGTTTAAGTAAGCGTTTACCCGTACTTGCTACCCATAAAGCACCTTGGGGGTTTCGAGGAGCTACTCTCAAATATTTGGTCAGAGCTTGCACTGGACATAGATTATGATGCACCTTTCCCCTTTTTAACGCCGGCACCGTGAACTCAGAAAACACGTGTGCACTATGCTCATTCTTGGCTACAAAACCTGGGGAGGGTGCAATGGAAATACATTCATTAAGTCTACCAAACCTAAGACAATTAGGTGTGTTGATCATCGCCGCCAGCTCAGACACTCTGTTTCCGGTGGCCAAAGCCAAAAGGAAAACCGCCTTTTTAAGAGTAATGCAAAGTCTGCAGTATTTTGGTACAGACGAGAGTGAAGCAAAGACAAAGCTTTGTCCAGAGACCAAGTAGGCATGAGCTGACGGGGAGGTGGGCGGAGTTTAAAACATGCTCTCATAAAACCTGTTTCCTCCGCTACCGGTATAGAAAGACCCGTAAGGTCTAAAAAGGGCACTCTAATCGCAGTTAAGTGATTTTTTAATGTTACCACAGATAAACGTTTCTGCTCAAACAGATAATTCAAATAATTGAAAACTAATGCGACTGAGGGTATAGTTTGTTCTGTTCTAACGATCCAAGAAGTAAAGGCTTGCCAATGTGATTGATACTGTCGTTTTGTAGACTGAGTATATTGATTGAGTAATTTATTGGTCACATCTCTACCGTATGGTGCTAGCCACTTGGCCTCCTGAATGTCCATAATGCAAAAGTCAGCGAGGTCGCTAGGTTGCCAATCGTGTCTAAGTGGAAATACCTGACCGGGAGCGATACCGGGTCCGGGCACCACATTTTCAATTGCTGGTACCACAACTGCGCCGGCCACAGGGGCGCGATTAGCGAGACTAAGCCTCGATAATCTCGTAGTTTGTTCACTACGTGGCACATTAGTGACGCATCTGGCGGTGGAAACAGATAGATGGAGCTCCATCTGTTCCAGTCTGTCACTAGGGCGTCTGGCCCCCCTGCCGGCGTTTTCGCCCGGCGGGTGAGGTATAGAGGGAGTTTGTGAGTCTCCTCGGACGCAAAAAGATCCACTTGTGGATGGGAGAGCTCTGCAATCATTAGGTTGAAAATGGGTTGCTTGAGCTCCCATTCTACTGTCGTGCTCTGTCTCCGGGACAGAGCGTCTGCCCAGACGTTCGCTACGCCTGGGAGATAAGATGCGTGAAGATAAATATCTAGACTGTTGGCTAGAGCAAAAATCTCTTTCGACACGTTTAGCAACTTCCTTGACCTCGTTGACCCTTGTTTCTGAATACAGTGGACTGCATTCAGATTGTCCATTCTGAAGGCCACCGACTTGCCCCGTAACGCCGGGCCGTGAGCCTGAAGGAAATACAAGGGGACTAGTAATTCTTTGACATTGATGTGAGAGACTTCTAAGTGGGACCAAAGCCCCTGACCCTGGTGCCCCTGATTTGACTGAAATCCCCACCCTATTGTGCCTGACGCATCCGTGTCTACCCATACCGTTGGTGGAGGAGAGGTCCATGACATTATTGAGTGCAATGTTTCCCTCTTCGCCCAGACCGCTAGTAAGGTGTGGATTAATTTCGGGATGGGCCATAATTTTCCCGCCGGTAAGAGCGGGAAATATTTGTTGCCTTCCAATATTAATCGTTTTACTTTCAACCGGCCCAACTTGACAGTTAGTTGAATCCAGTTGAGAGAGCCGACCAGAGACTCCCAGACCCTCCGCGTCGTAGTCAGACTGTGAAGAAACCTGAACAGTTTCCTGCGAAACCTGTTGCGATTATCCACACTCTGACTCAGAGTGAGAGCGGCGGTGTCCCAGACCAGCCCTATCCACTGAATTACTCGTGAGGGAACAAGGTTTGACTTTACCAGATTTACCTTGAAGCCTAGAGTTTTGACATGATTTAAAATGATATTGACATGTTTTATGCATAATTGTTGTGTCTCTGCCACCACCAGCCAGTCGTCTAGATACCACAACACTCTGATCCCCTGTTTTAACAATGGCATCAGGGCTTGCCGGACTAGTTTTGTGAATAATCGAGGTGCTAGGTTCAAGCCGAACGGCATCCTCTGAAAAACAAAATTTTGGTGCCTGATCCGTAAGGCCAAAAACCTTTGAAATCTTTTGTTGACCGATACGTGCCAATAGGCGTCTGTCAGGTCTAGTGAACACATCCAACCTCCCGGTGGAAGTGTTAGCCTGATTTGGTGTACTGTTAACATTCTGAAAGATTCGTTGTGAATGTGAAGATTCAGATAAGACAGGTCTACGACCGGCCTCATCTGAACACTGTCCATTTTGGGAACCAAAAATAGTTTGGACGTGAATACAGGGTAATTTGGTGGGACCGGGATGATGACATTCTTGGCAATCATTTCCTGGGCTAGTGACTCCACCTCTAAAGAAACAAAATTCGCCGTTGTCGGCTGACGTAATCGAGGTCGCCGGAGCCACTGCCAAGTGATGCCTTTGCGTGCCACCATCCGTGCCCAAGTGTTTAACGGCCATGCTTGGTGACACGTTCGGAACGACCAAGTTAGCAGACAAGGGTTCGCCGGCTGTACTACCCTCGGTTCCTCCGGCCTTAAGGTAAGCACCGGGAGTGAGAGAGACTTTAGTTTTTTGATGGTAGGGTTGGTGGTGCTGGACGCTTTGCCGGCTGGCTGGTGTTGGCCGAAGACTGGCCCTGACCTGGTTTATTCTGGCCGCGTCCTCTCTGACCTGAAAACCTACTCTGTCTATGCCTGTACTGACCCTGGGGGGAGTGGGAGGACTTAGGCAGAAGAAAAGGTTTAGATCCCCCTGGCTGAGCTTTAGTAGTAGGCCTGGGTTTGGGGAAGTTAAATGCAGGTTTCTTAGAAGGGGTGGGACTGTGCTTAACGGCCTGTGCCATATTGAACACGGTTCGCCACACTTCAAGGGTCATTAAAGAGGGAGTAAGCACTGGTGACATAACCACCTGATTAGCAATGCGATCAGGTAGCTTGCGAACTAACGACATCCTAAGATCTTGTCGTGCTCGTACCGCCTCAAGCAAGGCGGTACGTATGTCACCCAAGGATTGGATTGACGACTGAAGAATCAGTCGCCGGGATAACTCAACCGATCTTCGAGCATCCGCATCTGCGATTGCCTGAGTGGACCGTAGTAAAGACTTAGCCACCTGCTGAGATACTATGTACTGTGAGAACAGGCGAAAAGCTTTTCCCCGTAGCCTAAATTCTCTGTCTAGGTGAGTAGGGGTAGGGGTAGTGAACGGGTCCTTCAGCTCACAAAGATTAATCTTAGGGGCAGCTAGAAATGAAAACAAATCTGACGGGATTCCGCCGGCAGAACCCACCGGCATGGAGAACCATGAATGAGTATCTTGAGGGATCTGGTGGGAAGATTTATAAGTGAAAGTGGTTGCAAAGTTTTGAGCCTCTACCTCCCAATCTACCCAAGGTCCTGGTCCCAACTGTCCCACCTTCAAAACTGGATTAGCTGCGTCGTCTGTGACGGTCTGTAAATCTAGTTCAGGAGTGAGAGCTGACAGAGTCTTAATATCATCAAACCCATCCAGCTTAGACCAGTCTGAAAATAGTTTTGAAGCTGAGGCAGGGGGTAAAGCAGGCTTAGAAGCATACACAAAATAATCTTGGTGATAATAACTAGGTATAGCCTTGATGTTTACGTCCAGAACATTACCCAAAGTATCCACGGCCCTTAATTTCTTTGACTTATTGCCCTGGATGACCCACTCACGCGGTACCGGGAGTTCCCCTGACAAGGTAGGTTGGGCAAGTTCTGGTTTAGAGGGGTTCAAAAGAACCCATGACTCGTCTGGCCCATAAAGTAAGGGCATAGCTACCTTTCTAAGAGGCGCTTTGTCTAGAGGGGGTGGATTGACATCCGTTATGACCCTGACATTTGAAGTTGTCAATGCCGCCGTAGCAGGCCTAGTGATCCCTGAGGTTAACAGAGTGGGAGGGTTAGGGATCTTAGATAAATCAATCGAAGTCATCAGAGGCCGTACCGTAGAACTTGTCGTGGGAGCCCCCAAGTCCATTGTGGGGTTTTCCTGTTGTTGGCCAAAAAATGTAGATAAAGCATGAGTAAGCAGCCCATTAATTTCCTGTGCCGTAACAAACTGGTTTGATGAAGAACTTACAGGTGAATCATTAGTATCCTGTGCGGCGTCCAAGCCTGAGCCTGACCCTTGTCTTTCCATCTCCGAAATTATTGAAACTTCGTCTTTCTCCTCCTGATCCTCCTGAGAAGACCCCGCCGAGGCAGGGGTACCTTGTTGCCAAGATAAGTCTGGGATAGAGGATGGGATCGCCGCGTCCCTGTGGACATCGGCTACTGTGTGACTCGTTTGAGTCGGACGTTGGTGGTCAGACCCTGGTTGAGCAAACCGCCAAACACCGAGGCCCTGGCCTACGCTCTCTTGAGAGTCTGAAACATTCTCAATTACTGAACCCCCTGAACTTTCCAATTCCAGGGTTAAAATATTAAGTGGCAAATCCTCTTTTGGGACAGGCGCTGCACTGGACTCTTGGGCCTTAACACAAACTCTGTCTGGGGTAGAGGTACGATGAGATGCACTAGAAGTTGGTGAATGTCGAGAGGACTTCCGTTTATGTGAATCCTTTTTGGAGGATTTATGGCTACGGTGTGACCGCGAACTATTCTTAGATCTGGAAGAATCCTCGCCGTGACCACTGGTGGAACCTTCCGTCCTACTCTTCTTACTCGCCGGTGAAGAGGCACGACTAGATGACTGGTGTCTAAGAGGAGACCTAGACCGAGATCTCGCCCGAGACGAGGAGGCGGATACCGGGGGTGTAGGCTCTCTTGGGCGTTTAGGTGTAGCAGCAGAAGATACAGAACCCTGACCAGTCTCCGCCGGCTTAATACTCGTGACTCTAGAGGAACGTTTAGGGGGAGGGTGTTCGGAGAGCAATCTATCCCAAAGTGGGACGTTGTCACATTGAAGTGATTTATGCGCAACAATGGTAGTGTAGGCTGACATTTGTTGCCTGACCTCTCTCAACGCTACCGCCGCGGTCTTATCATTATCACAAAGGACCTTTACAGCTAATTGGGAGCAAAAAGAACAATTACGCATAACCCAGAGACCCCTTGAACGGTCTAGACATTTAACACACCTTATGCAACGGGTATGCGCAAAAATAGGGATACCAGCACAAGTAGGGGTAGTGCACAAAGCAAAAACTGGGGCCACGGTAGCCATGACAGAGACTGGTGGGAGAAAACTACCGCCGGGTCTGTATTGGTCCGCCGGAGCTCAGCTCTGGAAAAAAAGAAAATTTCCAGGAATTAATGCTCATAAGGTTAACCCCACATGTTCGCACACAAGTGTTAATAACCCGTCGGGTAACGAGATGTAATGACACAACGAACACAGCTCGCTACGCGGCGGGGTTCAGAATATCTAAACAAATCTTTTGTTAAAGAAAGTGAAGAATACCCTCTGATATAATATAACGGTCCAGCATGGCGCTTATAGCCTCTTGGTGGTGGTGACTGTCTCAAGATTCAATTTTGTAACAAAGCAACCCCCCATAAAGACGCCGGCCCTTGAAATATTTTAGTAGAATAGCACAGGGCAGGATGATACGAGATCTGATGTCTAACGAATTGTCACAAAAGATCGCCGGCGTTTGAAGGCGGCGATACCTAATTGTATCACTAAATGAAGTGGTTAAATCGAAATCGAATTTTGTAAATTCCTTAGTTCCTCCACCTAGGAGCACCCGCCGGGTGTGAAGAATTGATATTAACCTAATTGAACCTTCAATCGCCGTAAGTGTAAAGGCGGCGATACACATAGTATCACTTAAAATGGATTGGTTAACTAACTGAAAGACATAAGTCGTTCATCCCACCCTACCCAGGTACACCCGCCGGGTGAGATGTCCAAACGTTAACCCCATAAGTTCCTGTCCCCACTTCTTTGTAAAAGATCGCCGGGGAGGAAAGCCTAAAACAACAGCTAGGTTTTTCATGTGGTTTTTGTAAAACCGGGTAGAAAAACTACATAACGTATGTCCGCATGAACATCGTTTTATAGATGGGTACAGCCATCCCGCCGGGAATCAAAGGAGGCCTGAAACCAGGCACCCACAGAGACGCAGTCCTGGAGAGCCACAGACACCCTAACGCCGGGGAAACAAGCCAGTGTTAACAACCACGTGTGGCCCAACACGGCTCGCGGCCGGGATTTTTCAAGGTGAAACCGAGAAAAACCCCGCCGGAAGGAAACCCACCCTGAACAGACACCATCTGAACAAACAAGAGACACGAGGAGAGCCACGCACGACAAACCCAAGGTCACTCAATAATCCGTGGAATTAGCCAATACACAACTAAACCAGGAAACAATTATAGTCCGAGGAATTAGCCAATACACAACTAAAACCCGGATACACATGACACAGTAGGGCATATTTATAAATAATAAACAATAACACTAGTACATGTGGCAAAGCTACGAGCGGCTGGCTAGGCCTAGGTAGACGGCATAATAAAAGTTGAAATATACACAAACACTGGAAATATCACAACAGGAACCACCGCCAACACACCACCGTAGCAAATACTTCCGACAAAGGGAAGACTGACTCGGGACCCAGAAAAAACTTCACCAAGTGAAGAAAAATACGCTGGGAACGTCAGAAAACAAAGCTTACCTCATCAGAAAGATAAAAGGCAGCAATAAATAACGCGTAGTGAAAGCCGCCTGCATCACAAACTAACTCAACTGTGAAAAAGTTCACATGTCCACAACGGGGCCACGAGGGTACATCCGAAATAGATGCCCCATACACTCGACCCAAAATACACTGCACTGCGGGCAACCAGCCCAGGACACTCCTGCTACGCCTATCCTAACCTTACTCGATACATCCTGGTGTAAACAAATGAGAAAAAACTCACTAGGGACGCAACGAATGCGGAACTAGCGGAGCGTGGGGAGGCACGTCCGGGCAGGCTGATCGCAGAGCAGAGAAGGAGGAATGACGCCTGAATCAGCGTCTGGTCAGAGATCCACACAAGTACATCCACGATATGATGGAAAGCTTATTAGATAGTTATTCTTATTTTCTTTTTGTTTTTATTTTTTACGAAGTTTTTTCGTAGTGAGAACCCAATTCATAATGACTGAAGCCATGAGTGAGGTCGCGTGCGCTCATGATGAAGGCTCCTCAGTTTTTTAAATGCTCTGCGCGGTAGATTCAAAACTACGGCGGATTAGTGTTTGAAGAGGATACCTTATGTAATAGGCATGTTCGTCAATGATGGAGGAGCCACTAATAAATTAGGGCTCATTCAGGCACTCCTGATTGATTAGGCAAGTGGCTGAATGAAATTTAATGTATTCAGCCAAAAACTAGAAGAAAATAGCTTCAAAATGACACCAAAATGAGCTTCATAGCTCGCAGGGTTCACCCGCAGCGCTACCATAGACATTCACTAAAATGAGCAATTATCGCTAATGTCTTGCTACATTTGCCTTTGGCAGCAATGTATATCTCGCGAGACTCTCACTCTTAGCCTTCAGGCTTGGCTGGGAGACGGACGTGTGGCCTGTCACACTCCTGCTTCCTTGTACTCGATTTTAGAGGCTTTAAAAGCCTGTAAATTGCTGAAAATTGCCATGGCGTTTGGGAACGTCTCCCGCAGCCAATGGGTTAAGAAGGGTCTGTGGTAGTAGAAATTATTAACCTTCCGACATATGACGCGATTTTGAGCCTATTGGGGATACTTTAAAGCCTTTGTATTTAGCCAGGGGTATTTAGAAACCTTTAGTTTAGTTACTTCAACCTCTGCAGTTGTCTTTGAGTTAGCTGTGGGCAGAAAACTAATTTTGGAGAAGTCATTATAAGAGTGAGAGAACTCTATTTCTTATTGCTAATCTGGCAACCTCTGCGTCATATTTGCGTGAAAGGGTTGAATCAACACATACATGTGGCACTCCAAAGACTCGAACCTAGGACACTCACACCGAAATTCCGCGCACTTATGCATTACGCTATCAAGACAGTTATAGCACAAAGCTTTACTTTGTAGATTGACGAATAGAAAGAAGTGGAAGGGAAAGATGTTGACAGATTTATTTTGTATGGAAAAGAAAAGTAATATGAAGATTGAAATGCAGGTAAAAGGAAATGTGTGTGTGACTTTGTGTGACTTTGTGTGTGTGTGTGTGTGAGGGATAGCTAGAGCAGGAAGTCGTACAACATATAAATATTAAGTACGGTACTAGTAATCATCTAGACTGTAGTAGGGTGGATGGTGGTAGGGGTGGGGGATAGTGTGTGTGGGTGTGTGCCTCTAGAAGTAAATAATTAATATAGTGTAAGTGAAGATCTTACTCTAGGGTCTCAGTGTATATACAGTATATCTCTCTCTCTCTCTCTCTCTCTCTCTCTCTGGTGTATAGACCTAAGTACGTGTGTCTTTAGAAGTACATAATATATATATACTGTAAGTGAAGACATTACTCGACTGTCTCCTTGTATACTATAACTACTACTACTACTTATCTCTCTCTCTCTCTCTCTCTCTCTCTCTCTCTCTCTCTCTCTCTCCCTCTCTCATTGTTAGATCGTCTTTCTTTGGTTTATATACGTATAATATATATATACATGTATATTAGGCTGTATATATTCCTTTATCTTCTATACTTCCTTTCTGTATTTGCTTCTATCTTTTCTTCCACCACTAATACTTCAGTTATTATCTATATATGTTTATCTGTCTGTTCGTCTGTCTATCTACATCTATCTATATACCATTTCTAGTTTTGCCTATCCAATTACTTGAATTAAAATTTCTGACTTTTTCATAGTTATTTTTTAAACTTTCTGCTACTGATAACCTTTTTCTTTAGCCAATTATCTCGTTCCGTTTTTTAAATTTCAAGCTTAAGTATTTTAACATTTTTAGTTGTTCCTCTTTCAATTCCACTTGCTTCAATCTTTTAAAGGGGGGTCACAGGTATTTGCTTTATCTTTCTCTCCTTTTCTCTCTTTCCCTGGCTTGTATCCAATCGGCCCCATTCAGCCAACTGTTTTAAGACTTGTATCCCCATCCAGGTGTCGATTTCTTCCTGGCGAGCGATAGCTAGCCAGAAATCCGGCTTCGCCGGAGAATTTTTTCTATCGAAAAATTTACAAATTTAGCTTGCTGTCAAAACAAAAATATATATAGGCCTATGCTGGCTCGCTACCGCTCGCCAGGAAAAAAATGACACCTGGATGGGGGTAAACGTCTTAAAACAGTAGGCTGAATGGGGCCGAATGGATAAAAGCCAAAGAGAGAGAGAGAGAGGGAGAAAAAGATTACAAAAAAGCGCGGTGGACCCCCTTAACTATGGTTTTGAATACCGGTAGTACTAATTATGTTATCTGGGTTACAATGTTTGTCTTTCTCGATACCCGGCACTTTCAAGGTATTTATGAATTTTGACCTGGCAATTGTGTTCATTTTGATTTCGTCAGTATTAATTTTCGTGCTTACACATTTTACATCCTCCTTTAAGGGGAGGTTTTTAGTGTGTTTCCTAGACTTCCATCAAGCTTGAAATTACCCCCCCTTGACCCCCTTGCAAGATAAATGTGTACAAGAACTAGCTATATCTATAATAAACCGGTACAGAACTAGCTATATCTAAAATAAACCGATACAGAACTAGCTATATCTATAATAAACCCGTGCAGAACTAGCTATATCTATAATAAACCGGTGCAGAACTAGCTATATCTATAATAAACCGGTACAGAACTAGCTATATCTATAATAAACCGGTACAGAACTAGCTATATCTATAATAAACCGGTACAGAACTAGCTATATCTATAATAAACCGGTACAGAACTAGCTATATCTATAATAAACCGGTACAGAACTAGCTATATCTATAATAAACCGGTACAGAACTAGCTATATCTATAATAAACCGGTACAGAACTAGCTATATCTATAATAAACCGGTACAGAACTAGCTATATCTATAATAAACCGGTACAGAACTAGCTATATCTATAATAAACCGGTACAGAACTAGCTATATCTATAATAAACCGGTACAGAACTAGCTATATCTATAATAAACCGGTACAGAACTAGCTATATCTATAATAAACCGGTACAGAACTAGCTATATCTATTATACACCGGTACAGAACTAGCTATATCTATAATACACCGGTACAGAACTAGCTATATCTATAATAAACCGGTACAGAACTAGCTATATCTATAATGAACCGGTACAGAACTAGCTATATCTATAATAAACCGGTACAGAACTAGCTATATCTATAAAAAACCGGTGCAGAACTAGCTATATCTATAATAAACCGGTACAGAACTAGCTATATCTATAATAAACCGGTACAGAACTAGCTATATCTATAATAAACCGGTACAGAACTAGCTATATCTATAATAAACTGGTACAGAACTAGCTATATCTATAATTAACCGGTACAGAACTAGCTATATCTATAATAAACCGGTACAGAACTAGCTATATCTATAATAAACCGGTACAGAACTAGCTATATCTATAATAAACCGGTACAGAACTAGCTATATCTATAATAAACCGGTACAGAACTAGCTATATCTATAATAAACCGGTACAGAACTAGCTATATCTATAATAAACCGGTACAGAACTAGCTATATCTATAATAAACCGGTACAGAACTAGCTATATCTATAATAAACCGGTACAGAACTAGCTATATCTATAATAAACCGGTACAGAACTAGCTATATCTATAATAAACCGGTACAGAACTAGCTATATCTATAATAAACCGGTACAGAACTAGCTATATCTATAATAAACCGGTACAGAACTAGCTATATCTATAATAAACCGGTACAGAACTAGCTATATCTATAATAAACCGGTACAGAACTAGCTATATCTATAATAAACCGGTACAGAACTAGCTATATCTATAATAAACCGGTACAGAACTAGCTATATCTATAATAAACCGGTACAGAACTAGCTATATCTATAATAAACCGGTACAGAACTAGCTATATCTATAATAAACCGGTACAGAACTAGCTATATCTATAATAAACCGGTACAGAACTAGCTATATCTATAATAAACCGGTACAGAACTAGCTATCTATAATAAACCGGTACAGAACTAGCTATATCTATAATAAACCGGTACAGAACTAGCTATATCTATAATAAACCGGTACAGAACTAGCTATATCTATAATAAACCGGTACAGAACTAGCTATATCTATAATAAACCGGTACAGAACTAGCTTATATCTATAATAAACCGGTACAGAACTAGCTATATCTATAATAAACCGGTACAGAACTAGCTATATCTATAATAAACCGGTACAGAACTAGCTATATCTATAATAAACCGGTACAGAACTAGCTATATCTATAATAAACCGGTACAGAACTAGCTATATCTATAATAAACCGGTACAGAACTAGCTATATCTATAATAAACCGGTACAGAACTAGCTATATCTATAATAAACCGGTACAGAACTAGCTATATCTATAATAAACCGGTACAGAACTAGCTATATCTATAATAAACCGGTACAGAACTAGCTATATCTATAATAAACCGGTACAGAACTAGCTATATCTATAATAAACCGGTACAGAACTAGCTATATCTATAATAAACCGGTACAGAACTAGCTATATCTATAATAAACCGGTACAGAACTAGCTATATCTATAATAACGCGGTACAGAACTAGCTATATCTATAATAAACCGGTACAGAACTAGCTATATCTATAATAAACCGGTACAGAACTAGCTATATCTATAATAAACCGGTACAGAACTAGCTATATCTATAATAAACCGGTACAGAACTAGCTATATCTATAATAAACCGGTACAGAACTAGCTATATCTATAATAACCGGGTACAGAACTAGCTATATCTATAATAAACCGGTACAGAACTAGCTATATCTATAATAAACCGGTACAGAACTAGCTATATCTATAATAAACCGGTACAGAACTAGCTATATCTATAATAAACCGGTACAGAACTAGCTATATCTATAATAAACCGGTACAGAACTAGCTATATCTATAATAAACCGGTACAGAACTAGCTATATCTATAATAAACCGGTACAGAACTAGCTATATCTATAATAAACCGGTACAGAACTAGCTATATCTATAATAAACCGGTACAGAACTAGCTATATCTATAATAAACCGGTACAGAACTAGCTATATCTATAATAAACCGGTACAGAACTAGCTATATCTATAATAAACCGGTACAGAACTAGCTATATCTATAATAAACCGGTACAGAACTAGCTATATCTATAATAAACCGGTACAGAACTAGCTATATCTATAATAAACCGGTACAGAACTAGCTATATCTATAATAAACCGGTACAGAACTAGCTATATCTATAATAAACCGGTACAGAACTAGCTATATCTATAATAAACCGGTACAGAACTAGCTATATCTATAATAAACCGGTACAGAACTAGCTATATCTATAATAAACCGGTACAGAACTAGCTATATCTATAATAAACCGGTACAGAACTAGCTATATCTATAATAAACCGGTACAGAACTAGCTATATCTATAATAAACCGGTACAGAACTAGCTATATCTATAATAAACCGGTACAGAACTAGCTATATCTATAATAAACCGGTACAGAACTAGCTATATCTATAATAAACCGGTACAGAACTAGCTATATCTATAATAAACCGGTACAGAACTAGCTATATCTATAATAAACCGGTACAGAACTAGCTATATCTATAATAAACCGGTACAGAACTAGCTATATCTATAATAAACCGGTACAGAACTAGCTATATCTATAATAAACCGGTACAGAACTAGCTATATCTATAATAAACCGGTACAGAACTAGCTATATCTATAATAAACCGGTACAGAACTAGCTATATCTATAATAAACCGGTACAGAACTAGCTATATCTATAATAAACCGGTACAGAACTAGCTATATCTATAATAAACCGGTACAGAACTAGCTATATCTATAATAAACCGGTACAGAACTAGCTATATCTATAATAAACCGGTACAGAACTAGCTATATCTATAATAAACCGGTACAGAACTAGCTATATCTATAATAAACCGGTACAGAACTAGCTATATCTATAATAAACCGGTACAGAACTAGCTATATCTATAATAAACCGGTACAGAACTAGCTATATCTATAATAAACCGGTACAGAACTAGCTATATCTATAATAAACCGGTACAGAACTAGCTATATCTATAATAAACCGGTACAGAACTAGCTATATCTATAATAAACCGGTACAGAACTAGCTATATCTATAATAAACCGGTACAGAACTAGCTATATCTATAATAAACCGGTACAGAACTAGCTATATCTATAATAAACCGGTACAGAACTAGCTATATCTATAATAAACCGGTACAGAACTAGCTATATCTATAATAAACCGGTACAGAACTAGCTATATCTATAATAAACCGGTACAGAACTAGCTATATCTATAATAAACCGGTACAGAACTAGCTATATCTATACAAAAAAAATTAAAACACATCCTTCTTGTGTCTTGTTTTATATGATATTAATAAGCCTGTGCACATTAAAGTTAATAGGTTACTAAGATTCAGGAGTTCACTGAAAATATTGCAACTCACCCATCACTAGATCTGTTGTTGCTTGATTTCCTTTGTACCACCACCGGCTCCTAAGGGGAAACACACGGGGTTGAACACAGTGGCAACTCACAGCTCCGCACACGCCTCCAATTTTACCTGTAAAACGAATACAAAAATAAATTAGTCCATTGTCTCGAATATTTGTTGATATTTATTTAATGTTATGGTATGTGAAATTTCCAGTTGGTTATGTAGAATGTCGTTTGATAGCGCCAGTATGTGATTGATTTAATTACTTCCAGACGATTTTATTGATTATTCAAAGCACCTGTGGGAGTTAGGTGGTTAGTATAGATAGTCCTTGATGCTATGATTCGTAGATATTGTTCCTAGTAAAATAATTTGACAGTAGCAATGACAAAGATTTATTTACGTAAATTGGTCTTCTGATTGAAGAGGAAGATGGTGATGGTATTTATGACAATGAAGTTGAAAGAGAGAGAGAGAGAGAGAGAGAGAGAGAGAGAGAGAGAGAGAGAGAGAGAGAGAGAGAGAGAGAGAGAGAATATGGGATTAACGTGAATTCAGTGAGTGAAAACAAATCAATGTATAAGTCTACTGATAAAAATGTAAATATGATATTGCAGTATAATGAAAGAGGGAAAGAAGCAACAGTGAATGGGCTGAATACCAGGACAGGACCTTCATTTATCATCAGAGAGAGAGAGAGAGAATGTGTGTGTGTGTGTGTGTGTGTGTGTGTGTGTGTGTGTGTGTGTGTGTGTGTGTGTGTTTTAAGGCGACCGATATAAGATGCAATAAATGTCTTAGTTATGATAAAAGAAACAAAAATACTGAAGATACAGCTTAAAAAGGGAGAGAGAGAGAGCGAGAGAGAGAGAGAGAGAGAGAGAGAGAGAGAGAGAGAGAGAGAGAGAGAGAATGTGAGTGAGTGAGTGATGGCATGTAAACCAAACTCAAGAAAACAAAAACATCGATAATAATAATAATAATAATAATAATAATAATAATAATAGTAATAATAATAATAATAATAATAATAATAATAATGCAGTGAAAGATGAGAACAAGCAATAATCAGATAATGGAACGACTATCAGGACGTGAAATTAATTATCGGTCATAGTGGTAGTGGTGGTGGTGGTGGTGGTGGTTGTTGTAGGTAAGATTAATTAATACTGGGGAAGGATGTGAACAGGTAGTCTTCTCATTATTAGTTTGTTATTAAGGTTACTATACCGGTATTTTATTTTGTTTACCGGTACCTACCGGTATGCCCTTACTACAGTATATATCTTGCTATATATATCAGTGGGTTAGGGAGGGAGGGGAGAGTTATATATATATATATATATTTTTTTTTTTTTTTTTTTTTTTTTTTTTCTATGTGGATGAGGGAGACAAAAGGCAGAGGTGCCTGTGCCAAGTGCCTCCCCCAGAGTTGAAAGTAGGTATGGAAAAAACTCAAATCAGACCGAGTAAACCCAAGTATATACAGTATATATATATATATATATATATATATATATATATATATATTGAGAATATATC
>CM064577.1:46618263-46700763 GCA_032716605.1 Paralithodes platypus | reverse complement strand
GTTATTCATTTACAAACGCACTCAGTCGCGGGTTTGATGAGAGATATTTGTCTAGGCGGAGTTTAAATGAATCAACGGTGATGCAGTCTATAACGTTTCGGGGAAGCCCATTCCACAAGTTGACAACTCGATTGAAGAAGAAATTCTTAGATTCGTGCGAGTTAAAAGATTTACCAATAATTTTGCAACCGTTTCCCCGCGTATAATTAGATTGGTCGATAGTGAAGTACTTACTACAGTTCATCTTGTCGATGCCTTTGATGATTTTCAACACTTGAATTAAGTCGCCTATTAATCTGCGCTGGGTTAAAGGAAATAGATTTAATTCTCTAAGACGCTCTTCGTATGGTTTGTTCTTTAGGCTAGGTATCATTTTGGTAACTCTACGTTGAACTCGTTCTAGCTTGTTTATATCTTTTTGGTAATAAGGGCACCAGGATTGAATGCAGTATTCCAGAAGAGGGCGGACTAAGGAATTGTAAAGGGTTAGGATAACTTCTTTGGATTTATGCTCAAATGACCTGCCTATAAAGCCAATTATTTTGTTTGCCTTCTTAACAACTTCTGAACATTGTTGACTCGGTTTTAGGTTACTCGATATTGTTACTCCCAGATCGGTTTCTCTGTTTACATTCTTAAGCTGAGTGCCATTCATCGAATAGTTTGCTTTCTCATTTAGGTATCCGACATGTAGTACTTTACATTTATCCGCATTGAAACTCATTTGCCAAATTTGGGCCCAACATGACAATTTATCTAGATTGTGTTGCATATCGTCAACTTGTTCTTTTGAGAGTACGCTATTTGCAATTTTTGTATCGTCAGCAAATTTTGAGATTGTACAGGTGAGACCCTCATCTATGTCGTTGATGTAAATTAGAAAGAGAATTGGTCCTAGTAGGTACCCCGCTACTTACATTGGTCCATTTAGATGCCTTACCGTTTATGACTACCCTTTGCTTTCTGTTGCTGAGCCAATTTTCTATCCATTTCAACACACCGTCTTGTATTCCATGCGCTTTTAGTTTTAGCAGTAAACGTTTGTGGGGAACTTTGTCAAAGGCCTTTTGAAAATCAAGGTATATAATATCTACAGCTTTACTCTCATCGTAGAGGTTGAGGATATCGTGGAAGAAGCCTAAGAGGTTTGTTAAACAGGAACGTTTTTACGAAAGCCATGTTGAGTATCTTTAAGTATGTTATTTTCCTCTAAGTGATTTACGAGTCTGTCTCGTATGACCGTTTCTAGCATTTTACATACAATTGAGGTTAAGCTAATTGGACGATAGTTACTGGGTAGGGATTTGCTGCCTTTTTTGAATATCGGTGTTACGTTGGCTAGCTTCCACTGATCAGGCATAGTTCCAGACTGCAAGGATTTATTGAATAGTAATGTCAGTGGTTTGGAGAGCTCATCCTTAGCTTCCTTTAGAACTCTAGGCGAGATTGTATCAGGTCCTGGCGTTTTATTTACCTTGAGTTTATCTAAATAATTCAATATTTCTCTCTCTGTAACGGTGATATTACTTAGAACATCTGAATTATCAATCTGAATCGGCGATGGTGTAGGGATATCACTGAGGTCTTCTGTTGTAAAAACTGATGCAAAGAAGGTATTGAGGGCATTACTCATTTGTACTTCGTCTTTGGTGTATTCTCCATTTTCATCGACTAACGGTCCAACAGTTGAAGTAACTACTTTTTTCTTTCTGATATAACTATAGAATTCTTTCGGGTTTGTTTTACTTTGATTCGCAATATGTAACTCTAAGGTCTTTTTACTTTGCTTAATTAACTTTTTGGCTTTGCGTCGTAGCTCTTCAAATTTCACCCGTTCTTCGTCATTTTGTGAGGATTTTAATCTATCATTAGCAAATTTTTTAGCAAGCAGGCAGTTTGAAATATCTTTATTCCACCATTTGGGCTAATTATTATAGCCTGGACGCCGTATTTTCGATGGTATGCAGTCTTGCACTGCTTTTAGGTAAGTGGTTTCGAATAACTTCCAAGATGTATTTATGTCGTTATTGTTAATTAATTAAAAAGCTCCAGTCAGTTTCTTTTAACATAGCTCTAAGTTTATGGAAGTTTGCTTTCTTGAAATTAGGGACTTTTTCGATGCTACTATTTGGTTCGTTACTAGTAAACTTTAAAGTGAAAGTTATCGTACGATGGTCGCTGTTACTGAATTCATCACCAACATTCAAATTCTCTATCAATTCTTCTTTTGTTGCAAGTACAATGTCAAGAACGTTATTACCACGAGTCGGCGTTCGAACAAATTGATAAAGCGAACTCTCTTGCAAGTTCGTATACAAGTCATGTCCGGAGTGTGAAGTAAGAGTATCGCCCCACTTGGTCACAGGTAAATTAAAGTCGCCAAAAATTACGGTATCTTGTGAGTTACTTACATCTGCAATTTGTTCGTAAATTTCTTGGTCAGTTTGCACTGATTGAGCTGGAGGTCTGTATATTAATGCAAGTATTATTTTTGTACCTTTATTATTCTTTATTAGCACAAAAGATGTGTCGACGTTCACAATTTGAGGTTTTGACACGAGGGTCGGGTTAAGACTTTCTTTGATATAAAAACGCCACCTCCATTTATATTTATTCGGCTGTTCTCAAACATTACATAACCGGGAAGTGACTACTCTGCTAAAAAGTCTCTATCTTCTGTATTGAGCCAAGATTCTGTTATGCCAATCACATCATTATTTTCTGTAAACACTAATTCCTCTAAATCTGAACATTTATTGCGTATGCTACGACCGTTTGCATAGAACACCTTTAAAGTTGCGGTTTTAGAACTCACAGAACGTTCTTTCATCGAATTTTTGGTTCTGGTCGGATCTACATTTACATTCATGGCTGTCCTCGGTCCTCGGTCGTTATCCCTGGTGGTTTTGAATTTGGGTCGTGTTGGTGGAGCTTTATCCAAATTCGCGGTTCTTGACGGATTAGTATTTAATTCCTTTGTAGGTTGCCGTCCTCGCTGTCTTCGGTCCTCCTTCCTGGTTGTCCTGCGCTGAGTCGAGCCGAGCCGAGAGAGAGAGAGAGAGAGAGAGAGAGAGAGAGAGAGAGAGAGAGAGAGAGAGAGAGAGAGAGAGAGAGAGAATAAGTTAAACAATCTGATAAACAATAAGCTATGGCATTGCAGTATAACAAAGAATGACAGAAGGAACAGTAAATCATAATTGTCATGAATAATTGGACGTGAAATTAATTATCGGTCATAATGATGGTGGTTGATAAGATTTATTACTGTGGAAGAATGTGAACAGGTCGACAAGTAGGTACGGTCGCGCTAATAAGTCATGTCCCAGCTGTCATTACGTTTGGCTTGCTCTGTGCTGTATTAATGTCTGTCAGATGTTGAATAGGGGGGGGGGGGGTAATTGTAGGAACATAGTGGTATATCTCAGTCAAAAAGAAACAATCATGTGTCAATATTGCTGATACCAATTATTAATCAAAATATAATTGGTACCGGGATTTCACTTATTAGCGCGACTGTACAGTAATATTTGTGTTACTGTATTTGATCTTGTGAGAGTGAGTGAGAAAGAGAGATAATGAATATTGCATTACTTGAGAAAGAGCGAGAGCGAGAGAGAATACTGTATTATATAAGAGAGTGATAAATAGAGAGAGTGAGTGTGTGTATGACTGAGACAGAGGCAGGGAGAATGAGTTTTATGTTGTAATGTGTATGAAGGGAACAAAAGGCAAATCTGCCTGTAACAAGTGTCCTCCCCCCCCCCCCCACACACACAAGTTCTAGAGTGATAGAGAGCTAAACTCCAGGTACAGTACGTTAGAGGTAATTTAGGTGTGTTGGAAAAAAGTTGCATTCGACATTTCTTCGGTTACCTATATTGACATTTAACTGTCTTCTCTGATTTGTATTAGCGTACGGTGCCGTAATTCAATCAGATTAGCTTTATTAATTATCTCTCTCTCTCTCTCTCTCCCTCTTTCTCTCTCTCTCTCTCAAAAACATGCTCTTTTTCACATAGAGTACCGGTACTGGTTTATCCATGGAGTGAACTGCAATGTCATTCAGATACTAACTACCCCTTGCAACACACGCACACGGTGACCGGTCAACTCAACCAGTTGACCATTTCAACCAGTAGCTTTCAACCAGTACCAAATCAACCAATACGGTTAGGTTAGGTTAGGTTAGTACTATATTTTGGCACTGGTTTGGTTGGTCTGGGTTAATTTGGCACTGGTTGAGAGCTACTGGTTGAGATGTCATGGAACACACACACACACACACACACACACACACAAACACATATTTTCTCTCGTTCTCACACACACACACACTGAATCCCAAGCCCTCACCAATTATTTACAGCGCCCTCTTGCATTGTTCAAGCCACCGGGTTTGACATTTGGATCCCAGGAAAAGAAAAATGTATATGTGGCAGAGACTTTGTATCTGCCTTTATCCCCAGCCCAATAAGCGGGTATGAGGAACAAGAACAGTCACAGGAGCCTAACCCTAGATATTTGTTTTTCAAGGCGGCGGGATCGTGTGCTTGGTGGGAAGTATTTTGGGATTGTTTAAATGTCGCCGCAGGCTTGCCCGTGGCGTATTGGCTTGGTTAAGGTGAGCAAAGTTGTTTATTCCTTTGGATGGAGTATTGTGAGTGTCTCTTTCTGTCAACCCCACCTCCACTCTACCTCATCCCGTACCAACCCATCCCTCTTCCACCCATTCCATATATAACCTATCCTAACTCCACCCACATCAACTCCATCCCATCCATCTCTACCCTATCCCAACTCAACTTCATCCCATCCCTATTCCACCCATTTCATCTCTACTGTACCTCTACTTCACCTCAACCCCACCCCACCCTAACTCCACCTCATCCCGTACCACCCCCATCCCTATTCCACCCATTCCATATCTACCGTATCCCAACTCCACCCCGCCCTAACTCCACCTCATCTCGTACCATCCCATCCCTATTCCACCCATTCCATAACTATCCTATCCCCTCCACAAACTTTAACTCCAGCCCACATCACCCTAACTGTACTCTATGTCTACCCTACCCCAATTCCACCCCACCTCCACTCCTCACCCTAACTGTACTGCACTCCACCTTACTTCAACTTCACTCCCAAACCACCTCATCCCTTATCACCCCCATCCTTATTCCACCTCTATCCCTCCCCATGTCCACTCCACCTCTCCAACTCCACCGTACCCCTCCCCAACTCCACCCACCCTCATTCCAACTTCAACGGACTCTACCCCAACTCCACCCCACCTAACTCCACCCACCTCCACTCCACTTGTAACCAAAGCTAAACCACTCCGCCTCTCTCCCACCGCCATTGCTCCTGCCCTCACCAAACTGTTATTACTTTCCGAACTCCCTCCCCCTTGTTGTAGGCTTCTACAACCAGCCTACTCTGTTCCGCAAGGATGGCACTCATCTAAACCCTGTGGGTTCAGCACGCATGGGTCGTCTCCTACAAGAAGCAGTCCGCAGCCATGGATCAAAAAACGCCATCCGAGAAGAAGCAGCAGTGACATAAATCATCCAACGCCAAGCAAAAAACAGAGACAACCGAGGACCACCAGCGATAAGGACCGAAGACAGCGAGGACCGAGGACAGCCATGAACATAAATGTAGATCCGACAAGAACCAAAAATATTATTAAAGAGCGTTCCGCGAGTTCTAAAATAACAAATTAAAGGTTTTCTATGCAAACGCTCGCTCGTAGCATACGCAATAAATTTTCAGATTTTGAGGAGCTAGTGTTTACAGAAAATTATGATGTGATGGGCATAACAGAATCTTGGCTCAATACAGAAGATAGATACTTTTTAGCAGAGTATTCACTTCCCGGTTATGTAATGTTTGAGAAAAGCCGAATAAATCGAAATGGAGGTGGCGTTTTACTTTATATAAAAGAAAGTCTTAACCCTACCCTCTTGTCAAAACCTCAAATTGTGAACGTCGACACATCTTTTGTGCTTATAAAGAATAATAAAGGTACAAAAATAATACTTGCGTTAATATACAGACCTCCAGCTCAATCAGTGCAAACTGACCGAGAAATTTACGAACATATTGCAGATGTAAGTAACTCACAAGATACCGTAATTTTTGGCGACTTTAATTTACCTGTGACCAAGTGGGGCGATACTCTTACTTCACACTCCGGACATGACTTGTATACGAACTTGCAAGAGAGTTCGCTTTATCAATTTGTTCGAACACCGACCCGTGGTAATAACGTTCTTGACATTGTACTTGCAACAAAAGAAGAATTAATAGAGAATTTGAATGTTGGTGATGAATTCAGTAACAGCGACCATCGTACGATAACTTTCACTTTAAAGTTTACTAGTAACGAACCAAATAGTAGCATCGAAAAAGTCCCTAATTTCAAGAAAGCAAACTTCCATAAACTTAGAGCTATGTTAAAAGAAACTGACTGGAGCTTTTTAATTAACAATAAAGACATAAATACATCTTGGAAGTTATTCGAAACCACTTACCTAAAAGCAGTGCAAGACTGCATACCATCGAAAATACGGCGTCCAGGCCATAATAATAAGCCCAAATGGTGGAATAAAGATATTTCAAACTGCCTGCTTGCTAAAAAATTTGCTAATGATAGATTAAAATCCTCACAAAATGACGAAGAACGGGTGAAATTTGTAGAGCTACGACGCAAAGCCAAAAAGTTAATTAAACAAAGTAAAAAGACCTTAGAGTTACATATTGCGAATCAAAGTAAAACAAACCCGAAAGAATTCTATAGTTATATCAGAAAGAAAAAAGTAGTTACTTCAACTGTTGGACCGTTAGTCGATGAAAATGGAGAATACACCAAAGACGAAGTACAAATGAGTAATGCCCTCAATACCTTCTTTGCATCAGTTTTTACAACAGAAGACCTCAGTGATATCCCTACACCATCGCCGGTTCAGATTGATAATTCAGATGTTCTAAGCAATATCACCGTTACAGAGAGAGAAGTATTGACTTGTTTAGATAAACTCAAGGTAAATAAAACGCCTGGACCTGATACAATCTCGCCTAGAGTTCTAAAGGAAGCTAAGGATGAGCTCTCCAAACCACTGACATTACTATTCAATAAATCCTTGCAGTCTGGAACTATGCCTGATCAGTGGAAGCTAGCCAACGTAACACCGATATTCAAAAAAGGCAGCAAATCCCTACCCAGTAACTATCGTCCAATTAGCTTAACTTCAGTTGTATGTAAAATGCTAGAAACGGTCATACGAGACAGACTCGTAAATCACTTAGAGGAAAATAACATACTTAAATTAAAGATACTCAACACGGCTTTCGTAAAAAACGTTCCTGTTTAACAAACCTCTTAGACTTCTTCCACGATATCCTCAACCTCTACGATGAGAGTAAAGCTGTAGATATTATATACCTTGATTTTCAAAAGGCCTTTGACAAAGTTCCCCACAAACGTTTACTGCTAAAACTAAAAGCGCATGGAATACAAGACGGTGTGTTGAAATGGATAGAAAATTGGCTCAGCGACAGAAAGCAAAGAGTAGTCATAAACGGTAAGGCATCTAAATGGACCAATGTAAGTAGCGGGGTACCCCAGGGATCGGTACTAGGACCAATTATCTTTCTAATTTACATCAACGACATAGATGAGGGTCTCACCTGTACAATCTCAAAATTTGCTGACGATACAAAAATTGCAAATAGCGTACTCTCAAAAGAACAAGTTGATGATATGCAACACAATCTAGATAAATTGTCATGTTGGGCCCAAATTTGGCAAATGAGTTTCAATGCGGATAAATGTAAAGTACTACATATCGGATACCTAAATGAGAAAGCAAACTATTCGATGAATGGCACTCAGCTTAAGAATGTAAACAGAGAAACCGATCTGGGAGTAACAATATCGAGTAACCTAAAACCGAGTCAACAATGTTCAGAAGTTGTTAAGAAGGCAAACTAAATAATTGGCTTTATAGGCAGGTCATTTGAGCATAAATCCAAAGAAGTTCTCCTAACCCTTTACAATTCCTTAGTCCGCCCTCTTCTGGAATACTGCGTTCAATCCTGGTGCCCTTATTACCAAAAAGATATAAACAAGCTAGAACGAATTCAACGTAGAGTTACCAAAATGATACCTAGCCTAAAGAAAAAAACATACGAGGAGCGTCTTAGAGAATTAAATCTATTTCCTTTAACCCAGCGTAGATTAAGAGGTGACTTAATTCAAGTGTTCAAAATCATCAAAGGCATCGACAATATGGACTGTAGTAAGTACTTCACTATCGACCAATCTAATTACACGCGGGAAAACGGTTGAAAAATTATTGGTAAATCTTTTAACTCACAAGAATCTAAGAATTTCTTCTTCAATCGAGTTGTCAACTTGTGGAATGGGCTTCCCCGAAACGTTATAGACTGCATCACCGTTGATTCATTTAAACTCCGCTTAGACAAATATCTCGCATCAAACCCGCGACTGACTGCGTTTGTAAATGAATAACTTTATTTTATCCCCCCCTCAGTTACTAACCCATCTGTCCCCTACTAACTTCCTAATCTTGCCACGGACATTAGTTCCAGGGCAGTAATTCCCTTTCCAATGTTCCCTTATGCACTCTAAACCACTGTTTGGACACTTGATCCTCTGTGTTTTGGAGGACAAGCAACCTAGAAGGGTCACTAGATCTGTTGTTGATTGATTTCCTTTGTACTCCTTTGTACTGTTAACCCAGAGACTGCCAGAGCTCCTTCTTAACCCGTTCAGTACCGGTGACGTACTTTTCATTATATTCTGGCAAGTATAAGACTATTTTATTAAGCTTAGGAAGGATGAATACCCATTAAAAGGCTACAGACTATCTAAATTAATCCTTTTAGCTAACATATATCCTTTCTAAGCTTCACAAAAGCGAGCCAGAATTTATATATTTTTGAATAGCAAGCTAAATTTGTAAATTTTTCGATAGCAAAATGTCTCCGGCGAAGCAGGATTTCTCCATACAATTCTCCTTGCCAGACAGAGCTTCCGTGAGAGTCGGATTGCAACATTAAACAGTTGCTCCACACCTATCAGGAATCAACTGCCACAGTCGGAATAATAAACTTGCTGTGCTTTAAGGGAGCTCACCTCGCTTTTCGGCCCCATTCAGCCTACTGTTTTAAGACGTTTACTCCCATCCAGGTGTCAATATTTTTTGCTGGCGAGCCAGCATACATATATTTTTGTTTTGACAGCAAGCTAAATTTGTAAAAAAAAATTGATAGAAAAATGTCTCCAAGCCGGATTTCTCCATACAATGCTGGCTCGCTTTCGCTCGCCAAGAAGAAATCGACAGCTGGATGGGATAAACGTCTTAAAAAAGTTGGCTGAATGGGGCCGAATGGATACAAGCCAGGGAAAGAGAGAAAAAGGAGAGAAAGATAAAACAAAGCCGGTGACCCCCATTAACCCGGGAGCTGCGGGGAGACTCTTAAGAGTTCCCCCGGCGCACTGCGGGGAGACTCTTAAGAGCAGAGACTTTGAACACGTACCAAAACCGCGCGTTTATAGCCAGGCGGCTGAAAATTGGTGTGGGTATAGTACTACATGTCAACTCTCGATACCACCCCGCCAAACGCTCGCCCCGCACTCGTGCAAGCACCACCGCGCCAGTAACCACGCACTAGTCATGGAGCCTACACGTCCCTCACGCTCGCTCCCTGATGACACAACCAGCCCTCCTTCTGGTGGTGTTAGCCGCCGTGGAAGGCAGAGGGTGGCTGCCAAAGACCCTAGCTACCAGTACGACACGCCCTACAGCTCAGAGGACGAATCACCAGCACCAAAAGCACGTAAAACACGTGCAAGCAGGGCAATGGCACAGAGGTCATTGGTCTTTCGGGACACTGCCACCACGACCCAGGCCACTGCAACAACCACTACCACCACCACTGCCACCACTGCCACCCCTGCCACCCCTGCCACCGGTACCAGCGACGCAGGAGGCCGCCCTAGGGCTGCATTACCTGCGGGGGCAGGAAAAATGAAAGGCACGGGCGTAGGGAAAAGAACCCGTACGCCAGCCACAGTGCCCCTACCACCACCAACACCACCAGCCGCCCCTGGCCCGGCTGCCCCTGCCGCCCCTGCTGCCCCTGCCGGCCCTGCCGCCCCTGCTGGCCCCGCCGCCCCTGCCGCCCTGCCCAAGGAACAGGGAAGGGGAATGGGAAAGGAGAGGGAAAGCGACTGGAAAGCGAAAGCGCTGGCCCTGGTGTCCCTGCCGGCCCTGGTGCCCCTGCCGCCCCTGCCGCCACTGCTGCCCCTGCCGCCCCTGCCGCCCCTGCCGCCCCTGCCCAAGGAACAGGGAAGGGGAAGGGGAAAGGGAGAGGGAAAGCGACTGGGAAAGCGACTGCTGGCCCTGGTGTCCCTGCCTGCCCTGCTGCCCCTGCCGCCCCTGCCGCCCCTGCTGCCCCTGCCCAAGGAACAGGGAAGGGGAAGGGGAAAGCGACTGGGAAAGCGACTGCTGGCCCTGGTGTCCCTGCCGGCCCTGCTGCCCCTGTTGCCCCTGCCGCCCATGCCGCCCCTGCCCAAGGAACAGAGAGAAGGGCGACAGGCACCACCATCATCTTGCCATCAAGGCCACGCACCACTGCTGCCCCTGCCGCCGCCGCCCCTGCCACCACCTCTGCTGTCCCTGTCCATAAGACTCCCGCACGTGCCAAAGTGACCCGGAAAACTCTTACACCATCTAAGTATGCCGCCCTGCTGTTTGATGGTGATTCGCAGGACATTGGCAGCCCGGGTTTCGACGACGAAGCCCTAGCACGGGACCAAGGGTGGGGGGATTTGGGAGTGGACAGTGGGAGTGAGTCCGACGTCGGTGACGAAAACGAGGAAGGGCATCGTCTGTCAAGTGAAGAGGAGGGTAATGATGATGAAGTGCTGTATCGCGACCATGGAAGCGATATTTCAGACGCAGAAGCAGACGCAGACGACATTCCGATCCCTGGCATGCCTTCGTTCGATTGGTCTGACGGGGTCAATTTTGTACCTGACGTGCCCCAGTTCAATCCTGGGACGTCAGGAACAACTGACGACTGGCCCTGTGATGATCAAGCGAACGAAAGCGACTTCTTCCTCGCTTTTTTCGACATGGAGGTAATGACGTACATCGTTGCCCAAACAAACGCCTACTACAGGTGGGTGTTTGGCAGATTGGACGTCCTTTCTCCAAAAGCGAGAATACGAGGCTGGGTGGATACGACTGTGGCAGAATTTCTGACGTTCTTTGCCTTGTTGTTCCTCATGCCTCTGATCAAGAAGCATGTGTTGCAACACTACTGGAAGCACGACCCTCTCATCGCCACCCCAACTTTCAATAAGTTCATGACTCGTGACAGATTTTTGTTGCTGCTAAGATTTATGCACTTTGCAGACAACGAAAATCCTAACAGGATTGACAGGATATGGAAAGTTCGGGATGTGTTCACCATGTTGTTGGAGAGGTATAGGAAATACTTTTACCCCTTCCTCAATTTGGTGATTGATGAGTCGCTCGTGCTCTTCAAAGGACGTCTTGTTTTCAAGCAGTATATCCCCTTGAAGAGGCATAGGTTCGGAATCAAGCTCTTCGTGTTGTGCGACTGTGAAACTGGAATAGTGCTTGACATGATCGTGTATACAGGAACTGACATTGACGTACCGAAAGCCGCTGCCAATGACCCCATGGGCATGTCAGGTGCCATCGTCAGGAAAATGTTGGCACCTTACCTGGGCAAAGGCCACATCATCTACACTGACAACTGGTATACTTCTCCTGCTCTCTGCCAGTTTCTTTATGACAACCAAACGGGGTCATGTGGGACTGTCAGAAAGACAAGAAAGTTTATGCCAAAGTTCACAGGTGATGTCATTCCTCTCACAGATGCCTCCTCCAGTGACACACCTTCAGAAGACGACCTGGCCCAGGAACACCGCGAGAGGCATGTGCGAAGAAGGCGACGAAAGGGGCAGAAATACAAGCAGCTCGAGAAGTGTGGGAAACTGATAGCCCTGAAGTGGAAGGATAAGCGAGACGTCCACCTGCTTTCCACCGTCCACACAGGTGCCCAGGTGGATTCTGGCAAAATCCACTACCGAACCAGGAAGACAATCTACAAGCACGACATGGTAGTGGACTACACCAAAAACATGCGCCTGGTGGACAAGTCTGACTGTCAGCTGTCAGGCGTTGAGTGTCTGAGGAAGACTGTGAAGTGGTATCACAAGCTCTTCCTCCACCTAGTTGACATAACGATGCTGAACGCCTACAACTTGTGGTTGGTGAAGAAGGATATGGCCCCAAACCAGAAGCTGAAATTCCGGGAGTTCGTGTACAACGTCTCCTACCAACTCCTGGAGAAGTATGGCACCACCACTCACAGACGTACGGCATGGCGTGGGGATCACGTTCCTGACCGCATCCAGCTGGGTGTCGAAAGACACTACACAACCAACACCGAGCTGATTGGCACTCGTCACAGGCAGGTGCAGTGCACCGTCTGCAGCTCCAGTGTGAGGAAACCCCATGTAACCAAAAGAGTCACCTCAATGTGCGCCGAGTGCAAAGTTGCACTCTGCCTGGGTGACTGCTTCAGGGACTACCACACCTTCAAGAACTACTGAGTGTCGGCCCCTGCCCTGCCCTGCCCTGGACTCGCGCCCTACCTTACCTGACCTGACCTAATTGATCACGCTACCTCATAATGTAACATATATATTATATAATGTATAAGTTCCAAAGATGTCCCTGTGATATAGCTTTTACATTATATAATTGTATGTTTCATTATTTAGTTTATAAGTTTCAAAGATTTACATGTAATATGCCTTATTTTTTTAGTATATCAATATATATGTTTGTTATTAGCCTAAGTAATGTGTATATAATTATTTTCTTACCTCAAATGAATTGTACAAAAATAAATATGTTTCAATAAATCATGTCAAACCTACTATGATAATAAAATAAAACAATAAAAAAAGAAAAAAAGAAAACAAGGTCATGTCATTGTATTCTTACAATATGATATATTCTATGAATATTTCATATTGTTTGAATACAATGGCATGATCTTGTAAAAAAAAAAATTTATAAATTTTTTTCTAGACAATATAAAACCTTCCCCATAACCCCCTCCTGGATTCGATCCCACTACCCTACGACACTTTGAGTTTTCCAGTCCGCGACCTTACCAACCATGCCACAGGAGCTCATACCAAATATCACTCAAAACTTCGTGTCTACAATCGAAATGACAATATACAAAAAAAAATGAATTATCCCACCAATTTACGTTTGTAAATTGATGGGATTATCAATTATATCATGCCAAGGTTTATAATAGTTTGTCTCTGTCAAGAATTAGTAATTATATAACTTTATTCTGTCAAAAATTGCCCAAACACTCAGCAAAATTGCCCCTCTCAGTGTGACTCCACTCATTTTCACACGGTCTGGCGGTCACGAGGTGACCCTTGCCGCTCCTTGATTCTCCAGCTACAGCAGCTCTGTCTGGGAACAAAATTGGTATAAATACAATAATGGATAAAATACTCTTCACAAATACATTTGTATTGTATAATATTGTAAATAAAAATGAATAATAACTGTGTGGGTGTCGAAAATTGCTCAACCAGCTTTCTTATGTCTCGCCTACGCGCGTATATTGGATTATACATAGTCATGACTGTCATACAAATAATTGCAGTAGGTCTCGAATATACATTTAGATTGCATATTACTTCGAAATAAATAAGTAAACGTTTCTCTGGTGGCAATCTACCCTTTCGCAGGTGTAAGGAGACACCAGTCTATATTTAGCCCTCTATCACAACAGGCAATCTGCCTGTGTTGACTCAGCACCGTCGCTGGTGGTCTATAAATATAGTACTTTATTTACAGTCAATGGCCTACATGTTTCTGTGGTACTTCACATGTGTCTAAAATGCAATGTCTGCTTGCATAAAAATGCAATTCTGAAGTCCATTTATATGTACGACATACGCATGTCTCAGTTTCTCTCTCTCTCTCTCTCTCCATTCCTGACTCATGTTATTGTAGACCTGTTGATGGCAACGAACACCAGCCATCTGGTAGACATAAGGGTCAAAATACCAAACATCAATACGCCTGGGGCGCCTCCACAATTATCACTAAGCTGGTTATCTATCTAGAGATCTGCCTGACTTCCATCTCTCCACGACTCACTCACTCACTGCACCCCTGCATGCCTCCCTCCCACCCACCCACCCACCCCCAACCCCCCCTTTCAGGCTTCCGTCTGCTAGAAACACATTCACAATTTGCGTAAATATCGCATCAATTGGGCTATATGCGGTATATTCCTTGTTATATGGGACGCCTACATATGTACACGTCTTTATTATAGCATGAGAGTGCTCTAAATACAAGATTGACGTGATATTTATGGCGTAACACACCCTCTCCCCCTTTCATTCCCACCACAACTCACTCACACCTTGGTTCACGCATAGAAACTCATTGATAATGTGCGTAAATATCGCATGAATTGGTTTATATGCGGTATATATTTTGATATATGGCACGTATACATACGTACAAGTCTGTATTATAGCGTGACAGTGCTCTACGTACAAGATATACGTGATATGTATGGCGTAAACCACACTCTCAGCTCATAAATTGCCGCCAAACCTCCAACACATCTTCATTCCCGCCTAAATATTCTCTTATAATTCCCTTATATATTGCAATTTTTGGTCACTATGAGGCATATTCATTGTTATATGGGTGCCCTACACACGTATACATACTCTAAATAGCCTAAAAGGGCTCGAAAAAGGAGATATACGTGATAATACGCGGTAACCCACCCCCTCCTCCCTCTCCTTCTATCCCCTGCGCGCGTAAATATTCGGCAGGGAAATCTCGCCGCTCGATGACAATCTAGCCGCGCGGTGCCATTCGCTCCACATTTTTCAACTACGGACCGTTCCCCTACCCCCCCAAGACATTTTTTGGGGGGTCAAATATATATGGGCCGATGCACGCAAACATTCCCTACACGATGATGTACTTTTTATCGAAATTGGCAATAGGTCCCAAAATCATCATAGGTGCGCACAGTCTTACCCTGTAGAAAACCCCCTGTGCGCCGCGGAGAGGTTAAACAGTTGCTCCACACCTATCAGGAATCAATGGCCACAGTCGGAAAAATACACTCGCTGTGTTTTAAGGGAGCCCACCTCGCTTTTTTTCTCTTTATCTTCCTCTCTCTTTGGCTTGTATCCATTCGGTCCCATTCAGCCTACTGTTTTAAGACGTTTGCCCCCATCCAAGTGTCAATATTTTCCTGGCGAGCGGAAGCGAGCCAGCATATATATATATATATATATATTTGTTTTGACAGCAAGCTAAATTTGTAAATTATTCGATAGAAAAATGTCTCCGGCAAAGCCGGATTTCTCCATACAATGCTGGCTCGCTATCGCTCGCCAGGAAGAAATCGACACCTGGATGGGGATGAACGTCTTAAAAAGAGTTGGCTGAATGGGGCCGAATGGATACAAGCCAGGGCAAGAGAGAAAGGGAGAGAAAGATAAAAAAAAGCCGGTGACCCTCCTTGATGAAGTGGCATCTGTCAACTGCCAATGTTCGTGTTCGCTTCTTGTACATGGAAATTACACGTTCTGTCTGGCAGAGAATGTTCGCTTTGTGTACATGACAATGACATGTTCTATCTGGCTGACAGTGTAGTGAAATTATGCACCCCTCAACTCCAGGGTAACTGAGCCACACATCAAGGAATCTGTCTTGGGAAAAAAGAAAATACATGAATTAAAATACAATATAAGTTAGGAGATTTGTTTACCGAAAAATGTACAAATGTATCTGAAAGGTGGATCTTGGGGGTGATGTTTTTATAAGCTTGAGTGAGGTCTAGGGAGGAAACTAAATACCGTACTAATATTAAATAATTAAATAGAAGAAAACAAATAGGAAAAGTGGGGATTGGGCCTGAGTAAATAGATAGATAAATAGATAGATAGAAGTAAATAGATAGATAAATAGATAGATAGAAGTAAATAGATAGATAGAAGTAAATAGATAGAAGTAAATAGATAGATCGATAAATAGATAGATAGAAGTAAATAGATAGATAAATAGATAGATAGAAGTAAATAGATCGACCAATAAATAAGCCCTTCCTCTGTTAAAGGGTTAAAACACAGCGAGTTCATTATTCCGACTGTGGCAATTGATTCCTGATGGGTGTGGAGCAACTGTTTAAGGGCAGGTATTTAGTTTCTTCCCTAGAACTCCCATCAAGCTTAAAATTACACCCCCTAGACCCCCTTTCAAGATAAATTTGTACATTTTTCGATAGAAAAATGTCCCGGCCGAAGGCCAGTTCCTCTCAAATTACAGGCTCGCTAGCGCTCGCCAGGAAAAAATCGACACCTAAATGGCACGAAAGTTCTTAAAATTGACAGAAATGGGGCGAAAGTTCTAAAAATCACCAAACTAAAGGGGGCGAGCGTCTTAAAATCTAATAAGCAATGGGGCTAAACACGAGAGAGAAAGGGGTTCAGAAAAAAAATCCCTCAAGTGGAAATTTCCCCTTAATGTTGCAGTCCGACTCTCACGGAAGCTGTGTGTCTGGCAAGGAGTGGGGAGTGACTTTTCTGTATTTTGTGCCGTATAATATTTTTAGAGTTTGGGTAGAGTTAAGGGGAGATATCGACTTGAGGGATTTTTTTCTGGACCCCTTTCTCCCTCATGTTTAGCCCCATTGCTTTTGAGATTTTAAGACAGTCGCCCCATTAGTTTGGCGATTTTAAGAACTTTCGCCCCATTTCCGTCAATTTTAAGACCTTTCGTGCAATTTAGGTGTCGATTTTATCCTGGCGAGCGATAGCGAGCCTGTAATTTAAGAGGAATCGGCTTTCAGCCGGGACATTTTCTACCGAAAAATGTACAAATTTATCTTGAAAGGGGCTCAAGGGGGTGTAATCTTAAGCTTGATGGATATCTAGAGACCAAACTAAAAACCTCCCCTTTAAGAGGAATCGGCTTTCAGCCGGGAAATTTTTCTACCGAAAAATGTACAAATTTATCTTGAAAGGGGCTCAAGGGGATGTAATCTTAAGCTTGATGGATATCTAGAGACCAAACTAAAAACCTCCCCTTAAGTTACGGCGAGGTGGATTCATGACAAACCATTTAATGAACAACGTGTATCTTGCCTACGATGTAATGAATTCCTAATACTCATTATGACTACAATATAAGGAACATCCCGTTTTTAACATATATCATCCATTACAAACCCCAATGTACTTGAATAAGCTAATGAAAGCATATATGGTCCTCCCGGGATTCGAACTCGGGGACACCACACCCAGAACATAACTATCTAAACCATTACACCACCAACAATACTCAGTTTAAACATGTATTGTTAATAGCTGTAGAAATATAATGTCGACAATTTGGACCAAATATGATAAGATGTTGGGTATGGATAGATGTTGGGTATGGATAGATGTTGGGTATGGATAGATGTTGGGTATGGATAGATTTGAGTGTAAAGGGAGGAAAACCAAAAAAACCAGGGGCACCAAAATGGCTGAGTTTGGCCGGTCTCTGTTTCCATAAGGGGGTCTAGGGTACGATGTGACCTAATCAGTACACGATATCGACAAACAAAATACCCTCCCCAAAACAAATGTTCAAAGTTAGATTTTAGTAATGTATCTTAGGGGTCGTACCGTATTCATCTTTCCCTCATCCTATGACTTAAATTGCTTCAAACTCCGTGCGTTCAGGCATTTTGGCTCGAACATTCCTTAATGTTGGCCCTGTCACTCTTTCAACTATGGGGGAGGCACTCGTTCACAAGCAGTTTTGCCTTTTGTCTCCCTCATCCACATAGACAACAAAAAAGTAGACTTTAAATCCAAAGCTCATACTTTGTTTTGCATCAGTATTGCCTAATGTGTATTATAGGAATATATTTAACTCCTTCTTTACCGGTGATGTACTTTTCGGTATATTCTGGAAACTATTAGACGATGTTGTACCGCTTACGAAGGCCGTCTACTCATTAAAAGGCTACATACCATCTCATATATTCCTTTTAGCTGCCATATATTCTTCCTAAGCTTCATAAAATCGTCTAAATGTGGGTGAAATCAAATCCAAAATACGTTACCGGTACAGAAGGGGTTAAGGGGAGATTTCTAGTTTGTTTCCTACTCCTCCAACAATCTTAAAATGTCACCCCCTTGACTCCCTTTCAAGATAAATTTGTAAATTTTTCGGGAGAAAAATTTCCCGGCCGAAGGCCGGTTGCTCTTAAATTACAGGCTCGCTATCGCTCGCCAGGATAAAATCGACACCTACATTGCACGAAAGGTCTTAACATTGATAGAATGAGGCGGAAATTCTTAAAATCACCAAACTAATGGGGCAAAGGTCTTAAAATCTCAAAAGCAATGGGGCTAACCATGAGGGAGAAACGGGTCAAGAAAAAAATCCCTCAAGTGGAGACCTCCCCTTAAGTGTACAGATAAACTAATGACCCCATTAACCCGTTCAGTGCCGGTGACGTCTTTGTCAATAGATTCTGGCAACTATTGGGTGATTATATTTAGTTTAGGAAGGACCTCTATAACCATTAAGAGGCTACGACTATCTCCAGTGTTACGAACTGGCACTCGGGTACACAAGGGCTCTCAATCAGGACTCGAATACGGCTCGCTGCCACAACGGAAACACACGATCCCAACCCCTGAGTACTGCCAGCCGAACAAAAAACACCAATACCCTCCAGAGTTCAATCTGCTATAACGGGGTATACAAGAACTCGGTACTAGTGTTCAACAACAGACTAATAAAGAGACAGGAATTATCTAGTCTGGTCAACAATCAAACAATGAAGTAAGAAACAACAACACCAAAGAATAGTGTTGGCCGAAGCCGAAGTAATCCACCCTTGACTATGAACTTAAGAAGTCCACCACCCTCTACTTCGGATCGGCACTATTACGTTACGTTAATTAATAGTCCTTAAGCATCGAGCAAGGAATCTTCTGAAAAAAGTTAGATGCTTCTCGGATGCTCGTAAGAAGTACGTATCGGATTTTGAACAGTAATTCAATAAGCAAAAACACTGCCAATTAAATACTATTAAAGGCTTAAATTGGCATAAGAATAATTAAAAGAATATGCAATAGTAAATGGCAAACATTAAAAAGAAGTACTCCGCAAATGCAACGGCAATAGCCTACTCGGATTGTGCTCATGGGCCACTAATCACTAAAGTAGCCAAGCTTGCAACACATGAAATCAATAGTGCATAAACAATATCATACATAAGGAAAGCTTCAATACTATTCTGTATCTACTAATCGAGTAAAGTCTAGCTGGGGTACTGTAGGCAAAAAGGTAGCAGTGACTGAGCAAAACTGGCTCGTAGCCTAGCGAAGTCCTCACGACTGTTTAAAGCATTACGTTAAAACTAACAAGTGCACTTTGAGAAATCCAGATCCCTTGTATCTGGTTTTCTCCCGGCTCCTTGACAAAGTAAAAACAAACTGTTAATAAAATACAGGGTGGTTAGGCTCTTGCCCTCACGCACTGTAAATTATAAACTCAACACAGTCAGCCGCGAAGACAACCTAGGCTTCACTGAACCGAAACGAGTATGCAGGTTTATCACTTAACCACTGCATCAAACAACAACTCGTAACACAGAAAAGCCTTACCCTAGTCTAGCATTACCTAGACCAGCAGAAAACAGGAATAATAATAATAACACACAGGGCAATGCATATACAAGTGCAACAAACATAAATCAATCCTATTCTAAGTCAACCCTTCCAAAATAGGCTATCTAGTAGGCAAGTATCTCGTGAGAACTCAAGCGATAATACGTTGGATGACTAGCTCTGCACCAACGGGACCATGGAAGTTAAACAGGGTAGGGAAAAGAGGAGATAAGAATGTAAGGTAGTAGAGAAAGTTCCCATCAGTCAGAAGAATATATATAGTTAGCAATGGAAATGAGAAGTCGCTCTGCCTAATG
Source organism: Paralithodes platypus (assembly GCA_032716605.1). Taxonomy (NCBI): domain Eukaryota; kingdom Metazoa; phylum Arthropoda; class Malacostraca; order Decapoda; family Lithodidae; genus Paralithodes; species Paralithodes platypus. Next base: position 46,680,639 of record CM064577.1, on the reverse strand, counting down.
AGTTCTGATGAAAAAATGGCTAGACTTCCCTTTTATACCCGGCCCTCTAGTGAGCCCAACGTGAACTACTAAGGACCGCCCACTGACAACCATTACGTAATTTCTCTCTCTCCTCTGGGATACACAAAGGCTCTCCCTAGCACTGAGGGAGGGAGGAGTGCTAGTGAGTTAGGCCCACCTCCCGCCTGGCGTACCCACTGAGCCCTATCTGTGGCTGTTTCTCTTCCCATCATTACAAATAAGTTTTACACACAATACTTATAACTAATGATATATAATAGAACTCGTTGACTCAGATGAAAACAAAATACATATTCATAATACTTATAGTACAACGGCTCACATGAACTAAGTTAGGAAACTCTACATAGACTACAGCCAAAGTTCCTGCCCTGACGATCCTAGCGAGAGTGGGGCATGACTAGGCGTTCTGTAAAGCATGCTCACACGTGGACATGCATCACACCAGTAATCCATTTAGCTATACCCCCAGATCCTTCCTAAGCCGCATATAATCGTCTAAATATATAGCTCAAATATCATGAAAAAGACGTCGCCGGTACAGAAGGGGTGAAGGGCAATTGTTGTCCGATCTCTGTAACTATAGAGTCTCTCAGTGTACCCTAATTATACAAGCTGTCCACACATTTTAGGTCTTAAGGGGGCGGCAGTGCTTGGTGTTTGGTCTATATATTTATTTATTTATTTATTTTTGAGTTTCCTCGCTAGACCTCCATCAAGCTTAGAAGAAAAAAACCCTAGACCCCCTTTCAAGTTAAATTTGTAAATTTTTAGGTAGTGTCCCGGCCGTTTCCTTCTAAAATTAGATGTTCGCTAACGCTCGCCAGGAAAAAATCAACCCTTAAAGGGCACGTAAGGTCTTAATTTTGATAACAAAAATGAGGCAAAAGGTCTAAAAATCGCCAAACTAACGGAACAAACATGAATTAGTGTTGGTTCTGCAGAGGTTGGAGTCCTGGTTATCAAGGTGTTGATCAGATCAGTTTGTTGTAAGGCAGCAAGATTCGTGGGTATTTGTTCTGGCACGGGGAGGCGAGAGAGAGCATCGGCGTTTGTATGTAACTTACCGGGACGATAATTAATTACAAAATCATACTCCTCTAAGGTCTCTCTCCAACGGACTAACAAAGCTGAATTGGTCTCGCATCGTCTAAGCCACTGTAAAGATTGATGATCCGTTATGCTATCTAATTTTGCTCCTAAAACAAAAGAACGGAAATGGTTCAATGCCCAGATAATACCTAGAAATTCTTGTTTAGTGGCTGCATAATTTTGTTGTGCTGTGTTCAAAGTTGAACTGGCATAGGCGATGACGTGTTCTTTTCCATCTTGTACTTGAGCTAATACAGCACCAATTGCATATAGGGAGACATCTGTATATAGACGGAAAGGCTGCTTGTAGTCAGGAAAAGATACTGTGGGGGCCTGTACTAACTTTTCTTTTAATGTTTCAAAAGCTAATTTCTTTCATGTGTCTACACAAATGCAATATCTTTGTGGGTGAGTTGATGAAGTGATCTGGTTATCTCTGCAAAGTGAGGGAAAAAACGCCTGTAATAGGTGGCTAATCCTAAAAATGAACGTACTCCTTTTACTGTAGTGGGGGGTTGTTGATTTTGAATGGCAGATAATTTTGGGGATCCGGTGATATACCTTTGTTAGATATCACATGGCCTAAAAATCCTACTGAGTTTCTGGCAGTTTCGCATTTGGAAGGCTTAAGTTTTAATCCTGCGTCTCTGATACGTTGCAATACTTGGCGGAGTCGGTGAAGATGTTCGTGCCAGGTCCCTGAGTAAACAATTACATCGTCTAAGTAAGCGAGGCATTTTTCCCAAGTTAATCCTTTTATGATGGACTCCATAAGTCGAGAGAACGTAGCTGGGCCATTACACAATCCAAACGGTAGCACATTAAATTCATATAGATGTCCTCCACTGGTCGAAAAAACTGTTTTCTGTTGATGTTCGGCTTTAATTGGCACCTGCCAGTATCTGGCTTGCAGATCTAATGTGGTGAACCATTTGGATCCATAAAGGGAGTCTAGGGAATCATCTATTCTAGGTAAAGGTGTGGCTTCTTTAATTGTGGCGTCATTCAGACGTCGGTAATCCACACAAAATCTTATTGAGCCGTCTTTCGTTTTGACTAAAAACGACTGGTGAGGACCATGGACTGACAGAGGGTGTGGCGATTCCGGCGTCTAACATTTCTTGGACTTGTTGATCCTCTTCTTGCCGTTGCAGGGGATTTTTCCGACGTGAAGGTTGACGAAGGGGAGGTCCTGTGGTATGTATGGAATGCTCCTCTAATGTAGTCTGACCTATTTCGGTGGGTGTTTGGGCAAATTCATCGCTGAAATCATGCAATAATTGTTGCATTTGATGTTTTTGCATATTGGATAAGGTGTCAAAAATGTGAGGTAGTACAAGGGGGGAACTAGATATGACATGGGTGGGGGCAATTTCGTCAAAAGTTTCTAAGTCGCCAATAATGAGGCCTTTGGGTAGAGTTAAGACTTCATCTGCAACGTTGGCTATAAGTATTGCATTTTGATGAGAGGATAGAACAGCTGGCTGAATTATACATCGATCCTGACCCGTCGTGAGATTAGTGGGGGTTAAAATCATAGCATTTTGGGGCATTTGATTAATTGACACCCATTTTTGATGTTGAGGTGGAATGGAATTTCTAGTTTTTATTATAGTGGGGCTGATAATAGTGGGAGGGAGTACATTGGTTATATGTTTGACAGATTCATGGAAAGAAGGCTGAACACCGGTGGCAGAGTTGCATGATTGATGTTTAGGGGGGGAACCAAAATAATTTCTGGTTTTCAAGGTAGCAGGGCTGATACTAGTGGAAGGAGGCAAATTTTCTATAGGTTCTAGATATTCAGTGGGGAAAGGTTTCACACAGGTGGCAGATTTATCTGATTGATTATCTTTGCAACACTTGTTCTTGGTTTGATTGTGTTTTTCAGTTTTCGGTTCTAACGATGTTGCAACTTTGAGGGGAGGTGATGGATTTTCTCGCACTTGTTTTATTTTTGGTCTATGTTTTCCTGATAGGGAAAGAACATGGGGAACATTTTCGGGTTGATCAATTCTAGTGGTGGATGATTTAATTGATCGTTTCTTGCTGGATTTTTTTTTTTTTTTTTTAAATGATCAGTCTTTGACCACAGTCTACTTGAGCTTGGAATTTGTGTAAGAGATCTAATCCTAAGTAGCCATCGTAATGTTGGCAGTCAGAATGAAACACTACGAAAGAATGGTAACAGTTGGCATGAGGTAAGGGGGTGATTACGTGCAGCGGTTTAGTTTCTCCTCTAATTTGCAGAGGAGTGTTACCTGCACTGATTTTACATTGGTTTTGGTGGCTTTCAATTCACCAAACTTCTTACAGTGTTTGACATAGAATTAATTAAAGATACATGAGCGAGAGGCGCCTGTATCTATTAGTAACCTTACAGGGATGTCTTTAATCTTTGCAAGGTGGTATTTTGGGGGTGGTCTATCATTAGCAGACTCCCCCGCCGAGGCCATCGTAGGCAGGGGAGGTTTTAAAAATCCGGGGTTTTGGTTTCTTCCTCCTCCAGGATTTCCTCTTGCTCTTCGCCAACTAGAATACGGGCTATATTTTCACCTTCTTGGTTGTCCTCAGACTCTTCTTCATCAAACTCTTCCTCATTTGCAGAGATACGAGGTTGATTTTGTCTGAACTTGGCAGAATCCCGAATATCATGAAGGGAGCATTTTTTAATACAGGCAGGGAAACCAAAAGAGTTGATAATTACTAGCGTCTGGTTCTTACCTTTATATTTGTTGTTGTACGCCTGGTTTCTAGGATACACCCCTCTTGGTTGATTTGGGGTGAATTTGGGTCTGCTGGGTTGATACTGTCCGGAATGATAGGCCGGCTTAGATGTTGTAGCTGGGTGCCGGTTGACATTTGTTGGCTCTCTCGGTCTACCGGAGTTTTGAGGGTGAGTGGTAAACCTCTTGGTGGCGGCGATGGTGCTCACTTTTGGTTGAACAGCGAGAATCCTCCGGATGGTGATCAAATCTCGCTGAAATCCAACGGGATCATGTACGGCAAAGTACTCCTGAACTGCTGATGGCAACACTTGTACAAGATTTACTAGGATATGTTGTTCTTGTTGCACTCTAGGAAGAGTGGAAAACGCAGATTTGACTTGCTGAGTTATGGATGCTAGAGTGGCATCTAAATTGCCTTCGTACTTTGTGCCCTTCATTCGGCCATGGGCGACGAAGATACCCAATGATGGCTTAATGGCATCTATTACTATGGGCCTAAACTGGTACCATGTGAGTGCGGGGGTGACCTGCGATGCAACGAGGGAAACGGCTTTTCCCAAGTGCGTTAAAAGGACGGCTATCTTTTCACGGTCCGGTCCGTGTTGTATGCCAAGTCTAATACTGGCTTCACTATAGTCCATGCAGGTTTTGATTTCATATGTTTCTACATCGTATTTGATAATGGGAATGTGAGAGCGAGCAGCTGCCATATTTATGATGTTATGATATTTCTATTGTTTTTAGATATGAAATGCAATGAATTCTTCTATCCGAAACAAGAACCACCGCTAGCCACCAATGCTATGCCCTGATTTTATTCAGGTTTAACGATTAGTTAGGGTGAGTTCTTTCGAGACTGGGATATCTGAGTTCATGCAAGTACATATAAATAATACAATAGCGGATATGTATAATATTGAAATATAATTTGTAGTACAGCTTTATTCACTTAATCACTAGGTACAATAGATATAATCACAAACACTAAATACACAGGAACATAAGTGGTACAACTCTATTTAATTTCTCTCAGCACGATCGTGGATCGACATGGAGATCAGGTATATTCAATTCAAGCTAGAGAATCATACACACTATTCTCTTCTCGAAAGTCTATAATAAAGTTATTAAAATCAGGTTCTATTTATATTCACGATATATCTTGACTTAAATTTTGTTCGTGGATAATAGGGGACGATGTGATACAAGTTCCTATATTTCTTGGCACGAAATATGGAAGCTTATGCACTGATGAGCTTCTTCAGTTTGAGTTCAAGTTTATGGACTCTAAAAATATTAATGCACTGACTGAGATTATTTTCAGAGTTCCTGAAGGGGTGAAAATCCTCTTGTTTGGTATAAATTCACTTGTTTCGTAATATAAGTATTCAAGACGTATTTATCCCTGAACACGTAGATTATTAACCCTTCTTTAGCGGCCTATGCGGTTTATTTATATGTACCGCCCAGCGGGGTGTTTTTAGCCAAAATAGGGCTGTTTACGTGATCATTTTCATGCCTAAATAAGACCCAGAACGTAAAACAAGTATCTATCCCTGAAAGGGCATAAACAGAGCTTTCGAATGACACCATAACGATCCTTGTATGATGGATAGTTTTCTTGCAATAACCGTGCAACGCGAGTGCAAAAAGCATGTAATTCGGTACTTTCCCCATATAATTCAGTATGTAGCGAGTGAGAGAGGGAGGAGGGAGCTGAGATTCGTGTCAGTAGGTTCGCCGTGGTGGTCTGGAGCAGTCATACGCTCGCTAGTCTCCTGCCACCACTTGTCTCTCTCTCAGCAACATTACGTGCTGAAATTGCCACTCGACCTATGTCGAGCGCCGCCACATAGTCCAGCTTTATTAAAAACGAGTTAAGTGGTGAGCCGCTTTTTAACCCTTAATTAGCGGCGAGCAACATAAGTCGAGTTAAATAAAGCTGGACTATGTGGCGGCGCTCGACATAACTCGAGTGGCAATTTCAGCACGTAATGTGGCTGAGAGAGAGAGACAAGTGGTGGCAGGAGACTAGCGAGCGTATGACTGCTCCAGACCACCGCGGCGAACCTACTGACACAAATCTCAGCTCCCTCCTCCCTCTCTCACTCGCTACATACTCAATTATGTACTGAAAGTACCGAATTACCTGCTTTTTGCACTCGCGTTGCACGGTTATTGCAAGAAAACTATCCATCATACAAGGATCGTTATGGTGTCATTCGAAAGCTCTGTTTATGCCCTTTCAGGGATAGGTACTTGTTTTACGTTCTGGGTCTTATTTAGGCATGAAAATGATCACGTAAACAGCCCTATTTTGGCTAAAAACACCCCGCTGTGCGGTACACATAAATAAACCGCATAGGCCGCTCGTAAGGTGTTAAGGGTTAATATTGTTCTATTTACTGGATTACTGTAACACTTGGTTTCCTTAACTCAAAGTTTAGGTTTGACGGACTCTGTATCCTGTTTATTATTCCTAGGGGGTAGAGGAGAAACGGATATAAATTAAATAATTAGACCTGGGAAGATGAATTGGCCTAGGCTATAAAAATGATACCGGGTCGGCGTTTGACTTACTTGTAAACATGTATGTGTAGGTTATCTGTGGTAGTCCCAGTAATATTTATGAAGTACTTCTAGTATTAAAGAAACTTAGCTGTGAGGCAAAGAGTGTAGATTAGATGATGGACATGTCAGTAGGTGAATATCAGGGAAGTTCTGCTGTTATGTGGCAGTAGCTGGTGGTCTGTAGTTAGCGGGACGAAGTCTGTGTGAAGTGTACTGAGATTCCCTTTTATCGTAACAATATAAAATATATTTAAGGGTTCTATATCGTCCCCCGTGATTAAATAATAAGGGAAAATAAACTAAGATATAATTGGTGCAACCACAGTAATATTTATCCACAAAGATAAATAAAGTAATGTGAATAAACAAAAAGGAACCAGCTGTCGTGAACCCGGGAAATTCAAACTACGGTATATATACCAGCTAGGATTCACGACATACTCCGCCACCAGTTATATACAAAGTATTTACAATTGTCCCGTCCCGATCATGGATCGCCACAACTGGGAGGAACCCAAAGCAGCCCGATGTGACGGCCTCCGAGGGGTATCACCTCGGTCCGCTCCAGTAGCAGGAAGGATATTATCAGAGTTCGGCTTGCTGTCGCCATCCACTACCTCTAAATCTATCTCTAGTGGGTTTAGCTTAACCACCGGTCTGGTGGTCAAACCGGCTCCTGTTTTTACCTGAACTACCCTACATTCGTGGTCAGGACCACGAAGAAGTTTCATTATCCGACCTATACGCCAAAAAAGTCGGGGGCCGTCATCATGTACTAGAACGACGTCCCCAACTTGCGGCGATGCTATCCCTCTTTTTACCATTAAGTGACGGTGTTGCTCCCTGAGTGATATTAAATAATCAGTGCTCCACCTTTTCCACAGGTCATGTGAGAGTTTTGTTACATATTGGAAGCGTTGGTTAACGGAATTGTTGTTACGCCACGTCGTGTCCTTGAGATCTTCATCCGTTACTTCCCGCCTTGGAAAGCTTCTGATCCGCCTCCCATGAACCAGTTGTGAAGGAGTGATGGGTAGAAGGTCTTCAAGATCACTGTAGCTGTAGCCAAGTGGGCGATCATTGACTGTGGCCTCGAGCTCCAGTAATACCGTATTCAGTTCCTCTGTGGTAACCAATGCTCGACCCAGAACCTTCTTCAAGCCAGCCTTTAGGATGCCAATGACCCGTTCCCATATGGCACCGAACCATGGTACCCTGGCCGGTATAAACCGCCACTCGCACTTGAATTCCGCTAGAGTACCTTTTAACCTTGCATCATCTATCAACTCCCGTAATGTACTGGCTCCGCTAACAAATGTGGTGGCATTATCACTCATCATAATCTCAGGGTAACCCCTCCTGCTACTAAACCTACAGAACGCATGCAAAAATTATTCGCAGGAGAGGTTAGACACCGTCTCTACATGGACCGCTCTAGTAACTGCACAGGTGAATAAGACTACAATATAGTTTACTTACAGTACCCCCCCTTCTCTATTACTGGCAAGGCACCTGTGTAGTCAACCCCCGTTACCTGGAAAGGACTCACTTCCTGAACCCTAAACTCCGGCAATGGAGGGGCCTGTACAGCATGGTATGATGTACCTTGCAATCTCTTGCAGATGATACATCCCCTTAAGGCTTTCTTTACTACCTGTCTAATCTTGGGGACCACCATCTTTGCCTTATGTAATTTACAACATAACTAACACCAATATGGTTACACACTTTGTGGCAGTAATTACTAAGGAGAGTGGCTATACGATGTTTATTAAGGATAAGGATAGGGTACTTGGCGCTATCATATAAAGCTGAAAAGTGTAGCCTACCTCTACAGCGTACATGCCTCCCTCCATATAGAGGCCTAACTGCTTCACTATATTGCTTGGTGTGCCCTGTCCTTTTGACAAATAGTGGTGTTCTTCAGAGTAAGCTTCTCTCTGAGTTACCTTAATCATGGCTGACTCTGCTGCTCTTAATTCCGGCACCGTCAGGTATGCCGGTTTTGCCTGATAGTTCCCTTGTGTTTTCTCTTTAAGAGTCCTAATAAACCTAAGGACCCATGCCATTACATGCCATGACTTCATATATGAGCCATACCGGTCCCAATTCAATATGGCAGTAGGGGCAACCGGTACCGGCAATGACAGGGTTCCTTCTTGACTCATGTTCCAATCCACAGTGGTGTCCCCTCCTATTGAGCCCCCTATTGGGCCATGATCAGGCCATAGCATTTGGTGAGGTAGCCATGTGGGCCCTCCCCACCAAAGCGAAGGAGCAACTAAGGACACATATGAAATCCCTCTGGTGACTAGATCACTGGGGTTGTCCTCTTTGGACACATAACGAAAATGAGCGCCGGGGACTAATTACTTTATCTCATCAACTCTATTTTGAACATATATAGGCAAAATATTTTTACTAGACAACCAGCATAGGGTTATCTGGCTGTCCGACCAGAGGTATACATTCTCTATAAACAGCTCATTCGCGTAGGCCTCACATATATAATATGCGAGACGAGCTGCGAGAAGAACAGCAGTCAACTCCATCTTAGGTATGGTGAGGGACTTAATAGGCGCCACCTTAGCTTTGGCCATTACTAACCTACTCACCTCATCACCAATCGCATAGGCCGCTACACCATATGCTACTGAGCTAGCGTCACTAAATAGGTGCAGCGTAACCCTCTTAGAATTAGTGACCTGACGGTGAAACATGATACCTGTACTATCTATCATATCGTTATAAATACCCTGCCAGTTAGCTCTCACGTCATCTGGAATGGGGACATCCCACCCACACTCTAATCTCCACAACTCCTGTACGAACCTCCGCGCCCGGATGGTTACCGGTAGCAACACTCCTAGAGGATCGAACACACTCGTGGTTAGACTTATAGCCTCGCGTTTTGTAACCAATGCAGGGCTACTTCCACGGAAATTAACCTGTAACATATCCTTATCAGTTAGCCACTGAACGCCAAGTACCTTAACCCCGTCTTGTTTGGCGGAAGCTATACCCTTCAGGTGCAACAGTTCCCGCAAACTCTCATTATTTGTGACCCACTCACGTAAAGACAGGTTAGCGCTGGAAAATATTGTACGGGCATCCCAACATTGTTGTTGCAAATCACCTACATCATCGCCAGTCCCCTGTAAGTTATCAATATACAACCCCCTTTTTAGCTTATTAACTACTTCACTGTCCTCCTATATCATAGACAGGTGTTTTTGAATGGTAGCATTAAGGAGGAACTGGGAACAGGTGGCCCCGAACAGAACTGCACGGAACCTGTAGACAATGTAAGGACTTGCAACATCCAAGGGATCAACGGGCCACAGAAACCTAGTAGCATCCCTATCCTTCTCACTCAACCCCACCATGAGAAATGCTTTCTCAATATCACTCACCCAGGCAAATTGATGGCATCTAAAGTGCAGAAGCACCTGGGTGAGGTCAGCCACTAGCATGGACCTGTATGGAGACAGTCATTCAGACTGAATGCCTTCTCGTCCATCCTAGCTGAACAGTCAAACACTATCCGTACAGGCGTAGTAACACTATCCTTGGTAATACCATGGTGAGCTAAGTAGTGAATGGGATGACCAGCTTGATTCCTCTTTCTACCCTTTCAATAAACCCCCTTTCTATCTGATTATCCAGAACCTTTGTATACTGTTGACAGTAGCTGGGATCCTTTATAAATTTACGCTGCAAGCCTCTCATTCTGCCCAGGGCTAACTTAAAGTTATCAGGTAATTTATCTATGGTATCTCTCCACGGCAGTTCCACTATAAACTGTCCCTGTGCTTCGGAATACTGTACCGTTTCAGAAAATCTATTTCAGACTTTCTCCCCGCCCTTACCAGTCTCATTAGGAAATACCAATATGGTCCAAGTCCCATAGAGCTGTCGGATCCTTTAATTCTGGAGAATTCCTGCCAATATCTTCCTGTATCTCCACTAAAGGGTCTACTGCTAACTTAAGAACAGTGACTAACTCTACAGGGGTCTCTTCTATATCTGACTGATAAGTGCCACTCAGTGCATAACCATAAATTGTGGGTAACATAACTATACTTCCTTCCCTGACATAGCCTGAATGTACAAAGTGGTAATAAAAGTCCGCCCCAATCAGTAACCCTATCATATCTCCATCAGTGATACCTGGATCGGCTAATTTGTAACCCCGAGCCTTGATAGCATTTACCTCCATCTCTAATCGTCTCCCTGGTTTGTATACTGGTAACTCCTCCACCACAATGGCTCTCAATTTACGCACCCTTCTTCTGTGATGATAGGTTAACTCTACTATTTCATACTCAGTACTACCAAGTGAGCCAGTAAATCCCTGGAACCTTAGCTGTTCCTTACTGACCCTAACGTAATCGAGCTGCGATAAAGCAGAGCGCAAGATGAAGGTACGCTGCGAACATTGGTCCAACAAAGCTCTTACTTTACTGGTATGACCGTTTCTGTCGGTCAAGGGAATCTGAATGGTAGGCAACAACACTGCATTACGGCCCGAAGCTACAGCCATGGTCACTGTTGGTTCAGGGGCCACTGGTTGTCCAGTTTGTTCAAGGCGTGGCATCGGACACAAATAATTAAAATGTTTCTGTTGGCAAAATCGGCACGGCCTAATTTTAGGGTTAGTACACCCTTGGCTGCCATGTTCTGACGACAGGCACCCGACGCACAATTTCAACTGCCTTGCTCTATTGGCCTTGGCGGGACTGTTCTTGTATTTTGCACACTTTGCCCAAAAATGTCCTGTCTTTAAACGCAACTTACATCCATACTTCTGCTTGGTATCGGGTTTCTGATACACCTCATATGCTGCTGTGGCGGTCGCCCCAAACTGTTCTAGTGGATTATGTCTACTTTCTAGATTGCACACTTCAGTCTTAAACACACAAACATATTCATCCACATCCAGCCAGTTGTCTTTTAATTCACGCTTAATCACTTCAGAGAGTGCACTAGGAAGTTTATTATGCAACAGTACTGCACACATTTCACTTACTATTACATCCATAGAGCGTAATGACTCTAACGCACACTCAAATGACGCGGAAAAATCTTTCAGAGCACTGACCTCCTGGCTAGGATGCGGGAGATTACACAGTTTCGCTATGTGAGCTGTTTTGATGCGATCCTTTTGACCATAACTGTTTTTTCAGTATAGTGACCGCTGGTTCATAACTTGCAGCGACCAAACTAAACCCACCAACAATTTGTAGAGCCTCACCACTAAGTTGTCCCTTTAGATACGTAAATTTCTGAATGTCAGTTAAGTCTGTTTGGGAGTGAATACTACAATCAAAGAGCTCCCAGAAACCCACCCACTTTGTTGGATCCCCATCAAAAACTGGCAACTTCAGGGAGGGTTGCTTAATACCCTTCTGTTTCCTACTTACTGCACTATCATGAGATCTACCAGTAGTGGTTGTCTGTAGAGCACTATCTAACTCAGCTAACTGACTGTTTACTTGATTAACATACTGCATATCTTTCACCATCTCCTCCTCTAACTGATCATCTGAATATAAGTTATACAACTCTACGTTATACGACTCTATATCAGCTAGGGCCTTTTCTATAGTGATTTTCACACCCCTTACATCATGCAGTGTAGCAGCATGTTCAATAAATTCAGACAGATTAGAGGTAAGCTTAGTAATCCCTCCCTTCTTGGCGGCCCTGAACCGCCGCAATGACTTTATTTTCTCCTCCATTCTTAATAAGTTTACGGTAACTAAAGCTTAAGGAACAACAATACTAATCGTCACTGTAGGCTAACCTATTCTAATCTATTCTAAGCCTAGGCTAACCTACTTACATTGATGACGACAGCAACCAAGCAAATTGAAGCATGCAGATCGTGTGCCCCCTGTGAGTTTATAAATGATCAAAGAAAAGGAAAATTACCCTATGTCATATTACTCTACTTTACAATATTTACTTTACTAGGCTATATTAAATTTTAACAAATTACAAAGAAAAAGAAAGAAGGATAAAGACTCCTCTGAAGGAGGAACAGCCGCAGCCGTCGTCCTAGTCTTTTGATCTAGCCTATTGCGTCGACTGCTCCTCCTTGGCCCGTCCTTCTCCTCAAAGAAGGCACACGCTCTGTCTAATAGCCTATCTAACACCTTCCGGCTCCCTGGTACATCTAACCCAGGCTGAGGTCTGCCTGACAGTGTCCACCCTTGCCCCTGGTCTATAGAACTGCTTAACAAAAAAAAGCAGAGCACTGCACTGGACGGTCCAGCGGAAAATCCCGGACATAGCCTATGCGCCCCTCAACATTTGTCCACTGGATCGCCCAGCTCTACACAAAGGCAGACAAGTCAGGCCTAATACCCCCCAATTCTTATCAATATATAACAGATGGCCCAGTATCCTGGTCACACGGCACCAATTATATCCTGTTTATTATTCCTAGGGGGTAGAGGAGAAACGGATATAAATTAAATAATTAGACCTGGGAAGATGAATTGGCCTAGGCTATAAAAATGATACCGGGTCGGCGTTTGACTTACTTGTAAACATGTATGTGTAGGTTATCTGTGGTAGTCCCAGTAATATCTATGAAGTACTTCTAGTATTAAAGGAACTTAGCTGTGAGGCAAAGAGTGTAGATTAGATGATGGTCATGTCAGTAGGTGAATATCAGGGAAGTTCTGCTGTTATGTGGCAGGAGCTGGTGGTCTGTAGTTAGCAGGACGAAGTCTGTGTAAAGTGTACTGAGATTCCCTTTTATCATAACAATATAAAATATGTTTAAGGGTTCTATATCGTCCCCCGTGATTAAATAATAAGGGAAAATAAACTAAGATATAATTGGTGCAACCACAGTAATATTTATCCACAAAGATAAATAAAGTAATGCGTATAAACAAAAAGGAACCAGCTGTCGTGAACCAGGGAAATTCAAACTACGGTATATATACCAGCTAGGATTCACGACACTGTTTATTTTTCACTTGGCGGGAATATGGCAGAGTTGATTGATGCTTAAAATCAGTCTTATTTTGGTATATATGTTATTTATTGCGTTAGAAAGTCGTGCTAAAGATGGTTATTTCTATTTCATCTTGATCTTAATATTTTTTTATTGATTAACTTGATGGAACACTTTTATGAACTTCTCACGTATTTCGAGATAATAACCCTTTCGCTGCGGGTGAGGTTCTGGAATGTTTTGGCAAGTTACAGCAATTTCCAGGCTTTAAAAGCCTGTAAAAAACGTAAAAATCGAGTGTCAGTGGGTGGGAGCGTGAGGGGCCCACCTCCGACCCTCAGAGCACCGAGCGGCTCACTGAGCTAGGCTGTGTCTCGGGCGAGTCTCTCTCTGTCTCTGTCACCAGTGTAGCCAAGCGAGCGAGTGATACATAATAGCGGGGTTCCCGCGTTTCACTGGGACCACTGCGGGTGAACCAGACCACGGACACGGTCCGTTCTGGTGTCATTTTGAAGCTATTTTCGCCTAGTTTTCGGCAGAATACACTTCATTTAATGCAGATACTTGATTTATCATTCAGGAGTGCCTGAATATGCCCTAAATAGCCCAAACATAGCCGCAGCCAATGGGTTAAGAACTCGTTTATTTGGGTCACTTTGAACTCTAACTTTGGTTGTATCTCGTCACTGATACTGAATTTTGTAGTTTCTATATTATTTCTTTTCTTGGAAGATATGTACACTTAGTTGAGGATTTCTTCTGATGCTCCGTGGGCCATCTAGGTTGGCCGGTCGTGTGAAGTTTAGTTACATATTTTTTTTTTTTTCTATATTCCAACTACTTCCTCTCAGGCATAGGCTGAGAGCCTGTACATGCCACCGCTCAACATGGTGAAGCCCGTGAGGTCTTGTTCCAGTCTGGGGAGTGAGACATGCGAAGCATCCATCATGGCTCGAAGCAGCCCCATCTCTGAAGCGGCTGGTTGCTTCGCTCAAGTGCTTCACCGTCTCACCCTCCAGACTCAGACCCTCACTCTCAGACCGCCACCTATTGAACAGTGAACTCACTAATGGGTTAATGGGCGTGGGGTCTTGAATATGGCTCCGTAACTAGTAATGAAATAGTTTGGCACCATATCGGACTAACGCGAGTATTCTAAGCATATAGCTTTAAACAAATACTCGACTATCCTGACCTTTATATTAACCGGTGATGAAGTTCTGTTAAGGTACTACTGAAGTAAGGCTTTAAATATTGTGTCTCGGTGATGACGGATTAACACAATATCGGACACACACAAGAAGAGTTTAGGTATGGCTCTTCTTGACTGTCACTAACCGTTATAGGTTCAGAGAACTCAGGGCGGTGTTAACCTTTTTGTTATGCCCGGTCCAAATTGGAACGCGAGATATTCTTTGTACAATGAGCAGCTCTCTAACTGGATAGGTATACCTTAAACTTTAAATAAAGAGACAACACGGCAGGATAGTAAGCACACAGGTAACAAGTTAACATGGGTTTTATTCAGTTTAACACCTGGTTCATGGAGGAGCAAAACATATTTTATACCTGTAACCTGGAGATCATCAACAACAATAAGAATAATTAAGACATACAATACTCAGGTTATCAAGTAAGCAATAGGAGTCGGACAATGGGTCCGGACTCAAGGTAATAATAATACTCCTTGGATACAATTATAAGGTATCCAAAATGGTGGAGGTACACCTCCTACCCAAATAGATCTCAGAGAGGATCTCAACAAAAGACAAGAGTGCAGTAATGGCAAATGCCGTCTGGATCATGCAATGATGTCCCCGGCATATAGTGACGTTAACTGACTCTAAAGCAATAATGGCCAAGTGGTCATCAACAATGAAGTGGGCTCGGAAAGGCTCACAAATGATATTAATACTATAGGTGTGCTAGATCTCACCTGGCAAAGATTAATCCTTAACTCTAATTGTGTACTTATAGGGTGCTGAAGGCTGAGGCAACAATCGTCGGGAGCTGAGATAGAGTGAAATCTATTCGAGTTATGAACCTGACAGAATGTTAAATGAATTAGGCTAGAAGTTATACAAAGGGACTAGATTACGTGCAAATATGTGTTTGTGTTTGATGCTATGGGTCTTATATAAGCACGCCCCCTCTGTCGGGCTATGGGAGACCAATAACCCGGGAAGGTGCATATATAAGGATCCCCTGATAGGTATGTATAATGGGTCCCGGCAAGTGGGCTAATTAACGTCAATTTAAGTAGGGAGAAGAAAGACCTCTCGCAAGACGTAATGTTAATGAGAACCCCTGAAGATAACTTCTACCACAACCCTGAGTCAACTCTATACCCATAAACGGTACAAAAGCACTTAAAGGAGAGCTGTAGTGAAGAGGAGGGCCCATAGATCGAGGGAGGATCCAGTAGTCCGGAGGGCGGCTGGGCGTGATGACTCCGGAAGTTGGTCCAGGGGGGGCGGCTGGGCGTGATGACTCCAGCTACTGGTCCAGGGTGAGTCCCAAGATGATTCCTTAGACCTTGGCACCTACCACGGGACAACCGGGTTCCTCTTGCACTCCCACAGTGCAGTGATCCCCAAAGGATATGCTGGAGTTCTGCTACAAGGTTTGGGGGGTTAGGCTGACTAGCATAATGATCTACCTAGAGTGGCAAGCAGTCTAGATAGTGACATTATAGGTAGTCTAAGGGGGGTCAAGGTAAGTGTCTTCCTTCCTTGCTAGTTCGTGGAACTATCAGAACCATGTAGCAAAAAGATAATCCAGAAAGGGGAGCCCAAAGTGGGTTGCCCAAAATTAGTCCTCTTCCTGATGGGGGGAACCCAATCTGGTAGATCTCTAGTTATTACACTATCCTCATAATCCCTTGAACAAAACAAGGTAGGAATCCTTTGGTACTTGGTTTGTGCACCGCATCGAAGGCCAGAAAGGGGGAGCCCAAAGTGGGTTGCCCAAGCTAGTCCTCTTCCTGATGGGGGGAACCCGACCTGGTAGAACTTCGATCACAGCACACAACTGACAAGTTGAACACCAGCTATCTCTGGCTGTTCTTACCCTGAACTAAAGAATACCAAATGGCAAGCTTAGTTAATGATGTCCAGGCTGGGTGAGTATAAGGCAATCTTCTTGCCCCTACTTAAGGCGCCCGGCTTGAGAGGATCAAGGGCGTTTGGCGCGTGGTGGTTATGTCCTTGTGGCTCTGGGGGTGGCGCGCCTGGACTCTGGCTGGCAGGAGTAGGGTTGGCTGCAGGTTTTAGTGGCAGCTAGAGATGCGGTCTTATCATCCTGAGACCGCATCTCACTTTTAGTCACAAATTCTGGTGGGGTGCCATTGACAATTTGTGCCTAGGATTTATATATGCAGAGTCTCCGTGAAGGTGTCTCGCTAAATCCTTATAACACAAAAGATCGTTTTAGAACTGAGATCTTCTGTGAGTGATGGTAGTGTAATCTCCAATAGTAAAATGTTGAAAGGTAGGGTTGCCTGTGTCCTTCAAATTTTAACTATAAAGAAATATAACTAAATGAAAGTAATTAAATTAATTCCTGGGTTGCCAGATATAATAAAGTTACTTCTATATAGGTCACTGTTGTATCAAAGATATTAAAATAAAAGTGGAGGGCTGCCTACACACTTATGATTTTAATATTAAAGATACAAACTATTAGAGGTCTCCATGTTAAATGATTGGTTTGCCAAAAGTAACAAAAATCCTAGAATAGGATTTTTATATTCACAGACATTATAAGGACTTCGGGGTGCCGTTATCAAAAACTGTTAATGAAGGGTCAAAATAATATTTCTCCAAAGCGGGGTGCCGATCTTGAGAAAGCTTAGATTCACTTACCTTCCTCTTCCCATTCTCTGTCGAAGGATAGTAAGGGCGTGTGTCTACACTGTTTAGTAGGACAAGAAGTCCTTCTTGTCCTAGATGAGGTGAATCTTAGTTATTGTATGATAGTACTCTATTATACTTGAAGAGAAATTCAAAACAATAGGATAGGCAAATTTAGGCAAATCAAGGGTTTATTTGACTTTCTAAGTTACAGAGAGAACAAAGGGAAATTAGTTATATTGGAACTTTACTACAGAGTTTCGAAGGTGTGTTTAGGTGACCCCTGTGCATGAGAGTTCAAGGGGGGAGAGGGGGTATTGTGAGTGCGGTTTCTCTGTATCGTGAACTCATTATTTGTTTCTACAAGAGTTTGTCACTGGTAACATTGAATAGAGTTATAGGAAAAGGTTAGGCATTCTTTGGAGAGCAAATTAAATACTACTCATTTATTTATAAAGAGAATATTCATTTGATACATAAGTAAAATGCCGTCCGGGCTTGGGTTATGGTGGCAACCCTGGGGTCAACTGAAGGGTGCGTGTATCGCTAGCCTCGCTCCCCTATATTTCACAATTTGCATACAAGACCTACTGTCTTGATTATTAATCCTGGTAATACCTGATGATGTTAGGTTTTCTTAGTAGAGTGAACCTGGATAGTTTCTAGGCTTAAAATATACAGAATAACATGTTTATAATACTTTGTAAGACTCACAAGGTTGGAGGCTGAATTGGCAATAGTGTGTTTCCACCGGGTCACGCGTCTCATGGTTATGAAGTTGTAGGTTTACAGACAGTGATTAATACGGGAAATCACAATCTCTAATCATGCTAGAGTTAATTAACACAAGTAAGACTGATATTTCCTATATGGAAAAATACGTACGGAACAATTCTATAGTGTTAATAGGGGTTGTAGCTGGTGACCTTTGGTTGGTACTTCTGATGGTCACTTTTGCTATCAGGAGGGGCAAAAGTCCGTTGGCCCAAGCTAGGAAGGAAACATATGTGGTTTGTTTGGAATTAATAGAGAAATGGTAATATTCGGGAAGACGTGTAAAATAGAAGCATCTCGGCAAGATGATTTTAGTTTATTGTTTTCCTTAAGATTATACATATGCATATGGTTTTATACCTTTTAGAATGGTTGAAAAATAAGATTTTCCTCTTCACGGTTGATGGTACCCCCAGGCAAATTGTCTTTCCTGGGGTGATCGGGCATGTCTCTCTCACGGTAGCTAGTCTGCTGGTCCTGAGGGTCACGGCCGGGGTGAGGGACCTTGACATTCCTGTCCTGGGCGGGGTCATGTTGTCGGTCTTCGTTTCTTTCTTCCTTGGTCTCTTTTCCTCTTCCTGTTTCCGCTTTGCTTGTCTTTCCTCCTCTCCTTCTCTACTCGTTTTTCTTTTCTCCTGTATTTTATTATCCATTTAGCTACTATACATCCTTCTTGAGCTGCACAAAATCGTCTAACTGCAGCTGAAATATATAAAAAACGTCACCGGTAATGAGGAGGTTAATATGATCCTAAGACTTGGTAGTTTCATATACTGTATATTACATTAGCACTATCC
Source organism: Paralithodes platypus (assembly GCA_032716605.1). Classification (NCBI taxonomy): domain Eukaryota; kingdom Metazoa; phylum Arthropoda; class Malacostraca; order Decapoda; family Lithodidae; genus Paralithodes; species Paralithodes platypus. The sequence continues at coordinate 46,661,834 of CM064577.1, read as the reverse complement.
GGTCCGACGGCTTGTGCATTATTATACTGTAATGTTTTGCTTAATTATTATTTAAGATTTGTCTTGCTTTTGGCATTTTTAATCAACGTATTTTTTGTTTGTACCCTAGGATAACCAAGATGCCTTCCCAGACTGACTTCCTTAAAAAAAAAAAAAATCTACCCAGACCCCTTTCAAACTAATATTTTGAATTTCTTCGATACAAAAATGTCTCGGGCCAAAGGCCAATTTTGTATAAGTTACAGACTCGCTATCGCTTGCCTAGAATAATATCGACAACTTCATGGGGTGATTTTTTTGTGTTTTTTTTGTTTTTAAGAGACAATGAACGGAGGAAGGAAACACACAGATAAAACAAAAAGGTCCATGTGCCTAAAGGCATCCTCCATTCATAAAATGTTTGTTACAACTGGATTTAAACATGTGTAGATTGTAAGTTTGTGGAAAGCAATTCGAGGGAAGTGAATTCCAAAGAGTAGTAGCTCTGGGGATAAATGAATTCTGGTAAGCAGAAGTTCTGCATTGTGGAGGAGAAAGTGTAAATTCATGGGCGCTCTCAGCTGCCCTAGTTCTATGGGGAAAGATGTGGAGAGGCGGCACAATTGAAGCAAGTTCCTCGGAACAATTGCTGTGAAAATATCTGTAGAATAATGCAAGGGATGCAACGTTTCTTCGTATGGATAATGTAGGAAGGTCCTGTGTGATTGCAGGGTTATTGATTAATCTAATAGCTTTATTTTGAATTTTGTCCAACTGCCTCAATGCAACCACTCCCACTTCCACCCCACAGAGGTGAACAGTAATTCATCTGAGAACGCACATGACTTTTATATATTACGGCCAACTGCTCGTCAGTGAAGAATTCTCGAACTCTGTACAGGAGTCCCAGTTTTTTAGAGGCATTCTTAGCAATGCTTCTAACATAATGTGTCCAGCTCAAGTTAGTAGTTAATGTTACACCGAGAATGTCAATACTAGGGGAAGTGGGAATATTTACATCATTAATAAATATATGGGAGTCAGTGAGATTCTGTCGGTTAGAAAATTGAATGTACTTGGTTTTCTGTGCATTAAAGGAAACTAGACTCTTTTGTCCCCATCCATTAATTCTAGAAAGGTCCTGGTTCAGAGAAATTGCAGTTAATTTTTGAATTTATAAGATCGGGTTGGGTGAAAGAAATGGTAAATGTGAAGGAACTGTGGAGTGTTGAGTCATCTGCGTAGGAATGTATTGGATTATGAGTGGTAGATATGAGATCATTGATATGAATGAGGAACAGAATTGGGGCCAAAACTGATCCCTGGGGAACACCAGCATTTATTGAGTGAAATTGAGAATAAAGGCCATCTACCATTACACATATTTTTCTGTTATGAAAATAAGAAGAAATTAGTGGAACTAATGATGCAAGGCCGTAGTGTGACATCTTCGACAATAAGGATTGATGCCAGACTCTATCAAATGCCTTTGATATATCCAGTGCTATTGTATGTGTTTCACCATGTTGGTCTGTAGCTTGGTTGATTTGATGCGTAAGAAGGCAAAGAATGTCTGCAGTTGATCGACATCGTCTAAAACCATATTGCCTATCACTGATTAATTTATTATTCTCAAGATGCTTAATTATGTGATTATTTAATATAATTTCAAAGACTTTACCAAGAGTGGAAGTTATAGCTATTGGTCTGTAGTTTGATGGATCTGAAGAGGCACCTTTTTTAGGAACTGGATGAATGTTTGCTTCTTTCCAGGGTACTGGGAAGCATGAGGTATGAGTACACAGACGGAAATTTTTTGCCAATACAGGATCGAGCACCAAGGAGCAATTCTTAAGTACTATTGGAGGAATTTCATCTGGACCAGGAGCCTTATCTACTGAGAGATTCTGCAAAATAGTTTTGACATGTCTGGTGTAAATATTAAGTGAGGGAATTTCAGGCGAATTAAAATTAAGTACAGGGACATCTTGATTTATTTCATCTAAGGTTGAGTTGGTGGAGAAAATATCCGCAAGAAGGTTAGCTTTACCTCGTGGGTCACTTACAAGATTGCCAGTCGGAGATTTTAATGGTGGAATGGATGAAGCAGTAGTGAAGTTGGATTTGAATGAGTTAAGAGTAGACCAAAATATTTTGTTATCATTTGGATTATTTAGAAGTTTATTTGCCTGCTTGTGGAGAAAGTTTGATTTAGTTAGGTTTAATACAGTGTTGGCATGATTTCTGATGTTTCTAAAGTAATTTAAGGCTTCATGTGTTTTTGATCTTGTGTATGCATTGTAGGCTATTGCTTTTTGTTCAGTTACTCTAGCACAATTATGGTCAAACCATTTAGGTGAATTAGATCTTTTACTGTACTTTTGATGAGGAATAAAAGTTTCCATTCCAATTTTTACAAAATCTTGTATGTGGCTCAAGGTGGAGTGTGCATCATTAGAAAAGAAAGAGGCCCAGGGAATATCAATAAAGAAACCTTGAAGACCCTCCCAGTCTGCCCTATCGTAATGCCATTTAGTCACCAAAACAGGTTCAAAGTGGGAAGGTGTGGTAGGTGATAGACAGGTGGCCTGTATCAGACAGTGATCAGAAAATTCAAGCGGGGACCTCACTGTAACATCATAATTTTCTGAATTGGTTGTTAAAAATAAGTCCAGTAGGTGGGAATTATGATTAGGATTATCTGGTACACGGGTTGGTTGGTTGACTAGTTGAGTGAGATTAAATGAGTCTGCAAATAGCTCACATTCAAGACCAGCATCATCAGTCCTGGCTGAATGAGTGAGCCATTCAACATTATGGACATTAAAATCACCCAACACAGTGATTTCAGAAGAAGCATTTAAGTTGAGGACACTGAGTTGTGAGGACAGAGAATCAAAAAGACTTTGCTCTGGAGGAGTATTTGGGAAACGGTAGATGTAACATATGTATTTAAATTTACCAGCAGATATTAATTTGTATATAAAATAATCAAAATAGGGACAATTGAAACTAGTATCCTCCTCCAGGGCAATTTCAGATTTTGCGAAGCAACATACACCTCCTTTAGGTCTGAAATTTTGGAGCAGTTGATAACCTGGAAAATTAAATCTAGACGTGTCAGATGTGGATGTTACTTGATCTGTCAAAAAAAGGAGAGTAGGGGATTCTGCTTGAATTGTCTTATTTTGCCAAATTAATAGGGTAAATCGTCTTATATTCTTCAAACTAAATGAGCGAAACAGGGAAAGTGTGCCACTAAGAAAATAGTGTAGTCTGCTACAAAATTGCGTTTTTATTTACTAACTCTGATTCAAAGAAAACTAAACGTTTTTAGGGCTAACTATAATAAACATATTTTTCCATATATCTATCTATCTATCTATTGCCGGATGCCTTACTCCCCTTACGAGGGTGGCCATACACAGAATGCCCCCAAGCGGACCTATTCCTTGTGAGAGGGACAACCCGAGCCAGTTTAGCGAAGGACTTACAGGATTGACCACTCAATTTAGGATCCGTCCAACTCCGAGGCCCTCTGTGTATCTTGTTAGCACTATTTTTCTACAGTGGTGTTCGGCTAATCCATCCACTAACCTGCCTTACCCTTAGGTAAACAGTACGGATTTGTATCAGGTTTACTCCCCTAGACAGGTTGCCAACCAAGGCTGACGAGTCCCATCCACCCAGATTTGTATAAGGTTGTCTCCCCTAGATGAGTTGCCGACCAAGGCTAACGAGTCCCATCCATATATATATATATATATATATATATATACAAAATGTTTTAGTGTGCAGGTCATATTACTATAAATGTAATTGTTTTAAAATTACATTTTCATATACTATCTATACATGATGACAAAAATACAACTTATATTGATGTGTACAAGTTGAACAATCTTGAGACAATTGCTTCATTCCTAAGCAAGCTGTCATCGGGTCTGGGCGCAAATATATAACTTTCTCTGCATTTACCCATTTAATCCGTCCAATCCCAGCGACGGCTACCAGCCGTCAGTAGATAAGTCACTCCCCAGTCCCAGTGACAGCTGGGAGCCGTCAGTAATGTGCTTTCCTTGTAACTGCCTGTATCAGGCTGTGCCTGGTACCACGACCATTTGAGCACTGCTCTCAAAATGGCAACACTTCTCAGCTTATATAAAACCCACTGAAGGCTGGGATAGCCAGTCTTCCTTCATCTCTTGAGGTGAAAGGTTGTTCTATCTTGCCATATTGGCCACATTGCTTGGGACTGAGGGGGACTTTTATTACTATATCCTCCAGTACAGTAGGGGTTAAAGTACACATACAAAGCCATAAGTATGAAAAGAACTAGGGATACAAGTATAACAAATGTATTGGGTGGTGGGCAAGATATTGCAGTGGTAGAAAGTCCTGCAAAATGTACAAGAAGTAATAGGTTTGGTACTGGACATTTGTCTGTGAAACAAAACTCGAGGGAAAATGGACATGAGCGGTCGAAAAACAAGAGGAAAATCCCCTCAGATCTTTTGACACCCCCCAACAAAAGACAAAAGGTGGGTGTAAAGGCAAATCCAAAAAGAAGATAGTTGATTTTAGACGGAGATCCCTATCTTAGAAAGGACCAAAATCCATTGCCAAGCCTTTCGAAATTGCCCACTGCAAAACTAATCAATCTTCAAAATCTTGAGGCAACTATAAACAATGAAAAGGTTATATTTTTCTTGGACAGCGGATGGACGAAAAGACTGCCACGAGGATGGGAATTTACCAGATGGATGGTGAAATAATACAGCTCAGAATGCATTGTTGGACTGGGTTCGATATTATTCATATCAAACGTGTAAACAATGTTGAGATTTGCCTGAATAATGGAATCAAAATGTTAGCAGATATCCATGTTCCGATGAAACTCTATGGTGGTCATTTTCCAGATTTTGGTGAAACCGGGTTCTTAGGCACAAACGAACTTTCTCGTCGAATTATCGTCCAAAGGTTTTCAGTAGACTATCCAGGACTTTACTTCTGGTCCACACGGAAGGTAACTAAATTAGATCGAGATTCAGCTAGACCCAAACATCCAGGTGGGCTATTATTAAGAAATCAACAAATGGGCTATATAAACAAAAAGTGTATCCCTCTGGAACACCAAGAAAACCGCTATACATAGTAATTGATTCTGGTGCAGATGGCGATTTTTACGTTAATGAGGAATTGCTTAACCCTTAATTAGCGGCGAGCTACATAAGTCGAGTTAAATAAAGCTGGACTATGTGGCGGCGCTCGACATAGGTCGAGTGGCAATTTCAGCACGTAATGTTGCTGAGAGAGAGAGACAAGTGGTGGCAGGAGAGTAGCGAGCGTATGACTGCTCCAGACCACCGCGGCGAACATACTGACACGAATCCCAGCTCCCTCCTCCCTCTCTCACTCGCTATATAAGGAATTGTATCGGGAAAGTGGCTAATTACATGCTTTTTGCACTCGCGTTGCACGGTTATTGCAAGAAAACTAGCCATCATAAAAGGATCGTTATGGTGTCATTCGAAAGCTCTGTTTATGCCCTTTCAGGGATAGATACTTGTTTTACGTTCTGGGTCTTATTTAGGCATGAAAATGATCACGTAAACAGCCCTATTTTGGCTAAAAACACCCCGCTGGGCGGTACATATAAATAAACCGCATAGGCCGCTCTTAAGGTGTTAAACAGCTTGGTATATCTGCCCGACCCAATAACGTCAAAATAAGGTTTCCCGGCGGTGGTTATATAAGCAGAAAGGTACACAAGAATGATGAAGGTTATGATGTTGATATAATTATGGGAATAGGGATGCTTACTCGATATAATTGTATTCTTGACTACTATAAATGTTTTTTATATTTCTTTGTTAGAGATCATGTTTATATAGTTAATCTTATTAAATAATAGGATTTGGTCATTACTGTTATTGCATTTTTGTTCTCTCGAAAACCTCTGGGTCTAACCAGGGATTGAACCCAGGTTTCTAGCTCACCAGCTTCTCTCTCTACCGGCTGAGCTATTTTCGGAGGTACACAATGGGAGTTAGGCCTGGTTGGGTCCTATTGTCTGGGGCTCCCACCGACCTCAACTCGGCATAGGTCGGTGCTTCAGGGATTTGTCGGGCACAGGGCACAACGGTCATTTCTATTGTATACAGTATGTAATTTTATTGAATAAACATTTAATTAAAAAAAAGGTACACATAAACAGTGTTCTTCCGTTCATCTATTCAAATTATAACACGTAAACAATTAAAACACTGGGTCGGTGGGCTTGCGACCCCCACCCTGGAAAAATACCTAAGCAAGGAAAAACAAGCGAACAGCCTCGGACCCTATGTTGACGAACCACGACCGACTAAGGACATTCCTTCGGACATTCTGAGAATGGCTACATGGAATGTTAGTGGCATGAATGATGGCACAAAAGAGTTAGAGGTTCTGGAAGTGCTAGTGAATGGCAGCTAGCTGGATGTATGTGGAATGACAGAGACCAAATGGAAAGGTTCAGATGTGAGAGAGTGGGAGTGTGGAATGGGTGTGTGTGCTGGAGTGAGTGAAGGAACAGCGAGAGAAGGTGCATGTTTGTTTGTAAGTAACAAATGGAAGGAATGTGTAAGACAGTATGGGTCTGTGGGTTCAAGGATTGTGTGGGTGAGAATGAAAGTAGGAATAGAAACGTGGGTGATTGTGTGTGTGTTTGCCCCAACAGAGGATACACTTGAAAGAAAGAAAGAGGAGTTCTGGATGAATGTGGAGGCGTGCCTGGAGAAGTTTGACATTAACGAAAGAATATTTCTGATTGGGGATATGAATGGTAAGTACAAAGGAAGTACAAAGGAAGTACAAAGGAAATCAAGCAACAACAGATCTAGTGACCCTTCTAGGTTGCTTGTCCTCCAAAACACTGAGGATCAAGTGTCCAAACAGTGGTTTAGAGTGGGTAAGGGAACATTGGAAAGGGAATTACTGCCCTGGAACTAATGTCCGTGGCAGGATTAGGAAGTTAGTAGGGGACAGATGGGTTAGTAAATGAGCGGGGGATAAAATAAAGTTATTCATTTACAAACGCAGTCAGTCGCGGGTTTGATGCGAGATATTTGTCTAGGCGGAGTTTAAATGAATCAACGGTGATGCAGTCTATAACGTTTCGGGGAAGCCCATTCCACAAGTTGACAACTCGATTGAAGAAGAAATTATTAGATTCGTGGGAGTTAAAAGATTTACCAATAATTTTGCAACCGTTTCCCCGCGTGTAATTAGATTGGTCGATAGTGAAGTACTTACTACAGTTCATATTGTCGATGCCTTTGATGATTTTGAACACTTGAATTAAGTCACCTCTTAATCTGCGCTGGGTTAAAGGAAATAGATTTATTCTCTAAGACGCTCCTGTATGGTTTGTTCTTTAGGCTATTTTTGGTAACTCTACGTTGAACTCGTTCTAGCTTGTTTATATCTTTTTGGTAATAAGGGCACCAGGATTGAACGCAGTATTCCAGAAGAGGGCGGACTAAGGAATTGTAAAGGGTTAGGATAACTTCTTTGGATTTATGCTCAAATGACCTGCCTATAAAGCCAATTATTTTGTTTGCCTTCTTAACAACTTCTGAACATTGTTGACTCGGTTTTAGGTTACTCGATATTGTTACTCCCAGATCGGTTTCTCTGTTTACATTCTTAACCCTCTTCGACATATGACGCGATTTTGAGCCTATTGGGGATACTTTAAAGCCTTTGTTACCATCAGGGGTATTTAGAAACCTTTAGTCTAGTTACTTCAACCTCTGCAGTTGTCTTTGAGTTAGCTGTGGGCAGAAAACTAATTTTGGAGAGGTAATTATAGGAGTGAGAGAACTCTATTTTTTATTGCTAATCTGGCAACCTCTGCATCATATGTGCGTGAAAGGGTTAAGCTGAGTGCCATTCATCGAATAGTTTGCTTTCTCATTTAGGTATCCGATATGTAGTACTTAACATTTATCCGCATTGAAACTCATTTGCCAAATTTGGGCCCAACATGACAATTTATCTAGATTGTGTTGCATATCGTCAACTTGTTCTTTTGAGAGTACGCTATTTGCAATTTTTGTATCGTCAGCAAATTTGAGATTGTACAGGTGAGACCCTCATCTATGTCGTTGATGTAAATTAGAAAGAGAATTGGTCCTAGTACCGATCCCTGGGGTACCGCGCTACTTACATTGGTCCATTTTGATGCCTTACCGTTTATGACTACTCTTTGCTTTCTGTCGCTGAGCCAATTTTCTATCCATTTCAACACACCATCTTGTATTCCATGCGCTTTTAGTTTTAGCAGTAAACGTTTGTGGGGAACTTTGTCAAAGGCCTTTTGAAAATCAAGGTATATAATATCTACAGCTTTACTCTCATCGTAGAGGTTGAGGATATCGTGGAAGAAGTCTAGAGGTTTGTTAAACAGGAACGTTTTTTACGAAAGCCGTGTTGAGTATCTTTAACACCTTACGAGCGGCCTATGCGGTTTATTTATATGTACCGCCCAGCGGGGTGTTTTTAGCCAAAATAGGGCTGTTTACGAGATCATTTTCATGCCTAAATAAGACCCAGAACGTAAAACAAGTACCTATCCCTGAAAGGGCATAAACAGAGCTTTCGAATGACACCATAACGATCCTTTTATGATGGCTAGTTTTCTTGCAATAACCGTGCAACGCGAGTGCAAAAAGCATGTAATTAGCCACTTTCCCGATACAATTCCTTATATAGCGAGTGAGAGAGGGAGGAGGGAGCTGGGATTCGTGTCAGTATGTTCGCCGCGGTGGTCTGGAGCAGTCATACGCTCGCTACTCTCCTGCCACCACTTGTCTCTCTCTCTCAGCAACATTACGTGCTGAAATTGCCACTCGACCTATGTCGAGCGCCGCCACATAGTCCAGCTTTATTAAATACGACTTATGTGGTGAGCCGCTAATAAAGGGTTAAGTATGTTATTTTCCTCTAAGTGATTTACGAGTCTGTCTCGTATGACCGTTTCTAGCATTTTACATACAACTGAGGTTAAGCTAATTGGACGATAGTTACTGGGTAGGGATTTGCTGCCTTTTTTTAATATCGGTGTTACGTTGGCTAGCATCCACTGATCGGGCATAGTTCCAGACTGCAAGGATTTATTGAATAGTACTGTCAGTGGTTTGGAGAGCTCATCCTTAGCTTCCTTTAGAACTCTAGGCGAGATTGTATCAGGTCCAGGCGTTTTATTTACCTTGAGTTTATCTAAACAATTCAATACTTCTCTCTCTGTAACGGTGATATTGCTTAGAACATCTGAATTATCAATCTGAATCGGCGATGGTGTAGGGATATCACTGAGGTCTTCTGTTGTAAAAACTGATGCAAAGAAGGTATTGAGGGCATTATTCATTTGTACTTCGTCTTTGGTGTATTCTCCATTTTCATCGACTAACGGTCCAACAGTTGAAGTAACTACTTTTTTCTTTCTGATATAACTATAGAATTCTTTCAAGTTTGTTTTACTTTGATTCGCAATATGTAACTCTAAGGTCTTTTTACTTTGCTTAATTAACTTTTTGGCTTTGCGTCGTAGCTCTACAAATTTCACCCGTTCTTCGTCATTTTGTGAGGATTTTAATTTATCATTAGCAAATTTTTTAGCAAGCAGGCAGTTTGAAATATCTTTATTCCACCATTTGGGCTTATTATTATGGCCTGGACGCCATATTTTCGATGGTATGCAGTCTTGCACTGCTTTTAGGTAAGTGGCTTCGAATAACTTCCAAGATGTATTTATGTCGTTATTGTGAATTAAAAAGCTCCAGTCAGTTTCTTTAAACATAGCTCTAAGTTTATGGAAGTTTGCTTTCTTGAAATTAGGGACTTTTTCGATGCTACTATTTGGTTCGTTACTAGTAAACTTTAAAGTGAAAGTTATCGTACGATGGTCGCTGTTACTGAATTCATCACCAACATTCAAATTCTCTATTAATTCTTCTTTTGTTGCAAGTACAATGTCAAGAACGTTATTACCACGGGTCGGTGTTCGAACAAATTGATAAAGCGAACTCTCTTGCAAGTTCGTATACAAGTCATGTCCGGAGTGTGAAGTAAGAGTATCGCCCCACTTGGTCACAGGTAAATTAAAGTCGCCAAAAATTACGGTATCTTGTGAGTTACTTACATCTGCAATTTGTTCGTAAATTTCTTGGTCAGTTTGCACTGATTGAGCTGGAGGTCTGTATATTAATGCAAGTATTATTTTTGTACCTTTATTATTCTTTATTAGCACAAAAGATGCGTCGACGTTCACAATTTGAGGTTTTGACAAGAGGGTAGGGTTAAGACTTTCTTTGATATAAAGTAAAACGCCACCTCCATTTCGATTTATTCGGCTTTTCTCAAACATTACATAACCGGGAAGTGAATACTCTGCTAAAAAGTCTCTATCTTCTGTATTGAGCCAAGATTCTGTTATGCCAATCACATCATAATTTTCTGTAAACACTAGCTCCTCTAAATCTGAAAATTTATTGCGTATGCTACGAGCGTTTGCATAGAACACCTTTAAATTTGTTATTTTATAACTCACGGAACGCTCTTTAATAATATTTTTGGTTCTTATCGGATCTACATTTTTGTTCATGGCTGTCCTCGGTCCTCGCTGTCTTCGGTCCTTATCGCTGGTGGTCCTCGGTTGCCTCTGTTTTTTTCTTGGTGTTGGATGATTTATGTCGCTGCTGCTTCTTCTCGGATGGCGTTTTTTGATCCATGGCTGCGGACTGCTTCGTGTAGGAGACGACCCATGCGTGCTGAACCCACAGGGTTTAGATGAGTGCCATCCTTGCGGAACAGAGTAGGCTGGTTGTAGAAGTTGTCGCAGAGGTTGATGAATTTAACTTCTTCCCTCAGACACAAATATTTTAGTCGGCTATTTGTGCTGAAGGCCTTGTCGTAGAATTTGTCAGGTGCGTCGATCTTGGGGAGAATGCCTGAGATGATGATATTCCTTGACTTGTTTTTGTAGTGCTGGATCATCTTGCGATATTTCTCCATCAACTCTTCGGATCTGGTGCGCATGACGTCATTTGAACCAGCATGGATGACAAAAAGGGTATTTTCATTTGCATCCTTTGTGGTATCTTCGAAGGCTTCCACAATGTCGTCCAGTCCAGCTCCTGGGATGCAAAATCTTTTTCGTTGATTTGGGACTCTGTCGCAGAACTCTTCGACCTGTCCTCGTAGGATGGAATCCCCAACGAGCCTGGTCTCTTCTGGTTCGTCTTCCATCTCTACCAATATCTCAAATCTGTTTGACATTGTGACTGGTAGATGAGACCTTTCTGCGTTGGCCGTGCACCGTTCCTCACTGGTGTAAATCCGGAAACCTGTGGTGGCGGGACTCTACGTACAGGTCGGGGAGAGGAGTGGTTAGAACGGGGGCGAGGGGTTGGTACTGTTCGTGCTAGCAGGCTTCTTGCACGAGGAGTGGGGGAGAGACTAAGGTGAACAGGGCGGCTGTCCTGGTTTGATGTCAGCTCAGGTTCGTCAGAAGCATCTGCTGCAGTGTCTACTGCAGGTGTTGGATTGTTGGCAGATGACGTTGGGGCGGTGGTGGATGCTGGAGTTGAAACAATTGGAGTTAGTGATACTCCAACGTTGAGTGTTACAAACTCTTGGAGTGATTCCAGCTTCCTGGTGAGGGCGTTGATCTTGTTGTGGGCTTCATCCAATTTTGCTGTCAAATCCTCTCGTTGCTGGCAGAGTCGGCAGACTTGTGGATCGGCAGGAGCAAACATGGAAGCACCAAACCTACCGGCGCAGTTCGTACAGGCACGAGGCATGGTGACGATCACTTTCTTCAGATCACTTCACTCACTTAAAAACACTTAACTCACTTTAAAAACACTAAACTCACTTCACTCCCTTCAGGTCGCTTCACTTACTTAAATAGGCCTAACCGAAAACAAAAATGTTGAAATACACACAAATAGGTTATCAGCGGTGATAGCCTAACCGAAAATTAAAACAAAACAAAATTAAATTTGAATACGCAGTGATAGCCGAACCGAAAACAATTTTATGTTTATTTAAACAGAAATAGGCCACCAGGGGTTATAGCCTATCCTAACCGAGAAAAACAAATTATGAAATGCCGGTACGCAGAAATAGGCCACCAGCGGTGATAGCCTAACTGAAAATTTAAAATTGAAGTACGCAGAAATAGGCCACCAGGGATGATAGCCTAGACTAACCGAAAACAAAAATAACCGAAAACAAAAATTATGAAATACCGGTACGCAGAAATAGGCCACCAGCGGTGATAGCCTAACTGAAAATTAAAAAATTGAAATACGCAGAAATAGGCCACCAGGGATGATAGCCTAGACTAACCGAAAACAAAAATGACCGAAAACAAAAATTATGAAATACCGGTACGCAGAAATAGGCCACCAGCGGTGATAGCCTAACTGAAAATTTAAAAATTGAAGTACGCAGAAATAGGCCACCAGGGATGATAGCCTAGACTAACCGAAAACAAAAATTATGAAATACCGGTACGCAGAAATAGGCCACCAGCGGTGATAGCCTAACTGAAGATTTAAAAATTGAAGTATCGTACGCAGAAATAGGCCACCAGGGATGATAGCCTAGACTAACCGAAAACAAAAGTAACCAAAAACAAAAAAGTATGAAATGTGCAGAAGTAGGCTACCAGGGGTGATAACCTACCTAAAAAAGCAAAACAAATATATATATATATAGGTAATAGAATATGTGACTAAATATACAATTCCCCAAATAGATATTATATAAAAATAAAGTGTAACTGTACACAAGGGGTTAATATACTGTATCAACAGATGGCGCTGGTGTCACTGTAGGCTAGTCAAGCAGCATTATATTTAGATAAACAAAGTTATCAGTCATAGGTTACTACAAGATCATGCAAGCAACAACTAAAATTACAGATATATATAGCTACAGTAGGATACTGAATACGATAACTACTAGAGTTAATAAGAAAATACAAAGCTAGGTCGATTAGAGGTGCGCGTGCGTCGTCTACTACAAGCTAGGATAACAAATGTAAACAACAATGTTTATCAGTCAGAAAAGCAATAAAATAACATGCACGGCAACTACAGAACTATGTGGAGGTTAAACAAGCACTTAACTACTGTTCATGCAATGAATAAAGGGAATTGGGATATGAAATACTCAAATTGGGATCGAGTTTTCTCAGTGGCGATGCGGAGCTGTTGGCGGTGCTAAAGCCGGCGGGTGAATGAAAGGTGGGTGATAGGAAAGTTGAGGGAGTGGTGGGAGGGTGGGGGTTACCATCAGAGGTGAATGGGAATGGTAGTGCACTTGTGGACGTGTGTGTGGGGAGGAGGCTGTGGATAGCCAACACCTTCTTCCGACACAGAATGATCCACAGGTACACGTGGAAACGGATGTTGACGATGAAGGATAAGACAGTGGTGGAACGAAAGTCATTGATTGATTATGTATGTGTGGATGAACGAATGAAGAAATCTGTGATGGATGCTAGGGTGTATAGGGATTTTGGAGGGGGTCTGTCTGATCATTATGTAGTAGTAGCTAAGGTTAGGATACAAAGGAAGCGGGTGAGGAGAGCTGGAGGGAGGCGAGAGGAAGGTGGAATGGTGAGGAGGGTGGAGAGGTTACAGGAGGAGGGAATCAGGGAAGAGTACAGGAGAGCAGTAGAAAGACGACTAGGTGGGTTCGACCTGGAAGTTATGGAGGAAGTGGATGAGATGAGCAAGGTGTTTAACCCTCCTGGCCCGGGCAGGCTCTCAAAATGACAGTGTGGGCTACCCGGGCGATCTGGCCGAAAAATGTCTAGGCCTAGGCTACCGTATTTTTGTTTATTTTAACTGCTAGAAATTTCCCACGCATCTTTAAATGTAGTGCGGTTTCCAATCTGTAGACTGGCGTTGAGTAGAGCTCTCTATGTCAACTGGTTCAGTTGTGATGACGATTTCAGTGGAGAGCACTTGCAGGCGATGTTAGCAATATGACGATCTTTTCACTACTGAAACAACGACATACAGACATACAATAACAAACGAGTCTTCTCTTTCTTGTTTTCGGAGGTGCGGTGACGTAACGATCTGCTTTGTTTACATGCGTCGGACGCACAGCGTTCAGACCAAGCTGAATAGGCTTTCAAGCTTACAGATTTTAAAATGACACCTGGGCTCCTGCCCTTAGTTCCTGGTGTCATTTTAAAATGACAACTGGGCCAGGAGGGTTAAGGAAGAGATTTGTGCAGCATGTGAGGAGGTGTGTGGAGTGAGGAGAAGAGGGAGGGGAGTGAAAGGTACAGCATGGTGGACAGAAGAGGTAAAAATAGCTGTGGAAGAAAAGAAGAAAGCATATAGAGAGTGGTTGGGTAGTAGAGGGAATGAAGATTCTGAGAGACAGAAACGAGCGAGGTACGTGGAGAGAAAGAGAGTGGTGAAGAGAGTAGTGAAGGAAAGTAAGAGAAGAGTAGACGAGGAATTTGGAAGGAATCTGAGTGTAAAATGGAGGGAGAGTAAGAAACTGTTCTGGAAAGAAGTCAAGAAAGTTAGGGAAGGTAGCAAGGGAAACAGTAAGGGTGTGAAAGATAAGAATGGGAAAATGCTAGCCGAGAAGCAAGAGGGAGTCGAAAGATGGAGGGAGTACTTCAATGAGTTGCTAAATGTAAGGAATGAAGAGCCAGCAAACGTAGTTGGATATGGTATGGGAGGGAGAAGAAGAGAAGTAGTGGAGGAGGAGGTGGGGATCAGGAGGTCTGTGTGGGAAGCCATGAAAAGAGTGAAGTTGGGGAAAGCAGCAGGAACAGATGGAATGCGTGGGGATATGTTGAGGTATGGTGGTGAGATAGTGATCGAATGGGTATGGAAAATGTGCAAATTAGCATGGGAGAAGGGGAGTGCACCCGATGACTGGAAGACTTGCATAATAGTCCCCCTATATAAGGGCAAAGGGGAAAGAGAAGTGTGTGGTAACCACCGAGGAATATGTCTTCTAAGTGTAGTAGGGAAGGTATACAGTAGGGTAGTGATTGAGAGAGTGAGAGTGAGAACAGAGAAATGGATAGGCGACGAGCAGGGAAGGTTTAGGAAGGGAAGACGATGTGTAGATCAGATTTTTACCCTGAATTGTGTTGTGGAGAAATATCTGGAGAAGAAACAAAAGGTGTATGTTGCCTTTATGGACTTGGAGAAGGCCTATGACAGAGTGGATAAAGAAGGTTTGTGGAAAGTACTTAGAATATACAGAGTAGATGGGAAGTTGCTGAAAGCAGTGAAGAGTATGTATGAGGGTGCAAAGGCGGCAGTACGTGTGGAGAGTGAGCAGAGCGAGTTCTTCGACCTGAAGGTTGGTTTGAAACAGGGGTGTGTGATGTCCCCGTGGTTGTTTACTGTATATATGGATGGAGTCATGAAAGAAATACTATCAAGAGCAGTGGATGTTGGTGTATCGCTGAAAAGGGAGGGAAATGAGTGGAAGCTGCCTATACTGCTGTTAGCGGATGATACAGTTCTGATGAGTGATAATGAATGGGAGCTGCAGGGTTTGGTAAATGAGTTTGGAAGAGTGTGCAAAAAACGGAATTTGAAGGTAAATGTGGGGAAGAGCAAGGTTATGGTATTCGAAAGGGGTGAAGTCACAGAGTGTGAGGTGAAGTTGAACAGTCAGGCTATGGAGATCGTCAGCTCTTTTAAGTATCTGGGCAGTGTGTTGAGTAAAGATGGGACTGTGAATGAGGAGGTGCGGGAGAGGGTGCAACAGGGGAAGAGGGTTGTAGGAACGTTGAAAGCAGTAACAAAAAATAGGGTGGTCAGTATGGAAGTGAAGAAGTCCTTGCATGACAGTGTGGAAATCCCGACACTAACTTACGGAAGCGAAGCATGGACGTTCGGGAAGAGACTTAGACCAAGAGTGAGAGCGGTGGAAATGAGTTTCTTGAGAAGTGCGTGCAGAGTTACATGGAGGGATAGACAGACGAATGAGGAAGTAAGAAGGAGGTGTGGTGTGGAGGTAGATGTGCTGGAAAGTGTGAAAAGGAACAACTTGAGATGGTTTGGGCATATGGAACGTATGGAAAGCGAGAGATTGACTAAGAGGGTGTACGAGAGCGAGGTGGAAGGACAGAGAGGGAGAGGTGCCCAGAAGGAGAGGTGGAAGGATGGAGTGAGGAAGTATGTGAATGAAGGCGGTGCTGGTTGGGAGGAGGGGCGTCGACTAACTGGGGACAGACGTGCATGGGGGCGGTTCGTTCGTGGCCACCCCTTCGGGGATTGTGGCGTTAGGCAATAGATAGATAGATGGATTATGTGTTCATTTTTGTCACAATTAATCATTCAATTTTGACAGTGTACTCGTGTACTAGGGTGATATTTAAGCTCCAAGATCCACATCATTGTGTAATGATAAGAAATGTCTATGTTATTTTGTTCTACATAATACATTAGTTACTTATATTTATTAGTGGCCTCTTCATCAATGACGAGGCGCCTTAACATTGTTTATGGCCAATCTTTGAATTCAAGCTTGTCTTTCAAACTTCCCGCCAGGAAGAGATCAAAATATAATTGCCACACATCGAAATACCACTCACGGACTCGTCCTATATGATGTGGGTACCACTGCTAGAAAAAACTATTAAAAAATAATAAAGTAAAAAGATTAAACATTGATCTTAGCGTTGCACTTCTCATGCGTCTGCTGTTTGGGTACGCTTCGCTTCCCTCCTTGAAGCGCTTGTTCCTCCCTATTTCTCCCGGGTACGCTTGCTACGGACGTGTGTCCCTGGCGCTCCTGCCCTCCCTTGTTCGTCACCTCCCCTCGTTTATGGTGAATCTTTGCTCATTTGTACATGTTATGTGTTGAGGTCAGGTAGCTTATCGACTTGTGTAGTCCGTGAGTGTTAAATGCGGGCCCTGGAGACTTTTTTCAGGGTCTAAAGTAAGCGTGTTAGGCGGAGTCCTCGTTGTGATAAGGCGAGGCTCCAACATGTGTGTTTTATTTTCCTAGCTCATTATTAGTTCACTGTTTAGTCATGAGGCTTCTTATAGTGTGAACTGGTGCCTGTTGTTCAGTCCACTTTGGGTGTTCAACAATTATGCCACGTGGGCTAGTGCTCGTGGATTGTCTCACTTAGCTGAGGGATCCTGCACGGAGCCATGCTGCTCTTCAACATACTCTTCGTGTTTTACGTGTTTGTGTGGTCATCGCTGGATCGCAGGTTTGTGCTACAATGATTATTGCATCGCCATCTGCCCCATCTAGTTGGCCTCATGTAGGTTATTTTTATATATGGCGAGGGTGTGTTATTATTAATGTATTGATTATTATTCATGTATAACCATGCCATGTATGTACACGTTGTTCATTCCACATTGGAGGGTTGGCCCTTCCGGCAGGATTTTTAGAGAGTAAGACTTAATAACCACGTGCCTCTAGTTGTTTCGCGTGGTTTTTCCGCCGGGAAACATCTAAGAGTCATGTTAACATTTAAAACATCCGCGTTTGGTACTGGGTTGTAATGGATCTTGTCTGTTTTGTTGACGGCGTCTAGTTTGATTCCGGTTGAGCCGGCATGTTACTAAAATTGTGTTCCGAGAGTGTCCGGCTATGCCTCCTCCTTTATCACAACTTAATCTCCGCCGCAAATAACTTAACAGATAAAAACGTTCGTTGCTTGGTACATTCGAACGTTTATCCTGGGGGTGCATCGTGGGGAGCCATGTCCGCCGGGATATTAACGGCTGAGCCGAGAAACGAACTCACCCATTCCTATCTTGTAGCTTTCAGTTAAACTGTTTTACTTTCTTTTGAGAGACTGGTCTGCCGGGGTTAAGAATTAATATCCATAGTAGCGCTGGCCGCCGGGTTTAGTTCTTGCATAACAAGACGGGATGAGGTCAGTGTTGGTCACTTCGGTAGGAAGTTATATCATTTAAGTAGCACATGGGACTACTCACTACTCACTTACATTTTTGGGGAATGTACTAAACGTAAGGGGAACTAAGATTGTATAGTGCTATACAATTCTTCTTTCTCTTTTAACGTGGAGATTTTAGTGCAATATTAGGTTTTCCAGCCTAGCGTGTCCTTATGAGCATTGATTCTTGAAATGTTCTCACAACAGGTTCGCATGTGGGACACCTAGGAGGATCTGCAATCTCCCTGGCGGGAGGAAGTTATAATGCATAAGAGTGCTTTCTCTTTTTGTAAGGCTTTAGGTTGTAACAATTTAACAGTTATCGGGCACACCCTCTGTTTGAAGTGTGTCCCTTGCCTAGACCGTTCACGTGGCCGTTGACTTTCCCAATCGTGCCCTCATTGTTCAGCCCTCCGCAATGCCTATTTGACCCATGCTGATAGTCAGTGTAAAAATATTTTACTTCACATTAGGTCTGATTATGTAACGTATTGTAAGACGGTCGCCCATAAATCTTTGCAACTGGATGACCAGATTTTAGATGACTTGTTGAAAGGGGCTTTAGTTACTTCACCCAGTGGGGGTTCTTCTCGTGACACTTCCTCCCGCCAGCCTAAGCGACCAAGGACCGTTGTTCCGCCGGATACACCAGCTTCGTCTAGCCGGCGTGACAGGTCCCGCTCTCCTAGACCAAGACCCAAGTCGCCTTCTGATGCCCAAGCGACTAAGAGGTCCCGCAATGAATTTGACGCCACACTTGCTGCTGGCGATGACAAGTCTAGGTCTAGGAAGTCCTCCTCTATATCGAAGAAGGCAGCTAAGCCGCCTCCCACGCCGGTCAAGTCTTCGTCACACAGGGAGGCACCAAGAGACACATCTAGTCATGTCTCCGGCCAATCTCACCGATTCACTATTCCCCACAATCCGCAGCCGGAACCTGCGGTCGTGCCAGTATTGGGGATAGAAAGGAGTAGCAGTGTGTGTTCTAACCGGCATGAAGATGATAGCTCTTCTGACCAGCAGCCCTCAGGTCATGACCCCTTCTTGTATGACATTCCGGATCTGAACCTCAGATACATTTCTGAGCCCTACGTTCTCGATGACTCACAAACAGGAACACTTGACAGGCTGCCCGGGTCGGCGAGTCTCGGTTGGGGACTGTGCCGGGCCCCCGATCCGGTCACCGGGTCCTAATCTACACCAACAAAGAGTACACGCCGAGGAGCTGGCGTCTGGCCAACGCCCAGCTTCTCGACAATCTGGAACGCAGGAGTCAGAGATGTCCCGGTCTGCGTCTCAGTCTGATCAAGAAAGTGGTATTTATGTAGCTAAGGACTAACGGGCCACAGAAACCTAGTAGCATCCCTATTCTTCTCACTCAATCCCACCATGAGAAATGCTTTCTCAATATCACTCACCCAGGCAAATTGACGGCATCTAAAGCGTAGAAGTACCTGGCTGAGGTCAGCCACTAGCGATGGACCTGTATGGAGACAGTCATTCAGACTGAACGCCTTCTCGTCCATCCTAGCTGAACAGTCAAACACAATCCGTACAGGCATAGTAACACTATCCTTAGTAATACCATGGTGAGCTAAGTAGTGAATGGGATGACCAGCTTGATTCCTGTTTTCAACCCTTTCAATAAACCCCCTTTCTATCTGATTATCCAGAACCTTTGTATACTGTTGACAGTAGTTGGGATCTTTTATAAATTTACGCTGCAAGCCTCTCATTCTGCCCAGGGCTAACTTTAAGTTATCAGGTAATTTATCTATGTTATCTCTCCACGGCAGTTCCACTATATACTGTCCCTGTGCTTCGGAATACTGTACCGTTTCAGAAAATCTATTTAAGACTCTCTCCCCACCCTTACCAGTCTCATTAGGACTTATACCAATATGGTCCAAGTCCCATAGAGCTGTCAGATCCTTTAATTCTGGAGAATACCTGCCAATATCTTCCTGTATCTCCACTAAAGGGTCTACTGCTAACTTAAGAACAGTGACTAACTCTACATGGGTCTCTTCTATATCTGACTGTTAAGTGCCACTCAGTGCATAGACATAAATTGTGGGTAACATAACTATACTTCCTGGAGCCTTAGCTGTTCCTTACTGACCCTAACGTAATCAAGCTGCGATAAAGCAGAGCGAAATATGAAGGTACGTTGCGAACATTGGTCCAACAAAGCTCTTACTTTACTGGTATGACCGTTTCTGTCGGTCAAGGGAATCTGATAGGTAGGCAACAACACTGCATTACGGCTCAAAGCCACAGCCATGGTCACTGTTGGTTCAGGGGCCACTGGTTGTCCAGTTTGTTCAAGGCGTGGCATCGGACACAAATAATTCAAATGTTTCTGTTGGCAAAATCGGCACGGCCTAATTTTAGGGTTAGTACACCCCTGGCTGCCATGTTCTGACGACAGGCACCCGACGCGCAATTTCAACTGCCTTGCTCTATTGGCCTTGGTGGGACTGCTCTTGTATTTTGCACACTTTGCCCAAAAATGTCCTGTCTTTAAACACAACTTACATCCATACTTCTGCTTGGTATCGGGTTTCTGATACACCTCATATGCTGCTGTGGCGGTCGCCCCAAACTGTTCTAGTGGATTATGTCTACTTTCTAGATTGCACACTTCAGTCTGAAACACGCGAACATATTCATCCACATCCAGCCAGTTGTCTTTTAATTCACGTTTAATCACTTCAGAGAGTGCACTAGGAAGTTTATTATGCAACAGTACTGCACACATTTCACTTACTGTTACATCCATAGAGCGTAATGACTCTAACGCACGCACACTCAAATGACGCGGACAAATCTTTCAGAGCACTGACCTCCTGGCTAGGATGCGGGAGATTACACAGTTTCGCTATGTGAGCTGCTTTGATGCGATCCTTTTGACCATAACTGTTTTTCAGTATAGTGACCGCTGGTTCATAACTTGCAGCGGCCAAACTAAACCCACTAACAATTTGTAGAGCCTCACCACTAAGTTGTCCCTTTAGATACGTAAATTTCTGAATGTCAGTTAAGTCAGTTTGGGAGTGAACACTACAATCAAAGAGCTCTCAGAAACCCACCCACTGTGTTGGATCCCCGTCAAAAACTGGCAACTTCAGGGAGGGTAACCTAATACCCTTCTGTTTCCTACTTGCTGCACTATCATGAGATCTACCAGTAGTGGTTGTCTGTAGAGCACTATCTAACTCAGCTAACTGACTGTTTATTTGATTAACATACTGCATATCTTTCACCATCTCCTCCTCTAACTGATCATCTGAATATAAGCTATACAACTCTATGCTATACGACTCGATATCAGCTAGGGCCTTTTCTACAGTGATTTTGACACAGTGGCGTCTATAGGGGGGGGGGGGGGGGAGGGGACCACTCGGCCATGGCCCCCCCCTTTTGTCCCAGTAGGCCTATATTATTCGTCATAGTATTACATTACATTACATGTATAGTATTATGATATAGATTATAGCAGTTTTTTTATACATACTGTAGAATTCCCTAATTAAATATTTGTCAAACAGCTCTTTTTTTGTTTAGCCAACATATATAATCTTCTGTATATTGTTTTACCATTGAATATCAAATTAGTGCAATATATCCTTGCTGAGGCCTCAAAAGGACCCTAAAAATGCTTGATTTTCAAAAAAATCCCCCAGTAGCCTATCTAATACCTTCCGGCTCCCTGGCACATCTAACCCAGGCTGAGGTCTGCTTGACAGTGGCCACCCTTTCCCCTGGTCTATAGAACTGCTTAACAACAAAAAAGCAGGGCACTGCACTGGACGGTCCAGCGGAAAATCCCGGACATAGCCTATGCGCCCCTCAACATTTGTCCACTCACTCCACTGGATCGCCCAGCTCTACACAAAGGCAGACAAGTCAGGCCTAATACCCCCCCAATTCTTATCAATATATAACAGATGGCCCAGTATCCTGGTCACACGGCACCAATTATATCCTGTTTATTATTCCTAGGGGGTAGAAATCGAAACGGATATGAATTAAATAACTAAACCTGGAAAGATGAATTGGCCTAGGCTATAAAAATGATACCGGTCGGCGGTTGACTTTCGTGTTAAGTTGTATATGTAGGCTATCTGTGGTAGTCCCAGTAATATCTATGAAGTACTTCTAGTGTCGGGGTGTTTTTAGCCAAAATAGTTTACGTGTCATGCCTATAAGATGTAGCTTTCGAATGACACCTAACGATCCTTGTATGATGGATAGTTTTCTTGCAATAACCGTAAGTACTTTCAGTACATAATTGAGTATGTAATGAGATTTGTGTCAGTATCTAGTCTCCTACTTGTCTCAGCCACATTACGTGCTGAAATTGCCACTCGACCTATGTCGAGCGCCGCCACATAGTCCAGCTTTATTTAGCTGCTGAACTTAGCTGTGATGCAAAGAGTGTAGGTTAGGTGATGGACATGTCGGTAGGTGAAGATCAGGGAAGTTCTGGTGTTATGTGGCAGCAACTGGTGGTTTGTTGTTAGCGGGACGAAGTCTGTGTGAAGTGTGTCTGAGATTCCCTTTTATCGTGACAATATAAAATATATTTAAGGGTTCTATATCGTCCCCCGTGATTAAATAATAAGGAGAAATAAACTAAGATATAATTGGTGCAACCACAGTAATATTTATCCACAAAGATAAATAAAGTAATGCGTATAAACAAAAAGGAACCAGCTGTCGTGAACCCGGGAAATTCAAACCACGGTATATATACCAGCTAGGATTCACGACAGACGCCACTAATTACCGACCAATCTCATTACTCCCTATTTTTTCAAAAATACTAGAAAAGATTGTCGCTAATCAACTATCAAACTTCCTAGAAACTAATAAACTACTCTCAATATACCAACATGGATTCCGACCAAAATTATCCACCGAAACGGCCCCTACAGTTGTCACTAATGCAATATATAATAATATGGATAAAAAAACAAGTATCTTTGCTAACATTGTGTGACCTCTCTAAAGCATTTGACAGTGTCCATCATAACACCCTTATTAACACCTTATTAGCGGGCTAGGCGGTTTATTTATATGTACCGCCCAGCGGGGTGTTTTTAGCCAAAATAGGGCTGTTTACGTGATCATTTTCATGCCTAAATAAGACCCAGAGCATAAAACAAGTATCTATCCCTGAAAGGGCATAAACAGAGCTTTCCAATGACACCATAACGATCCTTTTATGATGGCTAGTTTTCTTGCAACAACCGCGCAATGCGAGTGCAAAAAGCATGTAATTCGGCACTTTCCCCATACAATTCCGTATATAGCGAGTGAGAGAGGGAGGGAGGAGGTGGGATTCGTGTCAGTAGGTTCGCCGCGGTGGTCTGGAGCAGTCATACGCTCGCTACTCTCCTGCCACCACTTGTCTCTCTCTCTCAGCAACATTACGTGCTGAAATTGCCACACGACCTATGTCGAGCGCCGCCAGATAGTCCAGATTTATTATACTCGACTTATGTTGCGCGCCGATAGTTAGGGGTTAATAAACTTATTAAATTCAAAGTTAACCCATTCTGGTTTAGAAGTTATCTAAATGAAAGATCGCAATCAGTTCTTATGAATAACATACTATCCTCAAAATTACCAGTAACATACGGTGTTCCTCAAGGATCAATTTTAGGTCCATTATTGTTTATTTTATTCGTAAATTACATGCTTATGTTCTTATATTCTTATATTAAATATATCAAAGACTGTACACTAGTACAATATGCCAATGACACACAACTTCTACTCAGTGACTCGGTAAATAATTTTGGCAATCTAATTACTAAAACGGAAGAAATACTACAAAAACTGAGACTATATTTTATACAAAATGGATTAATGATGAACGCTGATAAAACCCAATGCATATTCATAGGCACTCGTCAGGTACTTTCAAAAATACCCAGTAATGCCACCATACGCCTTAATGTCAGCAATATTGAACCTACCACTCATGTAACAAATCTAGGCATATATTTTGATAGACATATGAACTTTGATGTCCACATTAGTGAAATGAGTAAAAAAGTAGTAGGGACACTTATGTAAATCAATAGAATAAAAGATCACTTTGACAAATCAACTAGAACAATCATTGTACAAACACTAGTGCTAAGTATAATAAATTATTGTAGTGTAATTTGGGGTTCATCAAATGCTACCCAAATATCCAGAGTGCAAAAACTTCAAAATTTTGCTGCTAAAGTGGCTGACGGTAAATCAAAAAAGTTTGATCATGTCACTCCTATATTAAAGGAACTAAGATGGTTAAATATTAAAGATAAAATAACGCATGACACACTATTAGTTATTTTCAAATACTTAAATAAGCTTTACCCAGATTATCTACTAAGTCTACCCACAGTATTCAATGTAACAGCTAGCACAACGAGACAACAAAATACGCTTTTTATTCCGAATGTTCAAACTGACATAGGGCAAAACAAATTAACGGTAAGAGGACCTGCACTTTGGAACAAACTCCCAGTTAATGTAAAAACTTCCAGTAGCCTAGGAACCTTTAAGACTAATGTTAAAACCTTGCTGCTAAACTCTGCTTATGATTAAATTAATGTTCAAAAGAAATTTGTAGACATGACCCTCTCTCTATAAATATGTATATATGTGTGTGTGTATGTGTACATGTGTATATATATATGTGAGTATGTATATGTATATACTGTATATGTACGTATTTGTGTATGTATGTATAATAATGTATGTGTATGTATATATACATCTCTCTCTCTAAATCCTAAATATCTCTCTGTCTGATTCCCACCCCAATTGTAATCCCTCATAATCCCCCGCGCTGTCATCTCTCTCTCTCTCTCTCTCTCTCTCTCTCTCTCTCTCTCTCTCTCTCTCTCTCTCTCTCTCTCTCTTTCCAGTACCGGGTATGTCTTAGTTAAACAGCAGGTCTTTAATTTTAATGTTAATTGAATATACTGTTATGTTCTTATGTTCTTATGTAAAAATATAATACTGTACCAAAGAGAACTTTCCATTGTTCTGCTCCGAAAATGGAATGTGTTAGAATAAGGATATGCAACCTATATGATATGTCAATACAATGTATGAACACTCTCTTGCCCTAATAATTATTATAATTGTTTCACTAATATACAGTAAGTCATATATTCTTAGCAGTAGGTATTCTAAATAGTTAATGTATTAAGATAGGCTACATGAAAATGTCCTACCCTGAGCCAGGTGCAAGGGCTAACCTATTTACCATAGGCTTATCTGCCCTCTTAATCTACACAGATCTTAGCTGACCTACTTCGGTGTATTTGTAATTAAACAGCTTAGGCATTGTGGTCCGTCACACCTGGTCTGAATACACAACTAACAACACATGTATTAATGAATTGTAAAATTGTCTACTGTATGTAACACTAAATTATGTATTTAGTTCCTATATTGTATCTACTTTGAAAACACTAAACCCCAACTGTATATAATTATATTTGTAAATACTATGTAAGAAGAATAACCACTGTCGGTGGAAATAAACTTTATTATTATTATTATTACTTTCACTGACCAGGCGTCTTCTTTTCCAAAATTCCATTCAGTGTCTTGGCGACGTCCGGACCGCTCTCTTTGAGGCGGTACGGGTCCGTCAAGACCTGAGGGTGTACTTGGTGTACTTGGGGAGGAGGATTGGTAGGAGACTGATTTTGTCCAATGTATTTACCAAAACAATAGCCTCTGACGATGCCTGGCACACAGTCAATTTCTTATTAGACTCACAAACTGCTACCACTTCCAAGTCTAAGGGTGAGCAGTCAGCTAAATCTAACTTTAAAGCTAAGAGTTCCTTTCGTGGTGAAGCAGTCATTCCAGTCATCAAAGACTTTCACCACCCCTGCGAATAACGGAACGCCTCGAGGGCAAAGTCAATCCAGGGGTAGAAGGCGTTGGTTCAGGGGTCATTCTATGGGAAAACACAGTAATGATGGTAGCACGGCCTCTCATCCCCCCCATTCCAAAATCAGAGTCACATCCCTCCTCTTCAAAAAACTGATCACTTACCAAAAGGCTCTCTCACTCCCAGTGCCACGGCAAGGCGAGGCGGAAACGAGAGTAGTACTGCCGGACAACACCAGTTATGCAACTGGCAACTTCCGAGATTGTCATCGGGCATGGTCCTGGCGAACATGGGCAAGGACAGTGGTCTGCAAAGGCCTCTCCTGGCGGTGGTACCGGCGACTCCGTTTACATATCCCCACAGAATTCAATCTTGTTTCATTGGAGGTGGGATCAATCGTCACAGAGATGGCCCAAAAGCAGATAATTATCCCTAGTCCTGCGTCAATGCCCGTGTTCATATCCCGGTTATTTTTGGTGCCAAAAAGGGACAGTGTTCAGATGAGGCTGGTGATCGACCTCTCATATCTCAACACACACATTCATAATCAGTCATTCAGGATACTGACTGTGAATCAGATCAGATTGACACTCCTTCCGCAGGGCTGGATGTGCTCCATCGATCTGACAGATGCCTATTGGCATGTCCCAATCAACAAACGTTTTCAAAAGTTTATAGCTTTACGCAACAGGGATCAAACGTTTGTCTTTCAGAAAATGCCCTTTGGATTAAATCTAGCACCCCGAGTTTTCACAAAATTAGTCCGACAGGCTTTGCTACCATTGCTCGAACTGGGGATCATGGTGTTATGGTACCTAGACAATTGGCTAGTGGTAGCACAATCCAGAATAATGTGCCTTCAACATGTTCAATAGGTATTAGATCATGTAGCTGTTTTGGGGTTCAAGGTGAACTTAGCAAAGTCCTCTTTGATCCCCACCAGGAAAATCCAATGGGTGGGCCTTATCTGGGATACCGAGTTACTCACTCTGAGTCAGAGCGAAGACATCCGCCAGAGATTTCGGAGGAAAATCTTTCGGTTTCTTCATGCTCGGACAACAACGAGGTGGATCTGGGAATCTCTGGTAGGCTCACTCAATTGGATACAGCTGATGGTCCCGTTAGGTCGTCTGAAGGTCAAACAAATTATTTTGGAAGGAAACAGGTGCTTTCCGCTGTTGCCAGCGGAAACACTGCGGAAAATTCCAACTTTAATCCACAACCTCCAGGCGGCCTGGGCGAAGCCATGACATGGCTTGACATGGACAGCTCCGCCTCCAACAGTCTGGATAGATACAGACGCGTCAGGTACCCTGGGATGGGGTTACCAGTCAAACCTAGGACATCAGGGTCACGGTCTATGGTCAATTTCAAATCATCTTCATATCAATACCAACGAGTTGCTAGTCCCCCTATTCTTTTTACAGGAGCACGGCATGAGCCAGGTGGGAAAGTCTCTTGCTTTCAGAATGGACAACTTGACTGCAGTGACATGCATTCAAAAGCAAGGGTCAGCGAGATCTCGAGTGTTACAAGGGTTGTCGGAAAAGATCTTTCGACTAGCTGCAAGGCTAGAGATTTATCTTCACGCAACATATCTGCACGGCGTGGCGAACGTGTGGGCGGATGCTCTGTCTCGGAGACAGAGCGCTCAAGTAGAATGGGCTCTCAAGCAAAAGATCTTTCAAAAGATGATTGCCGAACCCTACCATCCACAAGTGGACTTGTTCGCATCAGAGGCAACACACAAGCTACCTCTGTACCTCACACTTCGGAATCAGACTCCGGCGGGGGATCCAGACGCATTTCTGGTAGAGTGGAACAAATGGAGCTCCACTTATCTGTTTCCACCTCCAGACGCATCCTTAATGTGCAAAGTAGTTCACAAACTACGGGGTTATCGAGGCATGGTCTCGATAATCGCGCCGTTGTGGCTGGCTCAAGTTTGGTACAATCATTTGATGACGTGGTGCGAGAACCCGGTGTCGCTCCCAATCTCGTACTTCCACTTAAGACACAATTGGAAACCTCAAGACCTCGCTGACTTTTGCCTTATGGACATTCAGAAGGCCAACTGGCTAGGCCAGTTTGGGTAATCCATGACTCACAAATTGATTAATCAATATGTTAAATCAACTCAAAAACAGTATCAATCTCACTGGAAGTCGTTTACTACCTGGATCGTAGAAACTGATCAACAACAGTCCTCGGTGGCTCTGGCTTTTAATTACTTAAATTGCCTCTTTGAAATTCAAAAGTTATCAGTTGTCACTTTAAGGAATCACCTCACAGCAATTCGGACACCTTTTTTCGATTTAACAGGCCTGTCCGTGCCGGGGGCGGAGGAAAAGGGTTTCATGAGGTCTTGCTTCCGGCTTCGCCCCCCTCCTCGTCAACTCACACCCACCTGGTCACTTGATCTGACCCTTGAAATGCTTCAATCACGTAAATATTGCCATGACCCTCCTTTTGAGTTAAGACTTAAAAAGGCAATTTTTCTATTGGCATTGGCTACAGGTGACAGGGTGTCTGAGTTGGCGGCGATGAGCTCAGAGCCAACTTGTTTACACAGGCGCAACATGAGTGTCCATATTGCCCCTGCTCCTAACTTTATTGCTAAAAATGAACATAGTAATCATGTATTTACAGAGTTTGAAGTTCCAGCTCTGAAACAGGGCAATCGGCACCATTTACTTTGCCCGGTACAGTCCCTTATGTTATGTATGCGGGGTTCCCGGCCATCACAGGCGGGCTCCCTCTGGGTTTCGCGGACAGGTAAACGTCTTAAAAAACGCCGGCTAGCTGCGTTACTAGTAGAAGTGATTCGGGAGAGTAATCCGGGCGTGTTGGCTAGGGCGCACGATATTCGGAAGTGGGCGGCGTCACTCAGATTCCTCCACAATTACTCTCTCGATGATATTCAACAGACCCAGTTGTGGTCATCTAAGCATACATTTCTAACACGCTACCTGTCCGTGAATCTCATGAAACCTTCTCGTACATGTGTAGCATTAAGGCAGAAAGTCTAGTTTTAAGCTATTTTTGTAAAAAAAAAAAGAGGGAGGGGGGGGGGGAGTATCTTAGCTAAGGACTCTAACCTGCCTCTTATGTGATACAAGATATGACGAGAATGAAAGGTCATGTGATAACCCATTCCTTAGACTAAAATAAGTCTAGTCAGGAAATGTTTATGTTTACTTTATAGATGCAATAGAGTTTACAATATACTCATTAATCTTAAGGATTAGGATTAAAAGAGAGAGTACAAATATTTTGTAATATAGTACCTGGGGCCATAAATATATACAGTAGGCCAACATATTATCAGTATTGATAAAAGATTCATTTATTTATGTATTCTCAGCTATATGTATAGTTTATGTGTTTGACCAACTGTTCTGTCAAACGTAAAGGTGGTGACAACACCGCAGGCTACCTCTAAGGAACGCCGCCTGTAAATCCTTTATTATTTGTATTAAACTGATCTTTTTAGTACGTGTTTCTTTGGACCTTCGTAATTTATTAGTGGTTAATGATGTTCATGATGAATGTCCCCCTCCAGTCTTGAGATATCAGGCGCATCATCAATGATGAAGGGGCCACTAATAAATTATAGGTTTGAGTCCCGAAGGGAAGAAGGAAATTTAGTAGTGGCCCCGGAATCATTGACGATTTCGGCCCTCCCTTCCATCCCCTTCCCATTCATCTGCTATGTTTTGAGAGGCTTGATATATCAGATAAGGAGGAACAAGCACTTCGAGGAGGGAAGCGAAGCGTACCCAAACAGCAGACGCATGAGAAGCGCAACGCAACGCTAAGATCAAAGTTTAATCTTTTTATTTTATTATTTTTATTAGTTTTTTTCTAGTATTGGTACCAACATCATAATGGACGAGTTCGTGAGTGGTATTTAAGAGAGTTTCGCTCACGATGTGTGGCAATCGTATTTTGATCTCTCCCGGGCGGGAAGTTTGAAAGACAAGCTTGAGTTCAAAGATTGGCCATAAACAATGTTAAGTTAAAACAATGTCAATGATTTCGGGGCCACTACTAAATATTAGGTTTTCCTTCTTCCCTTCGGGACTCAAACCTATACTAATATATCAACCCTTTTAGTATATGATGCCACAGTTAACAATTTAATCATCTTTGGAAGGCCCTCTAGCAATTAATGTTTTTTTTTTTTATGTCATTGAGGGAGGCAAAAGGCAGAACTGCCTATAGCGAGTGCCTCCCCCATAGTTGAAAGAGTGACAGGGCCAAAATCAAGGGACGTTCGAGCCAAAATGCCTGGACACACGGAGTTTGAAGCAATTTAAGTCATAGGAAGAGGGAAAGACTGATTCTGGGAGAGAGTTCCAGAGCTCAGCTGTTGAGTAGAAGAAATTTTGAGAGTAACGTTTCACTCTTGGGTTGGAGAATAGCACAGAGTAGGGGTGGGATTGAGTTGCAAGACGGGTACCACGTGCCCTACGTAAAGGAGGTGGTATACACTGGGAAAGCTCTGAGGAACACTAATTATTATAGTAGCGATAGAATAGCGAGAGAGATGCAACATTGCGGCGGAGAGAGAGAGAGATTGCAGAGAGTTGGTGAGTGGACGGGAGTTAATGATACGAAAGGCCTTCCTTTCAACTTTGTCTAGGAGAGCGGTGTGAGAGGAACCTCCCCACACATGTGAACAATACTAAATACAAGGACGCACTATGCCCCTGTACAGAGCAAGAAGCTGTGCAGGGGAAAAGAACCCCCTAAGGGGTTGAGCATACCCAGCTTCTTGGAGGCTGCCTTAGCAAGACTGGTAATATGGTCCTTCCAACTGAGAGCAGAAGAAGACACCAAGAATATTGAGAGCAGATGTAGGATTGATTTTTGTATTGTTGAAGAATAAGGGATAGTCCGCTGGAAGTTCCTTACGGGTAGATAGATGGAGAAATTGGGTTTTGGAAGCATTAAAGGTAACACGGTTTTCTCTGCCCCAATTGGAGATAGTATTTAGATCAGAATTTAAGAGTTCTACTGCTTCATTACGTTTGTCGTTGAGGGATTGCTGGCTGGGGCGTTCTGAAAAACTAATGGAGTAGTGTAAGGTTGAATCGTCTGCGTATGAATGGATGGGAATTGAGGTACAGTTGAGATCATTAATAAAAATTAGAAAGAGAATAGGAGATAGGACAGAGCCCTGAGGAACACCAGAGTTTATAGGGTGAGGAA
This sequence comes from Paralithodes platypus, assembly GCA_032716605.1. Taxonomy (NCBI): domain Eukaryota; kingdom Metazoa; phylum Arthropoda; class Malacostraca; order Decapoda; family Lithodidae; genus Paralithodes; species Paralithodes platypus. Next base: position 46,630,767 of record CM064577.1, on the reverse strand, counting down.
GTGAACAATGGCCGTCCACAACCGCAGCTATGGAACGGCCGGAAAGGAAATTAGAGACAAAGGCACAGATAGAGGGATAGAAACCAAAGGCGGGTAGTTTAGAAATTAAAGATTTGTGCCAGACTCTATCGAAGACTTTCGATATGTCTAGTGCAATAGAAAAAGTCTCACCAAATTCACGAAAGGAGGATGACCAAGAGTTAGTAAGATATGAAAGAAGATCACCAGTAGAGCGACCCTTAACCCTTGTCTAGCGGGGCGCGACTTATGTCGAGTTAAAGAAACTGGCAAAAAACGGGTGAAAAATGGGTGAAAATAGAGTGAAAATGGGTGGAACAGTAATGAACTATACGTCCGACATCTGTGACCTCCCGGCCCACACTAACTCCAGTTCCCCCACCGCACGGGAGGATGACAGTGTGACCAATAGTTCGCGAAAAGTGAACAATGTAGCAAAATCCGCTAAACTTCCATCTTTGAGGTAACACTGTCAGGGCTCCATGAGTGCTACGTAGCTGTATGTGGTGTCATTGTGTAGCGTTTTCCGCCTAGTTTTCGGCACAATACAGTTCCTTTCGTGCTGATGGTTGATATAGCAGTCAGAATGGCCTGAAAAGGCCAAAAACGGCCACAGACCACACACTAGACAAGGGTTAAGGAAGCCATACTGGCGATCTGAGAGCAGATTATGAGAAGAGAAATGCTTAAGAAATTTGGAAGCAAGATTAGTTTCAAAAACTTTAGAAAGACAAGAGATGAAAGCAATTGGACGATAGTTGGAGGGTTGAGAGCGGTCACCCTTCTTTGGGACAGGTTGAATGTGAGCAAATTTCCAGCATGAAGGGAAGACGTTAGAGGATAGACAGAGACGAAAGTGTTTGCCTAGGCAGGGAGTCGGCATGGAAGCACAGTTTTTGAGAACAACAGGAGGAACACCTTCCGGACCGTACGCCTTATTAGTATTAAGCCCAGAGAGGGTAGAAAGTACATCTTTAGAAGAGATTAGGATATTAGGCATAAGCAAGAGAGAGGAGGGTGGAGAGGGCGGAATAGCACCGGAATCATCCAAGGTGGAGTTTCTAGCAAAAGTTTGAGCGAAGAGTTTAGCTTTGTCAGAGGAAGAAGTGATGGTTGTGCCATCAGAGTGGAAAAGGGGAGAGAAAGACGAGGAAGAGAAATTGTTGGAGAGGTTTTTGGCTAGATGCCAGAAAGCTTGGGAAAAGCTAGAGTTGGATAGTTCAGTGCATTTATTATTGATGAAAGAGTGTTTGGCAAGTCGAAGAACAGATTTGGCTTGATTCCGGGCAGAAACATATGAAGAATGAGAGTCTTGAGTTTTAAGGCGTCGGTACCATTTGAATGCTTCCTCCTTATTGCGAACAGCAGTAGAACAGGCGTGAGTAAACCAAGATTTTTTAGCATTAGTCTGAGAGAAAGAGAATGGAATGTATGCTTCCATGCCCGATAGGATTACCTCGGTAATGCGTCCAGCACTCTCCGAGGGTCCCCGGCCACGGAAGCAGAAATCATTCCATGGGAAATCAAAGAAGTACTGCCGGAGAGCCTCCTAGTCGGCAGCGCCGAAGTGCCACAAGCGCCGCCGGTTAGGAGGATCAGGTGGCCGTACTGGAGAGATAGGACAGGTGACAGAGATAAGTTTATGGTCGGAGGAGCCCAAAGGAGAGAAAAGATCAACAGTATAAGAAGAAGGGTTAGAAGTTAGAAACAAGTCAAGAATGTTGGGCCGATCTCTGATGCGATCCGGGATACGGGTGGGTTGCTGAACTAACTGCTCTAGGTCATTTAGGATAGAAAAGACGTAGGCTTGTTCACCAGCTGGGTCAGTAGTGTGAGAGGAGAGCCATTGGCGGTGGTGAACGTTGAAATCTCCTAAGATGGAGATATCTGAGAAAGGAGAAATGGATAGAATGTGTTCCACTGTAGAGTTTAAATAGTCAAAGAATTTGAGAAAGTTGGCAGAGTTAGGGGAAAGATAGACAGCACAGAAATATTTAGTAAGAGAATGACAGGAAAGTTTGAGCTATAAAGTTGAGAATTCAGAGGAGTCGAAATCGGGAACACGAGAGCAAGTGAGTTTGTTGTGCACATATGCACAACATCCGCCTTTGGCTTTGAAACTAGGATAGAGAAAGTAGGAGGATACAGAGAAGGGGCTGCTGGATGTTGCTACAGACACCTGAGTTTCGGTGAGGAAGATAAGATTAGGTTTGTAGGAGGAGAGATGGTGTTCAACAGAGTGAAAGTTAGAGGAAAGTCCGCGAATGTTGCAGAAATCAATAGAAAGAGTAATAGGCCGAGGTCCAGGTAATTATGTGGGGTCGTCAGGGGATGGTCGGTCGAGTGTGGGGGCAATTATATTCCACCCCCCCCCCCCCCCCCTGGGGACTCCGAGGCTGGGCTATAATTAATCATTTAAAAAAAAATGGTGTGGAGGAATGAAGTGTGGTGTGCATGTTTAGTGTAGTGAAGTGGATAGGAAGAGAAGGTGTTTGTGAGAGCTAGCTGGATTGCTCTTAGTGTAAATGAGGCACAAAGAAAATCAGTAAGAGAGGCCAAGCAAATGAAACAGGAGTTCCAGCGACTCTTTATTACATGCCTATAACCTCACCTGGGTCTAGCCCTGATCGATTGGTGCCTACAATCTCCCCACAACAAATACATACCCTTACTCTACAACAATACATAATATAACCCTTCATCTTCTCGACGTATTCTTGGTGTCTCTGGTTCTCTTAACCTTTCTTGGAAAGATGATATTACCACTCTTGCTAAAACCGCTTCCCAGATGTTAGGTGTGCTCAACCGTGAGTTCTTCACCCCAACTCACCTTCTTGCTCTGTACACGGGCACAGTGCGCCCATCTAACGAGTATTGTTTGCATGTGTGGAGAGGTTTCATCCATACCGCAATTCGCGAAAGAGTAGAGTCAAAAGCATTTCATCTCATTGACTCACTTCCTCTTACTAATTCCCTACAATTTATCTCTACACGCCGCAATGTTGCATCATTCTCACTCTTCTACCAGTATTACAATAATCAGAGCTTTCTCAGTTATTACCCTTTGAATTCCCACAGTGTCTTCCTAATAAATAATTTATTGGTAGCTAGAATAAACTGTCAAGAAGCGGCATAATCCTCAAGATGTTAATCTTATCTGAAATTTAAAAGGAACAGACCTTGGGCCAGGGCAGTACTCTAACGAAAAATGTACAAATATAATTCGAAGGGGGATATTTTCTTTTCCTTTGTTTATTTATATTTAAAGCTTGATGGAGGTCTAGGAAGGAAACAAACAGAATAAACACATTAACAAACACATAAAGTAAATATATAAAATATACAATATATAAATAAATAATCTCCCAATAATTGGTTGAGATCGTACAGTCGTGTTCAGAAATACTTGAACACCTCCCAGTGATATAAACAACACCAGGAACATTAACCCTTTCAAGAATTATGACGCATTATGACAGTTTACCCAGGCTATCATTAGATTATTATTTTTCAATTTAGGGAGGATCTGTGGGAATTATAAGGGTAAAGACTATCTCAATTAACCCTTTTACTTCCATATAGCCTTCCTAATCTTAATAATATCGTCTAATTATAGCCAAAAACAGAAAAATATGCGTGATAGGATCTTAAAAGAGTTAAAGAGATTTGATTGACTGTTGGTGGAAAGCAACTGTGGGGACGTGTGTTCCAGAGAGAGGTGGTTACAATTTCAATAACCAATGTTCTTCAGAACTCTCTCAGTGTATACATGTTCCCTTGCAGAAAGTCAAGGGTGTAATGCCAGTAGTTGTGGCAAGTGCTTAAACAGAATTGGATGTAAAAAATCGCTTGAGCTATCACCACAAGTGGAGTACTTCTCTTGGTCTAGTGGCGAGAGTGTTCCCCTCGTAAGCGTGGGGACCCGGGTTCGAGCCCTGGGCCGGCCTGGTGGTAGCCTCAGAAAAACATTTCGGGGAAGCGATTTTTGCATCTAACGAAGTTTAGGTGTGTTGGTTAAATTGTAAATAGTTAAGCAAAGTAATTGCAAAGTTGGCAAAAATAGTATGGTGCCTTTTCAAGGTAACTTCAGAGGCACCTGCCTTTCAACACATTCGTACTCCTATTCTGTCCAACTCTTATAACGTATATAAACAAAAAAAAATATAATAAATTGTTTTCAGTTAGGCTATCTCCCCTGGTAGCATTTTGCTGCGTATTTCATTTGTTTAAATTTTGGTTAGGCTATCACCCCTGGAGGCCTATATCTGCTTATAAAAAAAAAAAAAAAAAAAATTATTAGGCTATCACCCTTGGTGGCCTATTTCTCCATATTGCATTTTGTTTTCTTTTTCGGTTAGGCTATCTTACAGACAATCTTATGACAACCTACAGTATTTCTGCGTATTTCAACATTTTTTGTTTTTGGTTAGGCTATCACCCCTGGTGGCCTATGTAAGTAAGTGAAGCGACCTGAAGTGAGTGAAGTGTTTTTAAAGTGAGTGAAGTGTTTTAAAGTGAGTTAAGTTTTTTTAAGTGAATGAAGTGTATTTAAGTGAGTGAAGCATTTTTAAGTGAGTGAAGTGAGTAACCGTCACCATGAAGGTTGAATCTCTCCAGGAATTCATAGCACTCAACGTAGGAGTATCAACAACTGCCGAAATCAACTCTTCGACACTAACGTCCATCAGCCCGACGCCTGCAGCACCGACCCCAGTGGAACCACCGGTTACGGAAGAACCAAATAACAACATGGCTCAGGAGGAATCAACTAGCAACTTGGCCTTTCCTGAGGACAACTTCCGTTTCGTGAGGAACAACATTCGACCCACTCCATGGAAGATCATCCCCATCACCGAGTGCCACAACCGTTTAAAGATTTTAGAGGACTCACATGACGAAGAGGAAACGGAAGAAATTCGGCTGGTTGGAGAGTCCATGGTTCGTGGCCAACTCACAGAGTTCTGCGCCAGGGCACCTGGGACCAGGAAACACTTCTGTATCCCGGGTGGTGGTGTGGATGACGTTGTTGCTGCAATCAACGAAGTGTCCAGACTAGCCCCGCCAACCACAGCGTACATCATCCACGGTTGATCCAATGACGTGGTTTACTCACGCCTGTTCTACTGCTGTCCGCAATAAGGAGGAAGCATTCAAACGGTACCGACGCCTTAAAACTCAAGACTCTCATTCTTCATATGTTTCTGCCCGGAATCAAGCCAAATCTGTTCTTCGACTTGCCAAACACTCTTTCATCAATAATAAATGCACTGAACGATCCAACTCTAGCTCTTCCCAAGCTTTCTGGCATCTAGCCAAAAACCTCTCCAACAATTTCTCTTCCTCGTCTTTCCCTCCCCTTTCCCACTCTGATGGCACAACCATCACTTCTTCCTCTGACAAAGCTAAACTCTTCGCTCAAACTTTTGCTAGAAACTCCACCTTGGATGATTCCGGTGCTATTCCTCCCTCTCCGCCCTCCTCTCTCTTACTTATGCCTAATATCCTAATCTCTTCTAAAGATGTACTTTCTACCCTCTCTGGGCTTAACACTAATAAGGCGTACGGTCCGGACGGTGTTCCTCCTGTTGTTCTCAAAAACTGTGCTTCCGTGCTGACTCCCTGCCTAGGCAAACTCTTTCGTCTCTGTCTATCCTCTAACGTCTTCCCTTCATGCTGGAAGTTTGCTCACATTCAACCTGTCCCAAAGAAGGGTGACCGCTCTCAACCCTCCAACTATCGTCCAATTGCTCTTATCTCTTGTCTTTCTAAAGTTTTTGAAACTATTCTTGCTTCCAAATTTCTTAAGCATTTCTCTTCTCATAATCTGCTCTCAGATCGCCAGTATGGCTTCCTTAAGGGTCGCTCTACTGGTGATCTTCTTTCATATCTTACTAACTCTTGGTCATCCTCCTTTCGGGACTTCGGTGAGACTTTTTCTATTGCACTAGACATATCGAAAGCCTTCGATAGAGTCTGGCATAAATCTTTAATTTCTAAACTACCCTCCTTCGGTTTCTATCCCTCCATCTGTGCCTTTGTCTCTAATTTCCTTTCCGGCCGTTCCATAGCCGCGGTTGTGGACGGCCATTGTTCACTTCCTCACCCTATTAACTCCGGTGTTCCTCAGGGCTCTGTCCTATCTCCTATTCTCTTTCTAATTTTTATAAATGATCTCCTTAACTGTACCTTAATTCCCATCCATTCATACGCAGACGACTCAACCTTACACTACTCCATTAGTTTTTCAGAACGCCCCAGCCAGCAATTCCTCAACGACAAACGTAATGAAGCCATAGAACTCTTAAATTCTGATCTAAATACTATTTCCAATTGGGGCAGAGAAAACCTTGTTAACTTTAATGCTTCCAAAACCCAATTTCTCCATCTATCTACCCGTCAGGATCTCCCAGCGGACTATCCCTTATTCTTCAACAATACAAAAATCAACCCTTCATCTTCTCTCAATATTCTTGGTGTCTCTTTTTCTTCTGCTCTCATTTGGAAGGACCATATTACCAGTCTTGCTAAGGCAGCCTCCCAGAAGCTGGGTGTGCTCAACCGCCTTAGGGGGTTCTTTTCCCCTGCACAGCTTCTTGCTCTGTATAGGGGCATAGTGCGCCCTTGTATTGAGTATTGTTCACATGTGTGGGGAGGTTCCTCTCACACCGCTCTCTTAGACAAAGTTGAAAGGAAGGCCTTTCGTATCATTAACTCCCGTCCACTCACCAACTCTCTGCAATCTCTCTCTCTCCGCCGCAATGTTGCATCTCTCTCGCTATTCTATCGCTACTATAATAATCAGTGTTCCTCAGAGCTATCCCAGTGCATACCACCTCCTTTACGTAGGGCACGTGATACCCGTCTTGCAACTCAATCCCACCCCTACTCTGTGCAACTCTCCAACCCAAGAGTGAAATGTTACTCTCAAACTTTCTTCTACTCAACAGCTGAGCTCTGGAACTCTCTCCCAGAATCAGTCTTTCCCTCTTCCTATGACTTAAATTGCTTCAAACTCCGTGTGTCCAGGCATTTTGGCTCGAACGTCCCTTGATTTTGGCCCTGTCACTCTTTCAACTATGGGGGAGGCACTCGCTATAGGCAGTTATGCCTTTTGCCTCCCTCAATCACATAGGAAAAAAAAAAAAAAAAAAAGAGACCTGATCAGAGGACCTTATGCTCAAGTACCGGAAGCTGATAAAGTCTTATAAGGAAAGGTCTTGCAGAATCTTAATATCGGGAATTGTCCCAAGGATCGGTGTAGAGAGCCGGTTCTTCAAAATAGCCACCAGCATTAATCGTCGGCTTGCTAACCTGTGCAAGCAGAAGGACATCGGATTAATAATAATAATAATAATAATAGGTTTATTTAATGTCATTTTTACAATTGCAACCATAGAGTTGAAAATATACAGTGAGTAAAACATAAATACAAAGTGTCATTACACTAAAATACACATAAAATACAAATATTAAGAACAATTTGCCGGAATAATGATCATGTATTGGCAAAATATAATATCATTTCAAAACACTGACTACCTACTTCCTCAAATAATTGTTTATATACCTGGTCATCTGTGGAATGGCACTGTTTTGGTGTCTCTTGGTGTTACATTTTTCTTCAACTAGAAAGTTTCTTGTTCGTAATTTGTGTGTGTAAGTGTTGGTGTTGTCCGGTGGAAGTATATTTCGAAGGATTCGTTAATACCTGGGATGCCTTCTACCACGAAAATCATCTGTTTTCGAAGGATGGAGTACATCTGAACCAGGTGGGAGCAGTAAGGTTTGGTCGTTTGCTAAACGACGCAGTAAAGGATTTTTGGGAAAGAAACAGAGTCAACCGAGAACAGCCATAAACGTAAATGTAAATCCGACCAGAACCAAACATTTGATTAAAGAGCATTCCGTGAGTTCTAAAACCACAACTTTAAAGGTTTTCTATGCAAACACTCGTAACATGCGCAATATATTTTCAGATTTAGAGGAACTATAGTGTTTACAGAAAATGATATCGTAATTGGCATAACAGATACTCTGCTTAAAAGTCTCTGTCTTCTGTTCTGAGCCAAGATTCTGTTTAACAGAATCTTGGCTCAGAACAGAAGACAGAGACTTTTAAGCAGAGTATTCACTTCCCGGTTATGTAATGTTTGAGAAAAGCCAAATAAATAGAAATGGAAGTGGCGTTCTATTTTTTATCAAAGAAAGTCTTAACCCGATCCTGTTGTCAAAACCCCAAATTGTGAACGTCGACACATCCTTTGTGCTAATAAATAATAATAAAGGTACAAAAATAATACTTTCATTAATATACAGACCTCCAGTTCAATCAGTGCAAACTGACCGAGAAATTTACGAACAAATTATTATGTTCCTTCCAACAACCAACTATACTCCTAAAATCGATTAATGAAATTTACAAACACATGTGGCAGTCCGTGGATTCGAACCCAGGACGCTCACAGCGAAAATCAACATCTGATGCATCGCACCACGAAGACAGTTAAAGGATGGTGGACACTGCCTACGATTTATTATGCAACTTCGAATCCTGCATATCAATCTAAGCATGTACACACATCCCAACTGCAACTCACGTAGGCTATGCATATGTGAATGGAAAGAGCAATTAATGGGGCCTTAACCACTAGGGAAGGCCTCTCGATAAATTACCCCTGAACCAATATCAATTATTATGTTCCTTCCAACAACCAACTATACTCCTAAAATCGATTAATGAAATTTACAAACACATGTGGCAGTCCGTGGATTCGAACCCAGGACGCTCACACCGAAAATCAACACCTTATGCATCGCACCACGAAGACAGTTAAAGGATGGTGGACACTGCCTACGATTTATTATGCAACTTCGAATCCTGCATATCAATCTAAGCATGTACACACATCCCAACTGCAACTCACGTAGGCTATGCATATGTGAATGGAAAGAGCAATTAATGGGGCCTTAACCTCTGAAGTGCGCATGGGGGTAATTGGAAACGTCCCCCTGTGCTGACGTATTTGAGGTGTTTCCGTCACTAAAATATTCATTGTGCCATTAATAGCATTAATACTTATCCATATGCCGCCTATTATGGGTTGATTATAAAGGTATTAACCTGAAACAACAATAAAACGAGTGAAAACAGCGTTTGGATGGTCAAAATCGGAGATATAGCCCGCGAGTTGTATAATGTATGGGTGAGGCAATCTGCTTTCCCCTCCAATTTCCCCCAAGGCCACTGAGACACAGTCGATCGATACTCTCTCTCTCTCTCTCTCTTGCACTCGCTTGCTATCAGTGATGACCACACCCTCCAATCGGATTTCTAATGTTAGCACGAAAATATACCTCAGAATAAGGGAATAACAGGGAAAATAGGTGATAACTGAAGGAGAGGAGGAAAGTGGGGAAGGAGGGGAGGTAGAGGACTGAGATTTTGCATGGCCCAGGGGCCAAAAAAAAAAAAAAAAAAAAAAAAAAAAAAAAAATTTCGATGTCAAAAGTTGATTTTTTTTTTCTCTGACTCTTAAGAGTCTCCCCGCAGTGCGCCGGGGGAACTCTTAAGAGTCTCCCCGCAGCTCCCGGGTTAACCACTAGGGAAGGCCTCTCGATAAATTACCCCTGAACCAATATCAATTATTATGTTCCTTCCAACAACCAACTATACTCCTAAAATCGATTAATGAAATTTACAAACACATGTGGCAGTCCGTGAATTCGAACCCAGGACGCTCACACCGAAAATCAACACCTTATGCATCGCACCACGAAGACAGTTAAAGGATGGTGGACACTGCCTACGATTTATTATGCAACTTCGAATCCTGCATATCAATCTAAGCATGTACACACATCCCAACTGCAACTCACGTAGGCTATGCATATGTGAATGGAAAGAGCAATTACTAGGGAAGGCCTCTCGATAAATTACCCCTGAACCAATATCAATTATTATGTTCCTTCCAACAACCAACTATACTCCTAAAGTCGATTAATGAAATTTACAAACACATGTGGCAGTCCGTACTGTCCGTGGATTGGACCCAGGACGCTCACACCGAAAATCAACACCTTATGCATCGCACCACGAAGACAGTTGCAGATGTAAGTAACTCACAAGATACCGTAATTGTTGACAGCTTTTAATTTACCTGGGACCAAGTGGGGCAATATCTTACCTCACACTCCGGACATGACTTGTATGCGAACTTGCAAGAGAGTTCGTTCTATCAATGTGTACGTTCGCCGACCAGTGGTAATAACGTTCTTGACCTTGTACTTGCAACAAAAGATGAAGTAATAGAGAATTTGAATGTTGGTGATATATTCAGTAATAGTGACCATCGTATAATCACTTTCCATTTAAAATTCAATAGCAACGAACTCAATACCAGCAAAGAGAAGGTCCCAAATTTCAAGAGAGCAAACTTCCCTAAACTTAGAGCAATACTTAAGGAAATCGACTGGAGTTCTATGATTAACAATGATGATCTAAACCTATCATGGAGATTTTTCACCTCCACTTACTCGAATGCAGTACATTAGTGTATACCATAACAAAAAACAAAAAACAAAAAAATCAATCAGTACATAATAATAGCCCTAAGTGGTGGAATAAAGACATTGCGGATTGTCTGCTTGCTAAAAATAATGTTCATGATAGATTATAAATCTCTGATATCCATGAAAATAAAGTGATATTCGTAGATATATGACGCAAATCCAAACAGTTAATCAAACAAAGTAAAAATACGCTAGAATTACATGTTGCAAATCAAAGTAAGACAAACCCGAAATAATGTTTTAGTTACATCAAGAAGAAGAAAGTAGTGTCTTCAACGATTGGACCGTTAGTCGATGAGAAAGGAGATTACACTAAAGATGAAGCAAACATAAGTAACGCTCTGAACACCTTCTTTGCATAAGTTTTTACAACAGAAGACCTTAGTAATATCCCTACAGCATCGCCGGTTCAGATAGATAATTCTAACTTTCTAAGCAGTATCAGCATTGCAGAGAGACGTTTTGAAATGTGTAGATAAACTCAAGGTAAATAAATCGCCTGGACCTGATACGATCTCGCCTAGAGTTCTAAAGGAAGCTAAGTATGAGCTCTTCAAACCACTGACATTGCTCTTCAATAAATCCTTATAGTCTGGGACTAGTGGAAGCTCGCCAACGTAACACCGATATTAAAAAAAGGGAGCAAATCCTTACCTAGTAACTATTGTCCAATTAGCTTAACCTCAGTTGTATGTAAAATGCTAGAAACATTCATGAGACAAACTCGTAAATCACTTGGAGGAAAAAAAAAAATACTTAAAGATACTCAACATGGTTTTCGTAATAAACGCTCCTGCTTAAAACTATTAGCAGACGATTATATTTCGATTAGGAAGGGTAGGCCTATATGGAAAACAGGATTAATTTGAGATAGTATTTACCAATTAGATGACCGCAGTTCCTTCATTTATTGTATAAAATCGTCTGATGATAGCTAGGATATACAGTCAACATGCGTCATAATCCTATAAGGGTTAATGGTCAAAATGCCTGGCCGAATTATAATGAATATTAACAAAATAGTTAACCCGGTGTCACACATGGGTATAATATTATATCAGATAGTATACCCTCTTCCATAAAAGTAAGCCCAAACTCTTGACCAATAACCTCTACTGTATATAACTCACAAATGACTAGAGTAATCGAGCTAATGTTTCTATCATTTGGAAAGGGTCAGCCACGAATTGGATGTAGAAATATACAGCCCATTCGCTTTAGCCATTTTTAAATTACTGTGGTTAGGGTTCAAGATTTCTGACATTCCTACTTGGAATAGGGTCTAATATATAGGCTCTAAGTCATTTTACAAGGTTCAAAATATATTTAAAAGAAGTCTTCTTTTAAATACAGTTATGCCGAATTGTGATCTTTAATTAAAGACTATCTCAATTAACCGTTTGACTTCCGTACACCTTTCCTAATTTTAATAAAATCGTCTAATAATAGCCAGAAAACAGAACAGAAATGTGTCATCTTATCGTCTAACGGTTAAGGAGGACCTATGTTATGCAGAAAATTCATTGAGATTGTATTTACTCCTTTGAGTCCTAGAGGTAGAATATAAGTCAATGAAAAAAACCTAATGGTAAACAGAATACCTTGGAGGGTATGACTCCAACGTACTTTGAAAATGGCTCTCTATCACTCCTTCAACTTTGGGAGGGACACTTGTTACAGACAGCTTTGATGTGTGTTTCCTTTATACACATAAGAATACAACAAAGTGTTCTTGCTACATCGTACACATTGTCAAGGTCAACTAGGTATAAATATTAAGGGGGTACTACTCGCTTTTTCTGGACCTCCTTCTCCCTCATGTTTAGCATATTAGTTTTGATATTTTAAGACGTTCCTTCCATTAGTTTGTCGATTTTTGGACCTTCGCCCCATTTCTTTTTCAATATTAAGACCTTT